>JBBBDQ010000345.1:5535000-6022500 GCA_037127315.1 Ascarosepion bandense | reverse complement strand
GAACTGTTACAGAAAGGGTTTGTTGATAAAATTCTGGAATTGAGGTGCTGGATATTATGTCAACCAGCTAAATGGCAAATTTTATTTTTGTATTAATCATGTATATATATATACACACACACACACACATTTGATGGCTGCCAGTCAAGGAGAAGAAAACTCTAAATTAGAACCTAAGCAGATATGTTTGGAGATTTTGTCACAGTGTGCACCATTTCTCTGTTATCAATTTTGTAATGTAATATCTGTCCTCTTATATGACAGTGAATACTGGACACCAGAGATTTGAAGCAACAGACATATGATTCTACAGAAGGATGTTGAGAATACCATAGACTGAACATGTGAACAATGACAAAGTCTTTGTGAAAATAGAAATTGGAAAGGACTCTATGTAACATCAGAAAAAAAATAGTTGATTTGTCGGGTACATAATGATGAAAGAGGGCTTAGAAAATTTGATATTCACAGAACATACTGAAGGCAAGAGAGATAGAGGAAAACAATGTATACCTATGTAGTGAGCTTGAGTTAATTTATGGTAGAACAGAGTTTAGGTGAGATGACAGTAGTGCACATAATAGCCCTATTATGGATCAGTAATAATTGCATTAATTTTTATCCACTGAAAATACATATTTTTTAATTTTCACTGCTTGACATACAGATTGTGTTGAAATTTGCTAAACCAGATTTTAGCTTAAACATTACAATACTTGGTATTTGATCATCATTTTTTTTCTCTCTCTCACCTCCCCAATGATGTTCACCCTATATAACAAGGCCCAGGAGCTACTCAAGGTAGAGGGTTACAGAGTAAAAGGCACAGTTTATGTGGATGTAAGTTGACAGTGGTTGACCCTAGACCTGAACAGGTTAAGATTGTAGTGATTGAGGCTGCATCCTCTTGGGAGATGGTTCCACAAAGCAATGGTTTGTGGAAAGAAGCTGCTCGATTGAAACTTTTATTTTGTATTCTATTGGTGAGATGTATGAGTACTTTGTTAAAATGCACAAAGTTTTTCTATTTTTTAGTATTCTGCTTAGCTTTTGGAATGTTTCTTTGGCTATCCCAATACAGTTTTGGACCTCAGTGTCCTTCTTTCCATCTTCCGTTAAATTTTTTTATTTGTTTGATTTTCGTATCTCCATGTAAATGATTTTATCAGCGTTTTTATAAAACACTGAGTATGGTTTTCACAATTTTCAAAACACTTGTCTGAGATTAAATATTACATGATTTTAATTTTTTTCTTTATTTTATTTATGAATAATCAAACTCCAGAAAATCAAGAAAGTATTATATTTGATTAATAAATTCTATCTATGATATCATGGTTTAGCTCAATTGTTTTGTTTTTTTATAACTAGTATAAAAATACTACTGAGTACTTTCAATTTTGCATTGATGTATAAGGAAAAGTAAATATAGTTTATATTTCTGTAAGCATTGCAAGCTGTTTACTTGGTATTGCACTTTTACCGGTACAATTTGCAATTTATGCTAAGTTTACTTCTTCAAATGAGTTGTGACGTTAATATCCTGATTTGCAGCAAGGTTGATGCTCATAAATAAGTGAATAAAAAGTGGAATAAAAATATAAATTTAGTTATTCTGACACATGGAAGTAAATGCTTCTGGCTATGTTGAACATTCTTGCTTTACTCAGTTTGATTTTGTACTAATTAACTTTTCTCTGATATATGAGCAGATGGGGGAGGAAATGTTTAGAAATATTCAGTCATTAGTTGTCTCCCTTTTCTGGTTTTGGCACAAACAAAATACTTAAGTATGGTTTAATTTAATTAAATAAAAGTAAATCTATTACTATTGGAGGCTTGTATTTATGAGAAGCACACTCAAATGACAAAATGCGTTGACTTAATGTTTAGCAGGTTAGACCAAAAATGGATTATTGCTGCCATATCTGACCTTTCACCTATCATAATGGCTGGGTATTGGGTATGACTCTTCTACTATCCCCTAACTATACAAAAGCCAGACTAAAAATGGAGTTTTGCTGCCATATCTGGACTGGAGCTACCTAGTCTTCACTTGCCTTGTAGGCAACAAATTATTATCTACCCAGCCATTCGTTTCTATTGCAATTTTCATGAAAAGTTTTCAGATAAACTACATTCCTTAGTTCCACCAGTTCTAATCTTCACAGTTAAGACCCACCATGCTACACACATTGTAGCAAACAACCCTCATTCTCTTATATTCCATTAGTGAGATGTATGTTCCACTCAAGTAGCTTTTTCATATAAACCATTGCTTTGTGAAACCGACTCCCAAGAAAATGTTTCCTCAATTACTACAATCTTAACCTATTCAAGTCTAAAGTCATCTCTTGATTTCCTCATATATCCCTATAAACTATGCCTCTTACTGTGTAACTCTCTACATCGAGTGGCTCTTGGTCCTTTCACGGGGTGAACATCATTGTAAAAAAAATGTCCAAATGAATTCCTTAATTCTCTTAAGCTGCATGGTGTTCAACCTTACAGGCTTCAATTAAAAATTAGGATGCCTATCATGCTTCTCAGAAACCTTTACCTTTCAATGTTAATGAGCTTCTCTCACATGACAGTGAGACTACTCTTAATTGGCATTGACAATAGGCAAGGTGTGTTAATTTCCAGGATACCTGTAATTCCAACTGACTTGCCCTTTTGAATTCAAGTAACTTCAGTTGCTAGTATGACTTGGTTTTAACATGATCTTCAATAACACAATCATTCAAGAATGTTAGCTTCAATTCAATTTTTCTTTGATTAGTGCCAACCGGTCTTCATCATGGGACAATATGCTAGTGGATTAATGTGTTGCTTTGTGAATTGGGGACATGGAAATTGTGGGTTCAGTCTCTAGATCAGGCAGTGTATCTGGATTCAGTACAAGCAGGGTGAACAATAGCTAAGCAGTACTAAAATAAGAACTAGATGGTATATCTCTAGACATGGGTCGTGGAATAAGAACAGTCAGCCTCCTAGAATTAAATAAAAGGTTCAATTTGAATTTCCCTATAGGTTATCCAAATCAATTTATACGCAATGAAGGACTATTGGCACAATGACTAAAATGTTTCTATTATATGAACAAGCATAGGAACAGTTGTGTAAATAATAACTCCTCATTCCAGAAATTCAAAGAAATTAAAATATTCAGTCGCAGCTTCTTTTCTGTGCATATATACTTTTTGTTTTGATTTATGTAAGAAAATATGTTAAAGAACCTATTTTACTCTTGGGCAATGCCAAATGGTTGCATTAGTTATAGATATGATAGCTTTATTCTGTTTATCAGTATCTCTCTTCAAGAGATAGGCAATCATGTTTATTCTCAATTCTATCTTTTCTAATTCTTAGCAATACTTGCTTTTATTCTGTTAGGGATAATATTACCCCTATTACTTTTATGAAATTTGTTCCTCCATCCAAGTATATACAAACCTGTAAAGGTAGGATGTTTGCTGTTTTCCTCCCTTTTCATGAGAAGGTGCTTAAAAATTCTTGACCTAACCCACTTTCCAAAATCTGATCAAAGGGCTAAACATCTGATTTTTGTTTATGTTCTTGGTTTGGTCAAAAGCTTTTCAGTATATATGTCTCTTGTGAATGTTAAATTTGCCAAGCCTTACTTTCACATCATCAGTTCTAAACATTTTCACTGTCTCTTTCTGATTAGTAGCAATAGCTGTTTTGTAGTTCCTATTCTCCTTAACATATTGACTGTCAACCATGAGATAACTTGTGGTAGGCAATTTTTATTTTGATATTGACTATTATCTTGTGCTTGGTATTTTCTGATACATTTTCATCTGCAGATGCCAATGAGTATGCTCATAGTGATACTTTTAGTGTAAAAACAATGTTAAAACTTCAGTTGAAGCTATAAATGGACTCGTAAGATTTTTTTTATTGCTTAAGTTGGATATTATAATGTCAGATTTTGTAAGTGATCTCTTGCAGTCAGCATATTAAAACTTCATTTGTCATGTTCTGGCCTTGATATTTGTCAAAATTGGTCAGTAAGATCCCATATCAGTCACTTCAAGTCTTTTTTTATGTATTTGTGATTAAATTGTCCGGGTTTTCACTGCTAGCAATCTATTACTTGTTTCTAAAGACACCTGTCTATCAGGGCAGCTAGCAGATCCCTATTATAGCTCAACCCACTGTTTTTTATAAACTAGGCCAACACACTCAAATCCTCAGATACAATGACTTGACTGTATGCTTGAATTACCATTGAAGGCTTCTGGATGTTTCCATATAACTAATTTCACCCAATTTGAATGCTTAGGTTAACTTATAGCATGGTTTTAAGGCACTTTCAAAACGTACCACACACTGGGACTGCCACCTCAGTCTGATGTTATCAAGAAGTCATCTTCCTGACAAATTTACCCTGGTGAGATTTGAATCTGAGTCTTATAGCCAGAAATCAAAAATTCTAACCACTTGGTCATGTACCCATTGCCATACAGGAGAGTGGATATTACATACGTGCCCAGTACTCTTTTCTTTTATTTTAAATATATAACTTAGTAAGTTTTTGAAAAGCCTTTTTCGTAATTCCAATATGTCTCTGAATTTCTGTGTCACACTTACCATCATCTATTATTACATTTTATTACATTGTCCATGGCTAAATTTATGCACTTGCTGATCTAGACATCTGTAATGCTTGACTCACACTTTGAAAGAAATGTTTGAAAAATGCATTTTATTCAAAATTTATAATTTGTTGCTCATGATTATGAGCTTAATTTTCTTATACTATAGTTCAGATATTTTAATTTATGAATAAAAAAATGTTTTATAGCTATTTCTGCATAATACAGTAAATAAATATTGCATTGTCGATGACCCACAATTTCATAATCTTGTAAATATAAAATTATTCTTGTAAAAAAACAATGTACAAATCCAGTTTCATATTTTGGGGCTTTATTAAAATTCTAAAAATAATTTTTTAAAACAATAAAAGTTAAGTATAGAGTAACAGCAGTATTAAGAGAAAAAATGTCATTTAACACTGTTTTTGGCAGATATGTTTGTTAAACTTTGCTAAATTTAAAATATCTGGCAATGTGATATACACCTGTGTGTAAGTTAATTGAAACAACTGCTTTAGTTTCTTTTCTTCCACCATATGGTCAGTTTTAGACCCGCTAGAGTGACAGGATGAAATCAGTTTCTATTTTTCCTTAGATTAGGTCATTTGTAGTTGTGTGCAATAATATGAATCTGTTTTCAGGGTGTGTGATAAAATTTGTTTGGCTTTGAAGAATATTGCATCATCAAGCTTTTTCAGATTTTTATCACACCCAGAAATAACTCAACTATCAATTAATTGTCCTACAGCCATTGTCTGCTTTGGACATTACTGCAAGAAAGTGTACAAAAATTTTAATGCTACATGAATACATTGGCAAGTCTTACAGAGAGATTGTCGATATTGTTGGTATCAGCCTTTCAACTGGCAGTTGTGTCATCAAAGTGAAGGAACAAACTGGATCCATCAGTTAAAAATGTAAAGGAAAATATGATTGAAAGAGAAAAATGCCAAGAGAGGACACATACGTGATCAAGGAAAGTGTGAAAGATCCTAGGAAGATATTTGTTTTACTTTTCACAAGGGTGTATATAACCTAAAAATTTATATCTGTAAATTCAGATGGTGGTTACTTTTTTTTGAGTATTTTTTTTTTTTAATCAATGCATTAAACATTAAAATAAGTAGCAAACTATTTGGATGCATGGTGCGATGGGTAAATTGTCGTCATTATATATTTTAAAAAAAAAAATTCACATTGTTTTTTTTTGTTTTGTTTTTATCAGCTGCACAGTATAGCAGGGTCAGTTGGACACCTTCTGTAAGAAAAAAAGGGCACTATGATGCAATTCACTCTGCCAGAAATTTGAAAACATCAAACTGTATTTCTTGGCATTTGCACCAAATACAGACATTTCAGTGTTTGGGTATCAATCTGAGGATAGTGCAGAAGAATTGGAAAGAGTTGGATGAGTTTAATGGTGATTACAAAGATGTTTGATTACTAATTATGGCAATCTTATGCCTCCATTCATCTTCCCACAGAGCCTCAGACTCAACAACATCAAGTACATTGAGTAGGTATCACTGTCCTGGGTCAAAAGGGCAGCTGCTAGAATACCTTTTGTATGGCAACAGGACTCTGCATCATCATATCACACAAGCAGGAGAACTCAGTCCAGGCTGTCAGACAATTTCTGCAACCCCATTACCCCTTACATCTGGCCACTTAACTGCCCAGACTGCAACCCCTGTGATCATTATGTGTGGGATGCAGTTGAGCAAGAGACCAATAAAAAATCCTTGTAATACAAAAGATTAACTGAAGGCAAGGATTATGGCAACATTCATCAACTTAAAGACTATCCAGAAGAGTTGCAGGAAATTCCAAAGTCATCTGGAGGCCATGGTTGAAGCCAATGGTGATTTTTATTGAATGAATTTACTCTTTAGTATTTATTTCAAGATATTTTTGTGTAACTTTGGTAAATATATCTCTTAAAATGAGAGGTCAGTTCTATTTTTATTTTTGTGTAATTTAGATGATAATTTATTCATTGCACTCTGTATAATGAATAACTTCTGTATTGTTTCTATTTGGTTAAGTTTTTATCAATTGGAAACATTTTGATTCTTACAGTGAAGTCATTTTGTTATATATGTTCTTATGTTTACAATTTCAACCTTTTTTTTTATAAAGAAGAAAAAATTTCTATTTACTTTTGACAGGGTGGAGATGAGTTGACAGTCACTGTTGACAATTTGGATTTACCTTCAAATGCAGAATTCTTTATTTTATATACCGGATCAAAAGAACGCCGGATTACAAGAGCACAAAGAATCAACAGTGCAACATTCCAAGGAAATATTCCAGGTTAGTTTCATTTAAATTTATTTAGTTTCAGTATGTTGCAATGTTTGATACATAAATTTTATACTAAAAATGCAATGATATTAACTTAATGTAATGCATTATTAAAGACAATTATTGAAAAACAATGTAGTTATCTAAACTTTAAAATTGTTCTCTTTAAGTTTAGAATGTTCTGAAGTTGATGTAAATAGACATTGAAATTGATAGAGAAAATGGGAAGAAACAACTTTTTAATTAGTTAATAGACCTGGACTTACCTATTTTAGAAAGAAATATTTTTTGTCAGCTTATACTTAATAAAAAATATTTGAAAACCATTGGCCTAATTGTACTGGAAATGTCTTTATTCTTAGTGCCTTTTAACAGTATTGCTCTAATAAACATTATGCTATGATGTTCTGCTATTACTATGTTATGGTAAGAAATGCAAACACATACATCTGATTATTATTACATAGATTTTCATGCATTATTCCACTGATGAGTAGGAGTTTGCACAGTGAAATATTCTATTGACTCCCAATAATTACATGCATTTAGAATTCAATAAAAACCTCATTGATTTTTCTTGTTTGTGGTCCTTTCATTACAGAAATGTGTTTGTATATATGAAATCTTGTAAATAAGTAAATTCAAATCGTAATATTCTGTGGATGATGGAAATAAACATTGAAATATCAGAATAAAGTATTTTATGGGTTAATCAAAGTATGCTTAATACCTTTGTTGCTTTAAAATTTGTCAAATGGACAAGATTCATTTATGCTCTGCTTCTTAATTTAAAACTTTATGCAAGATGGTTACCTTATGTTCAAATTTTGAGGGGGAATACTTAAAAAAGTTTGGTACAAGGCCTAATGCTGGCAAATAGAAGTAGATTCACTTTTTTTTTTAAATTTTTTTAAAAATTTTTTTTCTCTTATTTGAAATAATGAGAACTTTCCACTATGGAAAATCAAAATTTGGAAACCCCCCCCACCCCATCTAGTAACTACTTCAATATAAAGCAGCTTACAATTTCTTTTGTTTAGACTTTCTTTAATGGAGATGTAATTTACCTGTTTAAACCAATGGTGAATTAAATTTTAGAACTTTCAATCAAGAACCCTTAACTTTTATTTATAGCATACATGTAATAGTCTGTTGATTATTATTTTTCTTATTTTATTGATCCCTGCTGATGGCATATGCTACGTAAACAGTGTTGTATACAAGAATGGGATGTTCCTATTCTCTTAAATGCATAGACACTATTGTAGAGACAGGATGATGGTTGTACTGACTAGCAGTTCACTAGCAGCATATCTGCTTCATGCAGTGTGCTTGTGTACTTGTTGATATACTATTATTCCTAACCTCTGTTTTGGTGAATACTCATGCAGTAACCTTTTAGGGTTACAACAAATAGGTATCACATCATGCCATCAGTGATATCCAAACATACATTAATTAATAATTATCTAATTTCTTGATTAAATTCTAGCAATATGAAGAGACTAGGGAAATTGCTCTGCATCATACTTGTTACATTGTTGTATTGTTACGGCATTTTTAAAATGACTAAATCTTTCCTTTCACTATCTTATATGTGCCGTGCCCCTTCAGGATGTAGGTGATCATGGCCTTCTACATCTCCCTATTCCTTGTAGCTCTTAACACCCTTTCTCTTGTTACCTCTCCAAAATCCTGTTCTGCTATCTGTTTGCTCAAGCCCATCAAGTATGTCATGCATTGCTTTACCCTGTATCTTTTCTGTGAGTATCAGGTTCTCCAAGCCTTCCTTCCTCATTACATGTCTCAGAAACTTCAGAAGGATTAAAACCATTAAAAATTAATTTTCCAATCAAAACTATTCTGTCTCCTTTTCCTTATCTTTAATGCTACCTTAAAGAGTTTTCAGCTTGTCTTTAGTTTGGGGTTTGTCTGAGTGGGATCTCAGAAAAGCAGGTGTTTCAGCAAGGTCTCATCTTCCCTCCCACTGAGATGCTCTGCCCAGCATAGTTGATTGCAGTTGAGCAGTTTCTCTATGCACAGTGGTTTGACCCAACTGTATCTGGTATGAAAGGCTGGCAATTGATGTTTAAGATACAATTAAGGCACTTTTGATTACACCTTTCCAAGTTTTCATATGATGGTGACATGTAATTCATGTCCCCAAAGAGTACAGGTGAGCAGTGAACACACCATGATACCTATAAACAATTTACTGAGAATTATGAGAAATTTAGATATGTATGACAAAGAAAAGTCATTAACATTTCAAATTTTGTTTGGACAATTAAGCCTTTTCAATTTACTGAAAAAGATTTGCAATGTATTGGGTTGTTCAGAAAGTTCATGCCGATTTTTAGTTGTTCATGTTCCAACATGTTAGAACGCATCAAATTTATCAACAGATAAAATGTGATTACATTTTCAATTAGAGCAAATTTGAAACTATCTCTTGAGAAAGAAAGTTTAGAATTACTTCATTTTGCATTCCTTTGAAAATAGAAGATTATAAGGTGCATTTTAGACACTTGATAGTTTTTTATTACTGTAAAGGTAAAAATTCCTTTCAAGCAACAAAAAAAAAAAGCTATGTGCAGTAAAGGTGCTTTAACTGACAGAACTGTATTGAAATGGTTTGCTAAGTTTAGAGCTGGTGATTGTAGCCTTGTTGATGAGGAATGCTCAGACAGACTCCCACTCTACAGATGGACAGGAATTGGCAGAAACACTAAATTTATCAAAATCTGTCACCCATGAACCCTTAGTAAAGTTTGGGTACTCAAATTGCTACAGTGTTGAGGTACCACATGATCTGAAGAAAAAGTATCTTTTGGACTGCATTTTTATTTGTGATTTGCTGTATAAATACAATGAAAATGCACTCTTTTTTAAGTAAATTGCGATGGGTGATGAAAATTGAATCATTTACAACAATATTCAGCGAAAAAGATCCTGGGGTAAACATGAGCCAACTTCAGCATTCGAAAAGCAGGTTTTCATCCTAAGAAAGTCATGTTCTGCATCTGGTGGGAGTGGAAAGGAATCCTATACTATGAACTTTGCCAAGTAACAAGTCAATTGATTCTGAAAAGTAATACTTGCAGCCTGGTTGGGATGTGTTACCCTATTCACTATATCCACCAGACATTGTTCCTTTGAATTTTCATTTATTCAGGTTCTTGCAAAATAATCTCAATGGTAAAATTTTTATTCTTTGAATGGCATAAAAAAAAAACACTTTATCGAGTTCTTTGGTGAGAAACCACCAAAATTCTGAGAAGAAGGTATCTTTAAGTTGAAAGAAAAATAGAGAAAGGTTATGCAACAAAATAGTTCATATTTAGTTGAATAAATATTTAATGGCATAATTTTGTTTAGTATTTTAATTTCCCATAAAAATCAACATGCCTAATAATTTAGGGTTTTATTTATTTTCATTTTTTATTTCATCTTACATTTACTCTAGTCAGTATATGCTGCACTATTTTCAGCTGAGCTTTTCTAAAAAAAAAAAAAAAAAAAAAAAGGCTAAATTACTTTTTGTTTCTATGTACAGCTGTATCATTTCTTAAAAATCTGAAATGCTATAACTAATAAATTAAACTCAGTTTTTATTGTTTATTTATAGAATAATGCCTTAAATTAGGATTTATGGGGATTAAAATTATTTTTGTTGTTTAGAAAATTGAATTGATTTGTACCAGCTTTTTTTTCCCCCACCCCAAAAAACCATAATATCACTATTTAAGCAGTCTGTATCAGAGATAATTGAAATAAAAAGATTTATAGTAAAGGTCACAAAGTTTTACTGAGCTGCTATTTAAATCCTGTTTTTGTGCCAAATAATCCACAAAGTTTTCATTTACAATACTTGTATATTGTGATTCTCTTTAGCATTCTTTGGTTTTGCTTGTTGCTGAAATATTGACTTCTCTTTTGCGTCTAAGCGTCTCTTTAAATAACTTTTCTCAATTATTTCCAAGAATTGCACATTCTTGGCTGGAAATAACACATGGAATTTATTTTTCTGTTTTCTCATTCTTTTTCTTTTTATCATTTTCTCCCAGTCGAGACAATGATATCACTAAAAAGCAAGGGATCACTGGAAGCAAAGGAAAATAAGAAGACTTTATGATGAAGCACATAAGAAGGAAAGAAGACTTGGAGAATTTGATGCTCACTGGATAGATTGAAAACGAGAGATAGAAGAAAACAAAGTATAACCTACCTAGTGAGCTTGAGTAAATAGATGGCAAAACAAGTTTAAGGTAGATAGCAAAATGAGAAAATTTATTAAGAGCTACAAAGGACAGGGAATTGTGTAGAGCCATGATTGCCAATGTACTGAAGGGACACAACACATAGAAGAAGTGCATCATAAATTTTTTATATAAATAAAATATTTATTGATATAAAATTTTTATATAAATAAATCCAAAGGATATAGGCCATATAAATATATTAGATTAACACTCATTTAGCATTTTTTGGTTTTTGTTGCTAAAATATTGACTTCTGTTTTGAGTCTGAGCATTTTTTAAATAACTTTCCCAATTAATTTCTTGGCTGTAAATAACAAATTCTTGAATAAAAAGAAATTTTTTTTTCTTTCATCATTTCACCCTTGTCAAGATAGTAATGACACTAAGACACTAGGGGTTACTGGGTGCAAAAAGAAAGAAAAAAGAACATTAGAAAAACTATTTAAGAAAATAGAAGATGGGAATTGATATTACATTTCAATTTTGGAAATCATAGGTAGCACTGAAGTAAAAAAAAAAACTGAAAGAGAGTTCCACTGGTGAGAAAAACTATTACAATAGAAATTACACTTATGTTTAGACATTTCTACATTGAAATGATGAGACCTAGTTAACAATTGGTTCTTGCAATTTAGGTACCAAGGAGGAAAGCTCATTGGAACAATTGGTCAGGACTGATAACATTATAGAACTTTCTTTGAATTTGTCAACGATCTCAAGATATACAGCAGGTTCATCAGACCAGATATGTTAGCAATATTCAATGTATGGATGAATGGTAAATTTATAAATATGCAAGATAGAATCTGGCCAGTAAAATTATCTGCTACAACACATTGTACCAAATTTCCTAGCAGCAGACCTAACAGTTGATTTTATATAATTATTCCATTTCATGACAGTTGAAAAAGTGAGACAAAGAAAACACAAGGATATTGGTCTCTTGGGGTTAGCATCAGTCTTGTTAATGAAAAACAAAAACATTTCTCTATGATTAAAGTAAAAGATAGCAGTTTCATTTTGGTGGCATTATTTACAACCCATCAACACTGGTTGACAGCTAATTAGGGGTCATTTTTGAGATCAGCTGCCAGTTTTACTTTATTATCCCTTTTTTCTTCATCATGCTTCATTAATATATTCATTCTCTTTTACCTTTTTTACTAGTTTTTTTTTTTACTTGGCTTTTTATCATCTTTTTCTTTAATTTGACTTTTTTTAATCACTTTACTCCTTTCCACTTATGTTTTATTTATTAGTTTTATCCCTACTCTCAACTCCACCTCTCTTTCTTAATTTGCCCAGTCTGCTTGTTCACTTGTTTTGTATTTTTCTTCACCCACTTATTCAGCTGTTGTGAATTTGCCCCCCCACCCCCTGCAAATTTTCCCTCTTCCTCGCCTGTTGCAAATTTGCCCCCTCCTAGCATGTAGTGAGCCCCCCACCCCCCAATTTGTCCTAACCACTTGTTCATTCATCTGTTCTGAATTTGTCCTTTTCTCACCTTTTCCTATTGTCCTGTTTTATTCTTCATTCTCTCAAATTGATTTTTCTTTACTGCTTCATTTACTTCACTTACTGAGTTTTCTATTTTTTTTTTTACTTACTCTCTCCATTTTTTTCTTTTCATTCATTTTAGTCATAAAACTATCCATTTTTTTATCATCTTTCTTCCTTTCCTTATCATCTTTCTTCCTTTCCGTTTTTTTTTCTCTCCTCAGAAATTCACTTGAATAACAGACTTAGCCTAAAACTAACATTAAACATCATGCTTTTTCATCCTCTTATTCAGCATAATTATTGTTGTTCTTACTGGACATCTACCAGTGGAAATGGCTAACCTGCTTGTTTTATGATATCTGCATGATGAAGTTTTATCTTGGCAAATGGGTAGTCAGAATATATTCTCAATTGCATTTTCTGCTTGAGCAATATTCTAGGAAAGGATTTTAAAAATGCAATATTTGTTGGTGCATAAAACAGGTTGATATGTCCTTGATAGTAAAGTAATTATTTATAAGGCATTTGGTTTTTAGATAATTTTTTTTTTGTTTGTTTAACAGAATTATCTTTATTGGGATGATAAAATGAATTCTGATTTCAGACTACTCACTCAGTTTTATGTTAAGCTGATATGAAAGTCTTTGGCAATAATGGGGGAGGTGGGGGAAGACATTTTAGTTATCCAAATGACTTCAAACAGTTTATGCTTTAAAAGTATGTTCTGAGAATGCATTCAATTTTGCTTTGATTTAAGCATTAAAAATTTAAAAACTATGTTAATCTTGATTGATTAAAAGGAACTGCACCACACTCCCTCAAAATGTACACACATTTTTGGAACTGTTTGAATGCTGGAAATAATAGACTATTTTGACATTATATACACACTTTCAATGTGCATTGTGGTGCAATGAATATCATCTCAGAATGAGAAATTGAAGAGCAGAGTTCAAATTCCAGTTGGATTCATCGCATTCACTTAGATGCAAATACCCTTGGGAAAAGTATGAATTCATCTCTTCTTCCTCCAGCTATGGTTTGAATAGCAGGACAGATTAGGTTATATAGCTTTGGTTGGCAGCCAGTCTACTGCAGAAGAAATGCAATCTGTTGCAGGATAGATCTTCTGCCTAGTGAGTCATAGATCAAAAGAAACATGATTGCTCAAGCATGTATCATGTAAAACTGAAAAATATCGAAAACCTTTGACAAGGTCTGGCATACATGTTGAAAAGTTATGTTTTGAGCTAACATTTTCAGTTGACATGAAGTGGAAGGACTATATTGAATCCATTGTTAAGTTATCTGCTAAGAAAGTCAGTTTATTGTGTCATGCAAGACAATTTTTCTCTCCCAAATCTATTTTGCATATAGTTCTATCCTTTGTCCATACTTAGAATATTGCAACCACATATAGTCTGGTATCTTTGTTATTTACCCTGAGCTCCTTGATAAGCTTCCAAAAAGAATCAGCAATATTATTGTTCCTGATTTGGCGTCTCAGCTTCAGTCATTTACCCTCCACTGTAAATTTGCCTCTCTCTGCCTTTTTTATGTATACTTTCATGGTAATTGTTTGGATGAACTCTTTGCTATGGTACCTAAATTTCTTGAATTTAAGCACAGTACTAGACCTGTGTCAAGATTTCATCAATTTACAGTTGAGCAGGCTAGATGTAACTGTAAGTTTTCTGCTAATAGTTTTTCTTGTATTTCTTGCTTGTGGAACTCTCTTCTGGCTTCATACTTTCCAACCAACTTTAAATGTGCAAAAATTTAAATGCAGTGTCAATTTTTATCTACTGTCCTTTTGATTACTCTTTTCTCTTTCTGCTCATTATTAATGGTCCTGTTCTTAATTCTTCTACACCTTGTAACCACTTTACTACTTTGTTTCAGGTGATATCAACTTAAAAAAAAAAAAAGTTAAAAAGCATGCTGGTTGAAATGTTGAAATTGCACTTTGACTATTTTGTGTGAAAATGTTAAGAAAAAAATTTGTTTATTGCCTATTGATAAGATGTTCAGACTGTTTACAAGCTGTAATATTTTAAATGCTTTTTTACTGATTTTAATTTTTTTAAATAAATGTATTAATAGGTCTAAATGTGTAATAAATGCTTAGATAGACCAAATGCAACAAATAGAAATTGTATATTGAATTTGACAACATACTGCAGTAGTACCACTAATTCTTATTGTAATATATAATGTCTTTTGACATAATCTTTTATTCATATAAAATGGTAATTTTTCTATGACTATCTGTCCCCATTCAGCTGAATTGTGTATTCTGTCCGACATTGTTAGATTTTATTATGCAAGTCAATATTTACATGACAAAATTGGTATTAATCAACCAATGTTAGTAAAATTTTCAGGATAAATTTATATAATAAATATATTGTCTGAATTTCAGATATATCTGTCCTTAATAAAAATCCTTCTGTAGAGCTACATTTCTATCACCTCTAATATCTTCATTCGGCATTAACCGCCATATAAAAGGACTGGTATTACATAACTGTTCAGTATTCTTTGTTTCTAACAAAATTTTCCCTGTTTCTTAATATATTGCTTAGCTTTTAAAAGGCACCTTTTGCTGATTGAATTCACATATGAATTCCAGTGTCACATTCTCTGTCCTCTGTTAAATCATTTAGAGATATTTACATTGTTGTAGTTGCTTGATTTTGGTATATCCGATTTGTATATTGGGCTGTTCCTTTTGCTAACAACCATGCATTTTGTCTTTTTGCAATTGATAATTTTTTTTTTTTTTCTTATTTTACCTTACCTAAAGTGACAATACCACAAGACCACAGGGGGTTACAGGGCGTGAAAGAGAATAAGAAGACAGGATGGGGAGGATTGAAGAAAAAATGAAAAGGAACACAGTTCAAGAGGACAGAAGATGCCAATTTATGTTACATCTAAATTTTTGAAGCTTGTGTTATTAGGGAAGCAAAAAATTGAGAGATTAGTCCACAAGCAGATATGTGAGAAAAGAAACTTTAGTAGAACTTGCAGTTACATCTGGCTAGTTCAAAAGTAAAATAGTGAAACCTAGTTGCCAATGTTAGTCCTTTCTTCTTGCTCTCTTTACTACCTGCTATGGAGATTTTGTAATTTTATTTTTCTGTTTGCTATTGATACTGTCATCCACATATTTTATGTTAAGATTGTGGCTACCAATGATAAATCCTGGTTAGACTTCTAACTCTCACAGAATCACCTCACTGTATAGTTTTGAATAAGTCTGATGAGGAGACACATCTTCGTATTACACCCCATCCTATTTTTTTTATTTATTTATTGAATTCATTTTCTATCATTATTCAGGTGATTTGTTGCCAGTATAGATTCTGAATTATTCTCATATCCTTCTCAAATATGTCGAGGTTACCAAGCAGTTCCAACAGTTCTTTATGACATTCTTTATCAAATGCTATCTCTCCCTATAGCTGAATGAATTATTATTTTATATATTAATATGGTTTTATAATACAAGTAAAAGCTAAACCAATTTTTATTTATAAATAAATCCATAGAAACATTTGATAAAGACAATATCCCATATACCAGAATAAATTAGAATTTTATTATCATTTTTATATATTAATATGAACTCCTTAACATCTCACACTTTTATCAGTCTTTAATTGATATTTTTTTTTTTTTGTCTTTGGATTGTTTCAAGTTATTCAACATTATTTATAGCAGTTCTTTTATTGCTTCTCAGGGGTATTCTGTCCTTGAATATTGTTTTACTTTCTTTTATATATATATATATATATATATATATATATATACACACACACACACACACTTATATATATAAATCTCCATCCAGATGAAGAGAACCAGTAGGTTTAAAATCCAGAGTTCTCTGGCATTTACTTTATATAATATGGCCTGAAGATTGCATTCAAACATGTCACTGGATAGTGTTGACCTCAATGTCCACATATACTCTATCCTTTATAATGAGTATTTTTAGTAATAAATATAACATACCATAAAATTATAACCATCCTTTTATCATTAACATGCTGGAGATGGTAATTTGTTAATTTTTACCTTATCACAAAGACCAAAATTGAAATTCTATACCAGTCATGATCCTAACTGAAAACTGAAGTAGTAATAAAAATTCATCCAAACCCCAGATGACAGTCAGTCGGTTAAGTGCCATATATGATTCACGTTTGGGCATTCATGACTGAATGAACAGAAGATTTTCCTGTAGTAGGTTGCCATTACTTTCTGTGGTAGACTAGTTACCAACCAAGGTTATAGAACCCAATCTTTCCTGCTCTTTAACCCATAGCTGGAGGGTGACGCAATAGATTCATACCTTTCCAAAGGTATTTGTGCATATGTGAATGTAATGAATTCAACTGGAATTCAAACTTGGCTCTCCAGTTTCTCGTTCTGAGCTGATATCCACTGGACCTCAACGCACCTCAAATTAGAGGGACTAAAAGATCACTCTTCTCATAATAGTTAACTTAAACAGATAATTACTATAATTACAAATAACAACTAAAAATGAAATACAACAATGATGAGATGATAATGATTCAACTGGGTTTATTTTACTTCCCAATAACAGTGATAAATATATAAACCTATCTAGTCACCCATGTGTGTGTGTGTATATATATATATATATATATATATATATATATATATAAAGGAAAACTCAACACGTCGTTTCAATTGGTTATAAACTATAGCTCATTTCAATGAGTTTAATTAACTCATTTCATCAGACCTTACAATATTCCTTTCATCTGGTACAAAATTTTTGCTGGAATAAGTCTTTTCTTAAAATGAACAGAGGGATAACAATAAAAATAAAATTACAAACAAAAATAACAATAAAAATAAGGGGAAAAGAAGGAAAGAAAGAAAGTAAAGAGTCCAGTTCCAAATATTGGCATCAGATCTGTCTGGAATAGTTCAGGCTGTCATGAAGGGGTTGACCTATGAAAAAATCCCAATTCCCTTGGCTGTTGGTGTCTGTTTAGCCCTATAAAGCTAAAGAAACTTTATAACAATGAAAAGACAGTGCAACCCTCTGTAACTGTAGAATAAAAAATAAATGCTCAGTTGGAGGCATATGTAAGTCAGAAAAAGTAATATACCAAGCCACCATCTATCCTAGTGTAGACAAAAGTCGTAAAAAAACATATATAGGAATTTTCGCTGGTCTGTGGAAACAACACCTATATAATTACACTCAATCATTCTCTAAACCCCACCTAAAATATCAAACCGCCCTCTCTAAATATTTTTTGGAATTGAAAAGCAAAAATCTTTCCCCTCAGATTGAATGGAAGATTATAGGGAAATCCCAAACCCCCAATAGCTTTAGAGGCAGATGCAACTTATGCTTAGATGAAAAGATTAAAATTATCAAATTCAGAGAATCTAGCCAGTTGTTAAATCAGAGAAATGATATAATTTATAAGTGCCGTGATAGAAATAAATTTAAACTATCCGACACATAAAATCCTGGAATCACCCCCTTCTGACACCCTTATCAGCTCTCCCATATTTGTGTGGATCATTCATTGGAAGAATGTGCAGACCAAATGAAGAGAGGTTAAGAACCCACCATCCAATGGAAAGACACACCCATCTAAGTACACAATGACCTCATATTATTATTGGTGTACATAAATCTGAAAGAAATATCCTACCATGAACTATATAATGAAAAATGTTCACTATATTGACTTCAACATAGACATTTCCCGTGGGAAATGGGGCACCTAACTATGAGGTGAGATATGTCTCTCATAAAAATGGGTGCACCTAATCTTGTGCATGCTCCTATGAAATTTTTGTGCACGTTTGTATGTATTATTGTATGTAAAATGGAGCACCGAGATAGATGTGTATTTCATAGGTAAGAACAAACTTAATTAGGTAAAATTTTTTCCATCATGTGGGAACACCTAATTAGATGCGAGGTATGTCAACTTTGGATAAAATCAATTATGCATGCTCGAACTAAATTTGCCCTCGAGTAATGACTTTCTACCCATATATGGATAAATCAACAACCCAAATGAAGTAGAATGGTATATATAGATATAAACAAGTAATGTTTATTAAGAAATAGAAAAAGAAAATTACCACTTCATTTGGAAATTAAATATGCACAAACGTACAGGGTCTTTATACATGGGTATATAGAAAGCTACTAGTATACTTATATGTGTGTATATGTAGTCATGTTTATGTATGTATGCATACACATATATATAATCGTATTTGGGTATATGTGCATATCTATGTACATGATTGTCTCGTATATATATTGTGTATATAAAAGTACATGCGGGATTGAGAGTATGTGTGAAAATCTTTTTAGCAGTGATATGTGTGTGCATATATATATATATATATATATATACAACACTACTGAGGCGCACAGAAACCCTATGTTTGTGAAACGTATATATGTGTGAGTATGAGAGCGCTAAGACCCGTAAAGAAAAAAGGTGAAAAGAAAAAATAGGAATAATATAAAAATAGGTGGGTATATGTAAGCATAAGCAAAGTCACATTGTAAGTATATGTGGAGAGAAGTTAGTATAAGGAGGTAGGTTAGCCTTAGGGGGTCAAATAGACACCAACAGCCAAGGGAATTGGGATTTTTTTAGAGGTCAACCCCTTCATGACAGCCTGAACTATTCCAGACAGATCTGATGCCAATATTTGGAACTGGACTCTTTACTTTTTGCTTTCTTTCTTTCCTTCTTTCTCCTCTTTCCCCTTATTTTTATTGTTATTTTTGTTTGTAATTTTATTTTTATTTTTATTGTTATCCCTCTGTTCATTTTAAGAAAAGACTCATTCTGGCAAAAATTTTGTACCAGATGAAAGGAATATTGTATGGTCTGATGAAATGAGTTAATTAAACTCATTGAAATGAGCTATAGTTTATAACCAATTGAAATGACATGTCGAGTTTTCCTTTATAAATTTCATATTGCTCTGGTTAACACCCATTGAGATCTCTATATGGATTTACCACTTAATATTTTTTTTTAAGGTAATCTTGTTGGATTATCCGCACCAGTTTACGGACTGGACACCTATACTTATATGTATGTGTGTGTGTGTGTGTAATGAATCAAAAGTTTTTTTATTGGATTAATATCTAGAGAGGTTGTGTATCCTATTAATTTATCATCTTTGAAACCTACTTGGCAAGATAGGCAATAGTCAAATTTTGACAAATGTTAAAGAGCATTTTTGTACATAAATGTATTTAACTAAAATCTTTTTTGGTTGTGAATGAAACAGATTCTAACAGAATTTGAACTTGGCTCCCTTATGAAATTTTAGCAACATTGGTTGGTTAATACTAATTTGAATAGTATTAGTTAATACTAATTTTGCAAAAACATTGACTTGCATAATAAAATTTGACAATAAAAAAAAGATTGATTCTGCTTTTGATTAAATGAAGAATTTTCTGATGTCTAGAATTGTTGAAACAACTGGCCAAACAAGAAGTGTAACTGTTTCTCTTGAAGTAGATGGTTTTGGTGGTGTTTACAAATCATGAGTTAATCAGTGAGGATCAATAACTTATATGATGTTATTGCTGATTATATCTATCGCAGGTGTGTGTATATTTACCTTGTTTTTAACCATATTATTAGATAGCTAAATATTTAAAATGCGTTTCAATGTTAGGTGTTTATGTATTTTACAAAATATATTAAGACATCTGTTTTGTTGACAGTTGTGTAAATATATATGTATTTGGTTAGGTATCTTCATATTTTTGACAGTAAAGGTAAATTTGTTTTTATATACACACACACACACACACACACACACACACATCTTATTCAAGGAAACTAAATTCACTTTTGAAAACATAATTAAAATTTTAATGCTTCTTAACATATTGTTGTCAATGGAACTCATGTTTTCCATTTACAAATTTTAGGCAAACGGAAAAACCAAGCTCAGATTAATAAATTAAGTTCCGATAACTCAATCTTCAATATCTTTGCGGACATTTATATTGATGAATTTTTTCATTTTTTTAAAAAATCCTATCATTAGTAAAGACATATCTGTAGTTTTCTTTTTTTTATATTTTATTCTTTTGATATGTATATTACAGAGTAGTTTGAGTACACTTCTCTGCTAGTTCCTTGACACATACTCAGGTACATTAGTGTTTCTTCAACAACCACTGGTTCACTTGTGGTTTATACTGCAACTAGTAGTAGACCTCCATCGGTCAGGGTTGACTTGCTTGGCTGGAGCATTGGCATCTGTGACTGTAGAAGCCAATGTAGGAGTGACAGTCTTTGTTGCAGAGGCTGCATTTATGGTTTTTTTTTTCTGGTCTGTCAGAGCTGTCATTTTGCTTTCTGCAAACCTGCCTCTCCATGGCAGCTTGTGTCAGTTGCTTCTCTCTTGATTTGATTTGTTAGGCCAGGTTTCCTCTCCATTTGGTCCGGTTGACTGCTACGCTCTCCCATGACTCCATGTTGATGACCACAGCTTCCATACCATGTTTTATGATGTCATGATACCGCAGCTGTGGCCGCCCAGTGGGTCTTCTTCCAGAGGCCAGTTTTTCATACAAGAGGTCTTTTGGAATATGACCGTCTGGCATATGGTGGACATAGCCTAGTCAGCAGAGTCTGCGCTATTTAAGGAGTGTGAACATGGTGGGCAGACTCATGCGAGACAGGACCTCAGTGTTCGGCATCTTGTCTTGCCATGAGATTCCCAATATGCGTCGGATACTTCTCATGTGGAAGGTGTTCAGACGCCTCTCTTGCCTGGCGTATGTAGTCCATGTCTTGCTGCCATGTATCAGTGTGCTGATAACACAGGCATTGTACACTGCCATCTTTGTCTTCACTGTCAGCTTGGAGTTCATCCAAACATCTGTTGTGAGGTGTGCAAGGATTGTGGCTGCCTTCCCAATTCTCTTGTCAAGCTCTATGTCTAGGGAGAGGTTGCCAGTGATGGTAGAGCCAAGGTAGGTAAACTGATGGACAACATCCAGCTCATAGTCATTTATGGTGATGACTGGTGGTGCTGCGGTACCTTGACCCAGTACGCTTGTATTTCTTTTTGTTTTTTGTTTCTTTTGTTTTTTTTTCAAGTTAATGGTCAGCCCAAAGTCTCTGCATGCCTGAGAGAAATGATCCATCAGTGTTTGAAGTTCACACTGGGTGTGGAATACTAATGCTGTATCATCAGCAAATATGACTCTGATAAGAACTTTTAGTACCTTAGTCTTGGCTTTGAGATTGAAAGATAGTTACTAGGAAAGAGAGAGAAAGTGCATATATGTCATGATCACCTATTTCAACAAAGTCAGTACACTTAAACCCTTGGTCACAATGACTTTATGCTATCACTACCATTGATGGCTTTAAATAGTTTGTATACGCAATACACACCTCTCAAATGAGTTTATTAAATTTTGTGCTTGGAGTACAAAATGAATGTTTTTTAAAATTGATAGAAAATAATGTTATTTCCTATTTGACTGATTCTGAAGAAATGTATAAAATGTCTGGTTAAACATGGGAAAGGGAAACTATCAGTAATTTGGACTTTTGAGTAGTCTGTTTCAAATGCCATCAAGGTTGATTTGTTAGTAAGGTGACTTGATGTTATCAGTATAGGAAAGCAATTCTAGCATGTGGCACCATTGGAAAATGCCTGAAAATCATATCACAAATTTACCCAATGCTTGTGAGTTAAATTGGGTAGATATAACTATTTGGAAGTTATTGATGGTTGCGCTAACACAAAGTAACAAGTCATTGTGACTGAGGGTTTGAGTGAACTTGTCTTGTTCAAACTTCTGATCAAGCTGTATTATATGCTCATTGGCAATGGTTAAATGTGGTTGGCAGAAATGCCTAACAAACATTGACAAAGTTTGCAATAAACAACAATAAAAAAAAAGAACAGGACAAAAATAATATTAAGCAAGCATTATATGCAAGACAAAGGTAGGCAAAGCAACAGTGGTCAAAAAGCTCACAAACTAAGAATAGTGTTAACACACAAACGTGGATAAAAAAAGAGAGATCACAGCATTCTGACTTCAAGACAAGAAAGAACTAAGTCAGATGAGACTGAGAAGTGGCCAATCTTATTGGCTAGGAAGAAATCCCAGTATGCATCTGTATGTTTTGTTTATAAATTTGGGAATATCTTTTAAAATCTTGTTGATTCATTCATAAATTAGAACAAATAGGATTTTTTATTTTATCTATTTTAAGAGTTTCATGTTTACTGATGACTTTTCAGTACCCCCTGTTATATATCTATACCTATTTACATGGGTTTACAAGTATGTTAAGTAGTGTGAATAGTGTAACAGTTATTGGTGCAGGAAGTGAATGTGGCAATCCAAGTTCTATTTCTGCTTGATTCTGTTTTGTTCACTTTGTAATAATGCTTTTGAAAAAAAGTAAGAATCACTCTTCTTCCTGCTACAGATTAAATAGCAGGGTAGACTTGAGGTGGCAACCAAGTTAGGAGGAAAACTCTGAATTCAGTACCAGTCTCAAGAGGAATGGGCTCGGTCAGACTAATCTTGCCCTAGATGCAACCACTGCTTCTGTGGCAACTGTATATGTGCTGCCCTGACAACAAATGGGTTATAGGACTCGTAACATAGCAAATATGTTATATTTGCTCGAGTTGGAGTTTGTTTTTTTTTTTTTTTTTTTTTACATGTAAATAGCTTTGAATAAACATGTAAAGATTAAAAATTTGTCTTGTATGCTTTTTAATCATTCCTGTAAATTCTCTACAAAAAATGGTAATAAGTCTGTTTTGTTACGGATTGTCAGTTCTCTGACATTAATTCATCTTTAGAGTTGAATGTATCTCTACCCATCTTTGGTTACTTGCTACTGTTTAATGTTTTCTCATTATATTCTTTGCTCAGTGGTTCTGCATTTGTTGTTGTTTGTTTGTTTATTTTTTTTTTGTTATTTTTTTTCCCATAGTCATTATTTTGGTTTCTTAGTACTCATTAGTGTTAATGAAGCTATGCAGAACTAACTTGACTGGAGTAGTTACTTTGCCAGTTTTCTTTCAACATATTTGCTTTGATGAATTGCTGTTTTAGGCAATTTAGTCTTCTAAGTTACTTGACGTTATGTAATCTTGTTGAATTTTTTTTTTTTAGCAATTGTAAAGGAAACATAAATCTTCCAAATACATGTGCTACAAGGTGAATTTTTATTCTATAATAATGATCAACTTAGGTGTGAAATTGCACATTTAAAAATAGAAGATAAATTGAACAAAATAACAAACACACACGCACACACCCAAAGAAAAATGAATGTTGTTTGCTTTCAACTGCCAGTAAGATATTTGATGGGATGGGGCAGGTGGTGAAGTCCTATTTTCATTAGTATATACTGTTTGATTGTTTTTTTTATAAATAAGATATATTTAGGCAGCAAGAATTCATTCAAATAAGTTTTGTTAAATTTAATCAACAAAATCTGTTTATTTTTTTATTGTTCCAATTTTGAAATGAGATGTTTCTTAGAGTTGAAATTATGTCCAAAGTTAATTATTTTTTGTTGTTGTTGCTTTTTTTCTGCTTTACTGTTTTTGTTCAAGTGTGTATGTGTCAGTTAAGTGCTATACATAATACACGCTTGGGTTATCATGTCTCAAAAGAGACGTGACTGATTGGGCAGAAGATTTTTCTGCAGTAAGTTGCCATTACTTTCTGCAGTTGACTAGTTTCAAACTAAGGCTATAGAACTCAATCTGTCCTGCTGTTTAACTCATAGCTGGAGAGAGAAGAGACCTTTCCCAAGGGTGTTTATGTGTAAGTGAATGCAAAAGACAAGAAATTGTGAAAAGCTATGTTTGCCAACATCCTGAAGGAATATAGCACCTAGAAGAGCATTTAAAAAGAAAAACAATTTCATCAGTTATATTACAAAGTGAAAATTATTCTTTTTATTTCTCTCTCTTCCCTTTTTTAATCAGTTCACCCCAAACAAATCAACAATGTGACTAGAATGCAAGAAAGAGAATAAGATTGAAAATGGAGGTCATTGAGGAAAAGCCTTATTGCAAAAAAAAGAAACAGGGTTCAAAAAGACTGAATATAGCAACTGTCACTGCATTTAAATTTTTGAAGATTGCAGTTATCAGGGAAGCAAGAAATCAGAAGAGAGAGAGACTTAAAGGTGAGAAGTATAAGAAAAAAAAAGACTGTTAGAGCAGAAGTGGCATTTGCATCTAGCTAGTCCAAAAATAAAAATGGTGAGGCTTAGTTGCCACTCTCAGAGCACGGTGAAATTCATGTAGCTTGGACAACAGGAAGGAATCTTGAAGAAGATAAAAGCTAAGTGAATATCATTTTAGAGCATTTAAAATAGTGTAATGCTTAACAAGTTTGTTTCTTAAACTAATCCACTAATGAAATGATTTTGGTTGGTTGTTTTCATTTAGTAGCATATCAATATCTAGGAGTTATTTAATGCTGAAATTTAAATATTTTGTACACAACTCTTTATTTTATTTTTTACTAATTAGTTGGAAGGAGAAGTGGATTCATGCCATTCACAAGGGTATATGCATATAAGTGAATACAATAAATCTAACTGGCATTAAAACTCGGGGTGAAATTGGTAATGAAAGGGTAATCAACCATTGCATTTCCTGCAAATTCATTTTTAAGCATCCAGATATGTACTAACCAGGCTTGATGTTGCCTAACTTCAAAGATCATAAGAGAACTGCTTTTTAAACATGATGTGGCTGTAAGTCCTTAAAAAAAAAAGAGTTCATTTTGCTTTAGGTACTCCTTTACTTGAGGCCATGTGTCAGAGTAACCTGATCTTAGATGCTTTGCTATAGGGCACTGTATGATAAACTGATCTTGCTTGCAAGTTTGATCTTCATGGAGTGTCTCAACTTGAGGCCTTGTCTCGTCAAACTAAGATGAATATGATGATAATATTTTTCCTTTTTCTATAGATAATTTCTTAGTAATTGCTCTGATGAGCCTTTGCTTATCGCCACATCATGTTGAAACACCAGTTCTTGTATGATTACCAAAGTTAAGCAACATTGATCATCGTCAGTACCTATATGGGAATATCAGGTGCTGTAAGCTTGTATGTGTGGGTGGTATAATGGATAATGGCTCAGAATTATTAACCTGAGAGCTAAGTTCCATATACAGTCTTCATTTATACCCAAATATCTTTGTGAAAGGAAGGAATTCACTTTTCCCCACTTATGGGTTAATTAGTAAGACCTGTATCACTAAACCATTATCTTAAAAAAAAAAATTTGTACAATCTAAAGAAAATTTTTTATGCCTTTAAATAACTTGCAATAGGTTGATAAGCTGGAGAAAACAAATCAATCTGATGAACCTTCCCAGTTTAAGAGCAGTATTAGATTGGCAAGCAAGATCTCATTATCTTAAAGTTGAAATGGTGAAATGTAACCATAAGTTCTGTGCTAACAATTTCTTCTTTCACATTTCTCACTTGTGGAACTCATTTCTGGCCTCTTGCTTTCCAAATTGGATAGCTGAGTTCAAATTCCAGTTGAATTTGTTTCATTCACTTATGCACAGATACCCTTGGGAAAGGTATTACTCCGTCTCTTCTCCCTCCAGCTATAAGTTAAATAGCAGAACAGATTGAATTCTATAGCCTTGGTTGGCAACTGGTCTACTGTAGAAAGTAATGGCAACCAACTGCAGGAAAATCTTTGTCAGTCATATCTTGAAAGAGACATGATCACCAAAGCATGTAGCATGTATAGTAATTAACTGACTGCTTTCTGGTCAACATTGATTTTCAAAAATTTAAATTCAATATAAATAGTTATCTTCTATTGTCTTAATTTCTTTCCTTTTATTGTTCTCTCTCAATAATTTTTTTCTCATACTCTTTCAAACCTAATAAACCCATGAATCTTTGTAGCTTTATTGCCTTGCTTGGGATGAAAGTATTAAAAACAAAAGATATCTAAAAAGTGATGGTTGTGCACTAAAGAGAGACTACATACTTGGAAAATGTGTTTTCTATATGCAGTGTCCCTTCATAAAGTGAGCAGTCATGACTCTCCACAATGTCTTTTCCTTTGTAGCCCTACAAAACATTTGTCTCTTTGCCAAGATTCCCAAACTCTGCTCTACCACCCATCATTACAAACTTATCAGTTGGTTTACTGCCTTCCTTTGTTTCTCTTCCTGCAATATACCCTGTGAGTGCCCAATTCTTCAAGCCATTTTTTTTTCATTGTTGAAGATATTTCAGCTAACCTTTTGATTCAAAATGTCTTTCTCGTCCTTACTTTTCTTAAGCCATTTTTGTTGCTTACACACTCTATCTATGGAGTTTTCAGCATCCTTCTGTAGAACTGCATTTCTGTTGCCTCCAGTTTTCTCTTCAACTAGAGATTGTCCAGCATCCACTGCATACAATAAGATTGACACTATATTTCAGCAAATATTCATTTAAAATATTAATAAAATTTATTTACTATTGCCATTGGTACTTTGAGAATAATTCAGATATAGTAAAGCTAACAAACCAAAACATAGGTTATCAGTACATAAGATATTTTGCAAAACTTGGTAATATATTTGTAAGACACAAAAAATTGTGTGGCACTAAGGACACCTATGTTAAAGTGGGGAAGGTGAAATTTTATTTTCATCTCGAGTTTCTGTTTTATGGCCAGCGAATGGGTTCTTTTGAAAATTTTAAAGTGGCATCCATTTTTGACTGAAGAGGAATGGAGAATTGAATGAGTGAATGGGAGTTTTTGAAGGTCTAGCAACAACAATTTGAACATTGTTTTCATGTACTGGTCTGTATTAATAATCATGCTTGGGATAGAGATTCAGTTCTGGTTTTCCTTTACTGAGCGACAGAATTGCCTATCATGTATTCCTAATGCCACTTATTTGTACTGGCAGCCATATGCTGGGGTATTTATATGGGCGAGAAGTTGGTGGGGAGAAGAGCTGATCCATAGGATTGACATAGTAGAAGTTATCTCAAGTGTTACCTGCCTATCCACCCAGGTGAAGCTATGAATAAAACATATAAATATAGTATTGAAAATAAGGTTTGCATTCTCATTTTCATTATCTTGGTGCATATAAGAACAGAAATATAACATGGGGAAATCATTGGCCACTTGGTGGAAAGCTTAAGCAAGAGTTGCATTGCATTGTGATCATTAGTAATAAAGCATATTGAAATAAACCCTTTCCTCTTTACTCTCAGAGTGACAAACTCTTTCTCTTTTTCTCTCTATACATATATCCTTTCATTTTTTCTATAACCCAGGCATAGCTTATGTGCTCAACTGACATCATGCAAAAACCAATTACTAATGATCCCACCAAAATCAAAGCAGAAAGGCATAGGCATTAAGAAAATATAAAAAGAACAGTGAACACATGCATAGTCTCTCTTTTGCATTGCTCTTGAGTTGGTCCACACCTTGCACACATGTACGTGTGTGAGGTCACATCAGTTGTCAGAGATCTAACAAGCCAAAGGATAAAAAAATAATAGTCACAAAAAGAATATACAGAAAAACAAGGAATTAATTCAAGAGACAATCCACACACTCAAATACTAGAACAAGTTATAACATAGCACATGGCAACAACAACCTGTGGCTACATTACACCAGACACACATGTAGAAACAAATATGTTTACATGAAATATATATATATATATATATATATATATATATACACACACACACACACACACACACACACACACAGAAGAAAAAAACTTTTTATAACTTGAACACTGGAATACATATATAATAATGAACATACACATATAACAAAAATATATAACCTTATGGAGTTAACAACAAAAATAAAATGATGATATAGTTAGTTAAACTTGGACTTCTCTCATTCAACCACCTCTAAACCATAGTATGTTTACAATTGAAAGTTGAATCCTGAGGCCACATTATGGTTCCATTTTAGCTATATTCTAGCCAGTTTGTATAGCCATTGATGATGGGTAGTGATAATTATTTGGGCCTACTTTTTCCTGAAAACATTGTTCTTATGGCAGATACACTGAAAAGAAATATGAATAGACCAGTAAACAAAAAAATCATCTATCCCGCTCACCCTTCCTTTTGTTTCATGTCCATGGCATTCATTGTGTAGGATGTTTTTATATTGAAATGTATGCCAGATATCATAGCACTTTGCAAAACTAATTCAAATTATTCTTTTATTATTTTAGCCTTGTTTGGAGTGAAATGATCAGATAAAAAAAAGTCAATGCTTTGAAATTAAGTTTTTCTATACACTTCAATTTTGTAGACTCATGTTTGATAAACTGCTCCTAAGACAATATATATAATGTATAGCATATTCAAAGCTTATAATATTTAAATGATGAAATGTGCATTGTTTTACTCAGCTGAAATCGATAGAGCAGAGTTTTATACCCCTACTTTTCTTTTTTGAGTGGATTGTTTTTATTGAATCAAAGGTTGAATTGCTGGTGAATAGCTAAAAGTACATTGATTCAAGATTATTTCCCTTCACACCCTTAACACCAGCATGAAATGAAGCTGGTGGGGTAGATCATATTCTTTTTTGATTAATGGTTGGTGCTTGCTTTGTAGTTGAAAGGCCATTTTGATCTTTGTTAAAATAGTTGGCTGAAAAAAAAAATCAATGATTACCTCCCTTGAATGATGGGGCCTTTAAGCATAAAAGTATTATTGCCTGTTACAGTCATACGTGTTTGATATATGATTAGTTGTAAGTAGTGGCTGCTAGTTCGGTTTTGGAAGTGTTCATTCCGATTTAGAGAGAGCAAAAAGGATTTCTGATTAAATATGGCAAGTTGCCAGAACATCAAAGAATTTATTATTCTAGTCTTTTATATATTAGCTGTATTTGTTATTATTTGTAAAATATTATTAAACATTGTGCTTATAGAGATATCTCTAAAAAAAATACACACACACAGTGTGATGGATAATTGTGGCCATTATATATTTTTAGTATTATGCATGCACATTGTTTTTGATTTTGTTAACTGCACAGTATAGTAGGATCAGTTGGGTATCATCTGTGAAAAAAAGAGCACAATGATGCAATTCATTCTGCTAGAAATTTGGAAAATGCATGCTGTACTACTTGGCATTTGCACTGCAAGCTCCAGTACGAACATTTCAGGGTGTTTGGGTTTCAATCTGACAACAGTGCAGAGGATTCGGAAAGAGTTGGATGAGTCTAATGGTGATTATGAAAGTGTTTGTAGTGATCACGACATTATGCCTCCATTCATCTTCCCATAGGGCGTCACTTAATATGGAGGCCTACATCAAGTGCCTTGAGGAGGTAGTGCTGCTCTAGGTCAAGAGGGTGGTAAGTGAGTAGGTAAGCATCCTCTTGGGAGTCTGTTCTACAACAGTAATAGTCTTTGAAAATATGCTTCCTGAATAGATTTTCTTTCTTAGTAACAAAATAATGTGTCATTATGTTTAGGACACCCTAGTAGAAGAGTAAGATGTTATTTTATCTTGATTTTGAAAGTTTCTGTTTTAGGGCTAGTGGATGGATTCTTTAAACCTTCTAAGCAGTATTCACTTTTGCTAAAGGGGAGTGTAAATGAGTTGATGTTAGATTGATATATCAGAAGTTTTTCTCAAGTGACACCTACCTATCCAGCAACTGGAAACAAAGTTCATGTTATCATTTCTCAATGCAGTCCAAGTTTTCAACTGCATTATCTTGTGAACATTCAACAAACATTTCTCAGTTTTCAGTGCATACCACACCGTACCACTCTAGTAAATAAATATGCTATCTACTTACAAGAGCCAGCTCAGTCCTAAAATGGGGTGTTGCTATATTTGGGCAGGAAGTGCCCAGTTCTCACTCTCCAGTCTTGATAAAATTCAAAAGATTCTCAGAGTCCTTGTAAGTGACAAAATATTTTTCACCCTCCAATCTCTCACAGATGAGATGTGTCGAGCTTCTTACTGCTCTATTGCTAATTTCATGGAAAGTGCTTGAATTAACTAAATTCCTTAGTCCTGCTAATTCTAATCTGCCATGTCACTCACATTGTAGCAAATGATCCTCATTCCCTCCATGTTCCATTGATGAGAACTAAGTTCCAGAGGATGCTTTTCATGCCTGTTTAAGTCTATAGTTAACTGTTATCGTCCTCTTGTATCCATATAAACTTCCATTTAATGTAACCCTCTACCTTGAGTTGCCCTAGGCCTTGTGCAGGGTGAACTTTACTGTAAAAAAACATGAACAACAATTGAGATGCAACATGGGACATTCACTGGCAGGTCAGTGGAAATGTGAGTAAAGTCTTGTATACAATGTGAAGGAAATCAAGATCATTCATCCCAGTCTGTGGTTTAATGAGTCTTAGCTGCAATGGTCAGAACTGGTAAGGCTAAGAAATGTACTTCATCAGAACATTTGCCACAGAAATAGTGATAAGTAGTGAAAGGCTGCTTCTGTAAGTTAGAAGTTGTAGAGTGGAAAATATTTTATCACGCATAAGGCTATGAAGATACTTTTAAGATCTATCAAGATTACTACCATAGAAATCCTTTACAATGTCAAGTCATTATGTAACATTTTCAGTGTGACTATCACATGACAAAGTTGAATAATACTTTTCAATTTGTCAAGTAGTGAAAGGAAGCAGTTTTCTATTTTAACATGAAAATGGTTAAATATAAGAATCTGTGCTAACTGATCTTTTTCTCCCTTTATAGCTTACATATTCTGATAAATATGCATTTGAATTATAAGAATTCTGCTATTACTAAAGAGCTGTAATGCTGAAGATTATTGTCATGGATTGACTGTTGTTAATGAGTAATTATATATATATATAATGTGTGTGTGTGTCATTTGGCAGGATTTGAACCTGCGACATCTATGTGTGTGTATATATATATATATATATATATATGTGTGTGTGTGTGTCTCTCTCTCTCTCTCTCTCTATATATATATATATATATATATATATATATAATGTTTAAGATATGCTGCAATTTATGGGTTAAATGCAATTATGGCATGATTGCATTTAAGTATAAAACAGGCTCTCTCTACTGGGTGTGATCTCAGTGTCTACTGGTGTATGTTTACATTGTATATAACATGCTAAAGTTTGCTTTCCTCTACCAAGCACCCATAGCTCAGAAGTAGAATTGCTGACTGAAGTCAATTCGGTCAGCTTTCAATCCTGGCTAGAAGCAATCGAATGTTTAACTGTATTGATGAGCTGTGATACAGCAAAACAGATCTGTCTGCAGATGACTATATATATATATATATATATATATAAGCTTTAGAAAAGATTACAAGAAGCAACAGACACATGGGAATCACTAGGAATAGCCTCTCTGAAACTGACAATTTTATCTTGATCTAATAACAGATATTTACTAATCTTGGTTTGGTCTGGCACAAAGCTTCAACAGTAGGATCAGACTCACTACACAAAAAAGTGGTCTGTAAGATTGGTCTGCAGATTATTGCTATGTGACATTAATTAAATTTATTTGACCATCTTAGTATAATTCTATAGATGTTTTTTTTCCTTTTTAAATATATTCTATTATCACATAACTAAAGTATCTCCAGAGCTATGACTAACAGATTTTTTTGTGGTTGCTAATGGTATCCTGGAGTATACTTTATCATTCTACTTATCGAAAATTTCAAAAGTATTTAAAGTTTTAGTTAGGGGTTCAGTTTACAATGTTAGTATAATGTTAAAGTTGATACTTACTTTACTTTGTATCCATCAAGTTAGCTAAATCGTGCTATCTTTTGTATCTAGCTGAAAATTTTCTAGCCAGAAATATAACTTATAACCTTTTTTCCATTAGTTTTTCCCTTTATTCTTTTCTGGTCACTGGCAAATCACAATAAAAAAAAACAAAGCAAAAAAAAATCCAACAAAACTGTGTTTACATTGGTAGTATAAGCACTGCTTACCAGATTGCTGTAAACACAAACCTTCTGTTGGCATGTATTAAATTGTAAGTCCTCACAAAAACATAATTTAGTATTATGCAAGTGTTTATTGTAGCTTTAAGAAATGGCACAGATAAATTTTTGGTTAGTCTAAGAAACAAATTTCTATGCCAAGTAAATGAAAGGGGCAAATAAAAAAAATATTTATTTAGAAGTCCTCTCTTGAATATAACATGATTCCAAAGTGTAGTTTCATAAAAGAATCAATAGTTCAAATAAAAGAATTAAATTCAAACAAATGTCTATATTAAAAAAAAAAAAATTGGTGTACTTGAAATAATGTGAAAAATGTGCAGTGCAATTCAAGAGCTAATTATAGCTCTAACTTTTGAATAACTTATGATTCGAAAAATTGTTGGCATTTTGAAAATACCCCAAAAAATAAAATAAAAATATATTTTCAAATTCCCTCTACGATTACAATTTCATCAAGTCTAAAAGACATAAAAGCTGACTTGGTATCACCTGATATGAACATAGCAATAAGCATTTTATGTGACTTTCTCAGTCAATAGGAGCAGGACAAAAAAAAAAAAAATAATAAATTTTTGCTTTTATGCCTTCCTCCAGCCAATATAAGGATTCACAGCAAGCATACACACAGGAGTGCGCAGAAGAGAACTTGCACTTTTCAAGCTCTCTGTCTTCAAACAGAGAACGACTCAGTCGGTCGGAACTATGGGCAGAGACTCGGCTGAGAAAAATTAAGTCCAATATGGTGTGTGTGGGAGATGGGGATTTTTTGCTTAGTGTACATGCTTGGAAAGCCCATGTTAAAAACTGACTTTGTGTTGCATCCTACCTCTGTTGGGAGGACTTGGGTAAATACCCAGGAGTGCACACAAGATTACTTGTATACTCACTAATGTGATATGGTTTCCCTCTATCTTTTCTGCAAGTATTTTCTTGGCAACTGCTCTGACAAGCTTTTTTTCCTGGTTCCCTGACCACATGTATTTACACATGTTGCTAGATTGGCTTCAAGTGCGAAATGATTTGTATTAAGCCTTTCAATTTTTCGATTTATTTAGTTTTTTAGTAACCGAATATAGACAATGACTGGGAGAAATTTAAAACTATAAAAGATTTATAGCAAAAAAAAAAAAAAGGCGTTTTATTGCATTTTTTTTACTTTTAGTATTATTTGGATCAGATGTTCGGAAAAATAGCTACCATTTAAAATATGGAAGATTTTACAAACAATCTTGGCGCATAAAATAAAATATAATATTTTAAAGTTTTAACCAAAATTTCGAACATGTTAGAAAAAAAGAAGTATTATAAAAATAATTTAAAATATTTTTGTCTTTCCTCCTCTTACATTATTATTTTGACCATAAAACTTTTTTAAGTTTAGGATCTTTTTTTTTTTTCAGTCTATGCTGTTTTTTCAGTGAGTTAGTGAAGGTAAACTAAATTAAGTAGGTACCTCCAGTAATTCACTGGAAAAAAAAAACTGAATTGTTAGGTACCATTGTTGTTAAAAACTGCATTCAAGTTTACTCAATATTTTCTTAGTTTTGCTGTCGGACGAAACATCACCCCTTTCTTAAAATTAAAAGCGGCTTAGCAACCTTTTTTTATTTGACAAGCAAAACAAGGCCACTAACAATTAGCAGTGTAGCCTGTGCAACAAAAAAGGCAATTCAAAATCCAAAATTTATGATCACTTTTTGAGACAAAAGTCCCCATTTATGCTTTCCGAAGGAATTATCTTAGAATACTGATTAAAACTTTTTGTTTAATTTTAGAGAGAATAGAATATTCATTTTTGTAGCACCATAGAGAATAGCAGTGAAAAAAGAATCAATTTTTATAAAATTAGTAATACTTGTTGCATTCCAGAATTCAAGATGACATTTTTTTAAATAAAGAAAGACTACTTTTATATTTCATTAAACTTTTCTGTTATATATTTTTAAAAAAAACTTTTTTTTTTTTTTTCGCATATTCATTTGATTGAAAATTGAAATTAATGCGCGGAAGCTTTTAGTGTGTGTTGACAGAGAACACTGAGTGTGTTACACATTGATTGATATAGCTTTCTTTCTCTTTCCTTTCCTTTTTTTTCAGCATTCATTTAGAAAATATTTTTAATACACTTCTTGGGTGAGGGGAAATCAGTATTTTATTTATTTATTTTTGAGTGAATCAAGTCTCAAATATTAATCTCATTTGCAGTTATAATTTTTCTCTCTCTTAGCGTGTTTTTTAAAAAAAGCTGTATAAATAAATTTAAAAATAATCATAAATATTCTTTAAAAAATATATCTTTGGCAAATGGTAAACTAAAAAAATAAATTAGACTCTTAATTTAAGAGTCTAATTTTAATTTATTTATGGGGAGATTAACTGTTGAATTATTCAATACTTGGTACTATGAGAATTACTCTAGTTCTTCTTTCACTGTGAATGTTAATAAATTAAAATTTTGACGAATAAAAATGTCTTGCTTTTTATTAATATGAAATTTTAAGAAAATGTAAGTAACTTTTGTAACGACCAGTTGAGTTTTCCATTTAGATTTTAATTAAGATGGCGACACTTCGCTTGCATCAAGTTAAAGGGAGGTAATAAAAAGATATTTTTTTATTAAGAGAATTTTAAGGGATAACTAAATGTTAATCTATGTGGAGATAGCGTAACTATCAGGCCGGAAATTGGAATCAGCGATTTAAGTTCAAATTCTGGCCTTGTCTGTTCCTTTCGTTTTTGAACTAATGGGGAAAAGCATTAATCCATTTCATCTCCCTCTAAGTCAAGTTGTATGATAAACTTTAACTCTCTAGTTTTTGATGGCATCCAGTGCCACCGTGCACTATTCAGAATGCAATCACTCTAATTCTTTCACAAGATTAAGAATGACTTTTTGGGACATAAAACCAAACAGCAAGATACAATATTGCTCACGCTGGATCAAACCAAAAGGCATTAAATGCAGGCTATCTAGATATTCTTAAGTTATTTTTGAAGAAAAAAAATGTGTAGTGAACTGACTGGCAGTTTACCACATTATTTTCAATTTAGGATTAGAAAACATCACATAAGACTCATGCAAAAGAATAACCAACGACGAATGTAACGAAAAATACATGTATTAACAAATTTACAATCATTCAATGTTAATAGAGAAAAAGCAAGCATTTAAGTGAACATTGTGGGAAAAGTCAAGAGTTGCCCCTCTTTGACCATAAATTGAAAGTTCAATTAACGCTGAATAAATGTTCAAGAAATGTTCTTAAGATTGTTCTTGTTAAGACTTGTTGAAAAGGTTGTCATTGAATGAATGTTCTAGAGAAAGTTCGAAACTGTGTGTCAGCATGTATATATATATATATATATATATATATATATATATATATATAGTCATCCGCAGACAGATCTATTGTACGGTTAGACTATAATTGCTTTTAACCCAGGATTGAAACCCAACCGAAATGGCATCAGTCGGTGATTCTAACCTCTGGGCTATGGGCGCCCGGTAGAAGAAGGCTGACTTTTTAGCATGTATATTATCATTATACACACCCAAAAGCCATAGTGCTTTAATTCATTAGTGAATGAGCTATGCGTTCATGCCAGGGTAGCTACTGTTTATCAAAGTCTACCATTCTTCCAGAGTGCTCAATCAGGGTGTGAGAGCATATATATAAAGTAATGAATTTATTTTTAGTCTGACATTTTTATTACTTTAAACTTTACTATAGTGGATGGATAATTTAAAATAAGATGTATCCAATATAATAACATTTAATGTAATGAGGGCTTTGAAAATCTGATACTTGCAAGACAGATTGAGGGACAGGAAAACAATGCATAACATATTTGATGGGCTTGAGTGAATGGATGGTAGAACAGGGTTTGGAAGAAATAGCAAAAAGACAATATTAAGACTACAAGGTACAAGATGTGGAGGGCAATGATCCCTTATATCATGAATAGGCATGGTACATAAAGAACATATATAAACACACATATATGTGTGTGTATATATATATATATATATATATATATATATTTTAATTCAGATACTTCAATCCAAGGGAAAAAAGCAGGAAGGTAAATTCCAAAAAACCCGATCCTAATTAATATTAAAAATTTATTTTAATATTAAAAAATGATACAGGAAGAGAGCTCCATGTAATAAAATATTACAGAGCAAATATATATTAAAAAAGGATTAATTCAAAGATGTTGAATGGCCATTTCAATATGAAGATCCCCACGGGGGACGACACATCACCTCAGCAACAGAAAATACCTTTCAGAAACTGGAGAAAAATTAGTCTACTTTTCCTTTTTAAATAGATTGCAAAGAAATTAAAAAATAAATAATAAAATAAAAATAAAGGAAAAGAAAAAGAATAAAATCAAATAAATAAGAAAAGAAAAAAAATTGACATCGTCTGGGTTCGCAAAAAAAAGGGGAGAATGTAACTAAAAATTAACAGACAGCCGTGTTAAATCGACGTAAGTTTAAGCAACACGGAAAAAAGGTGGTAAGAGAGATAAAAGAAGGAAGGGAGCGAAAAAGAAAGAAACTAAAGAAAAAAATTTTTTTTAAATATTACAGACGCTGGACAAATTCAAAAACCTAATTTCCCCAAAACGTTGAAGTATTAGAAAAAGGCCTTTACTTAAAAAGGCATAATTATTAATAAAAGGGAATAAAAAGATATAGGATTTAAAATAAAATTATTTTTTAAAAAATTAGGTCATTTGAAATTAAACTAAATAAAGACAACACTAGGTTAAAAAAAAAAAAAAAAAAAAAAATTAATTACAATTATTATATACATACCTATAGAAGTACACACACACATACATACATACATATATATACACACACAATTCTACGAATAAGAATACATATATACATACACACGTACATACATTCAATTTATTACACACTTATATACATATACATGCGCATACACACATATATATGTGTGTGTACACACCTATATACAAAAAATTCATATACACATAATATACATGTGTACACATACATGCACACATATATATATACACACACACACACAATATATATATATATATATATATATATATACACATATTCCATATGCACTCACACACATACATATTAATGAATATTATGAAAAGGAGCATTTAAATAGCTAAAAAAATTTTTTCAAAATTACATATAGCCCATATACATAAATACATATATACATATATATATATATATATATATACAAATATGCACATCCACACATATACATAAAAAAAAAAAAATTAAAATTAAAAATTTTTAAAATATTAAAAAAATTATAGAAAAATTTAGAATTTAAAAATTAAAAATTAGAAGTTAAATTTTAAAATCCGCCCTATGGTGGCACTTGAAATAGTTCTCTCACCTATATAAATAGTTTATCCAACCACCCCAAGAATATTATAAGACAAATACCCAAGATAGTAAATAAAAGGGTTAACCAATTATCTTCCAATATAAAAATTTTCAACGCAAGCAAAGAAATTTACGATAAGGCCCTTCAGAAAAGCGGTTTTGTTAATAAGTTAAAGTATGATAAGCCTGCTATAAACCCAGAATCATCAAAAACTAAAAACACCCGAAAATGTAGAAAAAGGAAGATAATTTGGTTTAACCCTCCTTATTGTAAGCTAACTAATATAAATATTGGTAAGTATTTTCTCAGATTAATCGATAAACATTTTAATAATAATGACAATCCCTTAAATAAAATTTTTAATAGATTCACCCTAAAAATTAGTTATTCTTGCACCTCAAAAATAGATAATATAATTAATTCCCACAATAAACAAATTTTAATGAACCTAAATAATACGGAAGCTAAATCCGGAATTGTCGACAAATGCAATTGTTATTCTGTGGATGCCTGCCCGGTGCAAGGCAAATGTAAATCCACCCATGTAATTTATGAAGCCCGTATTTCTCCATCTAATAACAAGGACAATTATCGGACCTATATTGGTATGTCCGCGGGCTCTTTCAAACAGAGGCTTTATAATCACAGGTACTCGTTTTCGAACCCTAAAGAGAGATTCCAGACGGCACTATCACGTAGGTTCTGGGAAATGAAGGAGGAAGGGCAGGACCCTATAATCAGCTGGAAATTAATAGGCTCAGCTTGTACTCCTAAAAGTTTTCGTGATAGGTGTCGTCTGTGTTTATTGGAGAAGATTCTGATTTTGAAGTATCCTCATCAGGACTTACTTTTGAACTTTAGGAGGGAATTTATAAACAAGTGCCGCCATAGGGCGGATTTTAAAATTTAACTTTTTAATTTTTAAATTCTAAATTTTTCTATAATTTTTTTAATATTTTAAAAAAAATTTTTAATTTTAATTTTAATTTAAAAAAATTTTTTTTTATGTATATGTGTATGTTTGTGTGTAGGTGCATATTTGTATATATATGTATATATATGTGGGCTATATGTAATTTTGAAAAAAATTTTTTAGCTATTTAAATGCTCCTTTTCATAATATTCATTAATATGTATGTGTGTGAGTGCATATGGAATATGTATATATATATATATATATATATATGTGTGTGTGTGTATATGTGTGCATCTATGTGTACACATGTATATTATGTGTATATGAATTTTTTGTATATAGGTGTGTACACACACATATATATGTGTGTATGTGCATGTATATGTATATAAGTGTGTAATAAATTGAATGTATGTACGTGTGTGTATGTATATATGTATTCTTATTCGTAGAATTGTGTGTGTATATATATGTATGCATGTGTGTACTTCTATAGGTATGTATATAATAATTGTAATTAATATTTTTTTTTTTTTTTTTTTACCTAGTGTTGTCTTTATTTAGTTTAATTTCAAATGACCTAATTTTTTAAAAAATAATTTTATTTTAAATCCTATATCTTTTTATTCCCTTTTATTAATAATTATGCCTTTTTAAGTAAAGGCCTTTTTCTAATACTTCAATGTTTTGGGGAAATTAGGTTTTTGAATTTGTCCAGCGTCTGTAATATTTAAAAAAAATTTTTTTCTTTAGTTTCTTTCTTTTTCCCTCCCTTCCTTCTTTTATCTCTCTTACCACCTTTTTTCCGTGTTGCTTAAACTTACGTCGATTTAACACGGCTGTCTGTTAATTTTTAGTTACATTCTCCCCGTTTTTTTGCGAACCCAGACGATGTCAATTTTTTTCTTTTCTTATTTATTTGATTTTATTCTTTTTCTTTTCCTTTATTTTTATTTTATTATTTATTTTTTAATTTCTTTGCAATCTATTTAAAAAGGAAAAGTAGACTAATTTTTCTCCAGTTTCTGAAAGGTATTTTCTGTTGCTGAGGTGATGTGTCGTCCCCCGTGGGGATCTTCATATCGAAATGGCCATTCAACATCTTTGAATTAATCCTTTTTTAATATATATATATATATATTCTCTAATATTTTCTCTCTAATAATTTTTAAACTGATAACTTCCTGTAATTGGCATTTAACTCGCTTCTACCTAAAAGGTTTAATCAAATAAACTAAAAAAAAAATTTTTTTTTAAATCTTATATTGAAATTCATTTCTTCTCGCCTAAATACACCTCTTCAAACAGCCCAAAATCTTAACTTTAAAAAGTAATTTAACTCATTTAGTTGTCTATTTTTATAAAAAAATGAACTCCTATTCCTCCCCTTCCTAAATATACCATTTCAACACCCTGTAACCCCGCGACTACCAGCTCTGTCCTTTTCCACTCTGTGACCGTTGTTAACCAAAAACCCCTCTACACTCTAACTCAGGGCCTTTGCCATTTGGAAGAACAATGGCGCTGACGTGATTTAGAGTCTCTATTAGAGATCCTATGTTGAAATGTACATCCGACACCTTTGAATTTTGAAAATTTTCTCTAATATATATATATAACACAGTTTGATTAGATAAGTGGGGTCTCTGCTCAATAAGGAGGTAGTGGTGTGACTGATATAGCTAATTGATTTATTACAAGAAAAAAAAAATCTTCTACTGGGCAGTTAAACTGATACTATATTTGTCATTACCAAAAAAAAAAAAAAAAAAAAAAAAGGTTGTGTTTTATTGGCCAGTGTCTTTTTGGAAGATAATGCTTTTAAAGCAAGCAATTTTTGTAAACAAATTCTCTGAGTTCATGGGATCTCTGCAAAACTCAGTGTAGGGTTAAGATAAATAAAAAAAAAATTTATGTTGGTTAATGTAAAGATAGTAATATGTAGAAGTTTTCAAATTGTATGGTTCATATATTATGTTTTATGTATTGATTGATGTAATATTTCTTTCTCTTCAGATCATGCTTTAGAAGAAAATGTTGAGCTGGAAGTATTTTGTAAGTCAGAGAAAGATGGAAGCGCTGAATACAAACGAATTGGGAATGGACAATTCTGTTATCGTAACGACTCTGCTCATTCTCTGGCAAAAAAACTTCTGGATATAAATGCAAACCAGGAGATTAAGCTGGACATTGAAAATGAAGATCTTTCAACATTGGATACTCGATTGAAAAAATCCTTGGAACATATTACTAAAACAGAGGGATGGCCAGATGATATCAAAGATAAAGGTAAGTTCTCAAGAATTAATAAAAGCAACAGTCATTGAGATAATTATTGAAAATACTTTAATGTAAAACTGAAATTGTTGATTGGAGAAAAAATCATTTTTGATGAAGAATAAGGGAATGGTAAAAAAATTTTTTTGAAAGTTTATTTTAAAAATGGCTAAAAGTTTGCAGTGTATTTCTTAAGTAAAATCACTATATATACTATTTGGTATTAAATCATTAATACTCTATTTATAGATATATGAAATCCTTTCACTCTTGACATTAGTATTACAGTATTATAGAGTGAAGTACATGGAATAGAAATCTATTGTGTCTGGTTAAACCATTACTTTCCAGCTATCTCAGCTTTGTATATAAGGCTTTGGATGGATTTTGAGCCAGGAAAATAGTTTTTTTTTATACCATCAAATAGTCCAATGTCCATATTCTTGGAAAAACATCATGCTACAATTTTCATTCAGTTTCATATGCAAGGGAGGACTCTTATTAAATGTAATATTGAGAATTATGTATTCATGTGCAAGAAATAAGAAAATTTTAAATTGTGAAGAAAAAAAATTCAGAAATATGATGGCATAAAAAGTGAAAAGAACAAAAAACAAACAGCAAAATAAGAAATACAAGAAAATAAAACAAACATTGTTTTCATTTCAACAATACATTAAGATTTTGTTTTTGAATGACTATTAAAGCAAGAATGATTTGATGACACCAACTTTGTTGGAGTGGGTGGAAACAGTTAAGTCTCTGAGGCTGAATGGTATTGGATAGGAGCATGCTGGACTTTGCAGAGTAAATGATGTTAGTTTTCTGGAGATATACAATCTTAGTCTCAATTCAAATATTGTGACTCTAACAGCCACAAAGTTGAAACATTCAAGATGACAGCCAAGATTAATACACCAGTTCAAATACAGTGTATAATAATTCATATGTAAATGTCTCATACATTTCAGGTGTTATAAAATAAGAAACTTTTCACTGTATAAGCATTGCTATAAAAACTGTATTTAGTGGATATTTGTTTAACCTGTAACCCCTTGAAGGTATCACATATACTGCAGCTTTAGTAGTAGTGGTGTTTTTTGCACAAGATAGCCTAACAGAGCCCAGCCCTCTGCAGACTGGTTTTGTAGTTAGTTTTTCCTTCTTATATGCTGATTGCCAACCAAGGCCATTGGACTCAGTTTGTTCAGCTATTTACCCATAACTTAGAAGAGGTAATTTCATACCTTTTCCAAGTGTATTAGCACATAAATATAATGTACTCGACTGGTATTCAAGCTTGGCTCCCTGATTTCTCAATTCAATTGCTACTTATTCTACCATACCTCCTTTAGTGGATATATATGTTTAAGTAGGTTTCTGTTTTTTAAAAAAAGTGAAATTAACATCTCATATTCTAGAGAGTGAAATATTTATTCAAGAAAATGTGTTCCTTGACAGGAATCAAGCCCATATTTCCTTTAACCTGCGGAAATACAAGTTTGGTTTCTGTTGAGAGGTACATTTTCATTAATAATACTTTTGATCTCTAGGCTGTAAATGTTAATTTCACTGTTTAATGAAGCACATCAAAATATGTACTTGCTAAATATATCATTTATCAAAATAATATCAGATTAAAACTTTTATTAATTGCTAATATATACTGTATAAAATATAAAAGTGATAAAGATGCTACAAATTCTTAATTTGGTTAGCCTAGTTAATGCATTGAGTCATTAGAAATTTTTATTTTTGGAAACCAATTTTGTTATTATTGTTTCAAAGAATAGTTGATAAACAAAAACGGAAATGATTTCTGACTCAACCTAATAATCTTTCTCAATTTATTAACTGTCAACTTTCATCCGCAAACAAAATTGGGCAAAAATCTTTCGCTTTGGTTTCATTGGTTCAAGGGAAGTAACTTATATTTCCTTATATAATCTGTACTTATGTGTGTACATCACCATGTAATTGAAATTCACGACTCAATCGATATCGAAAAGATCAGATAAGAACTTTTAACTCTTTTATTTAGTTACCTCCACTCATTTTCGATGTTTGTTTTAAGTTGAATTTTTAAAAATAAAAAAAATATTTTCTTGAACATTTCATTTTAGCTTTAATTGAAAGCTAAATGAATTTTAAATTTTTACTATTTGCAGCAAGCAAAATATGCTGGTGTATTAAATTTCAAATAGAAATCATATTGATTGGAATCTCAACTTTTTTTAGAAGTTTCAAAATTCATAATTTTTTCATTCATTGACAAGTTTGTAAACAAATTAATTCTCGGTTTTAACAATTTTGCAAAAATAAAATATACACCTGTGACATGCTATTTTGGGGAATTATCAAATTTAAAGTTAAATTAATCTGGTTTACACAAAGTATTACTTGTTTATAGCATGAAATTTAGTATAAAAATATTTTTAATTATAGAAATGTGAAGTGATGGATGACAATCAGATGTACTGATAAACTAAGTATGGTTGACCAGAATTGACATAATTGTCCAAATTTTTTTCCTGTAAGGAGAATCCGTGAAACATAGGAACTTTTAATATAACATAGAAAATACCATACTTAAAAACTTCCTATACACACCCAAGAAAATCAAAAATAATTTTAGAAGTTTTTTTGGCTTAATGGTTTCAATTTTTGATTAGCAAATATATTCCTCAATAAACTTAATAACCTGACCATGACAAGGCTTTGAAGAATTTTAAAAATATTTTTGAAACTTTAGAAATTATTATAATGTTTTAAAAAAAAATGTATGTATTTATTTCTAAAAGTAATTATCTATTTAAATAATGTTATAGTTTTGTTGCATTTTTTATTTTACGATTTGGAGCAGATTTTTGGAAAAATGGACAGGATGTAGTTGATTTACATTTCCAAAAGAGTCCTGCATTTAACTAACAAAGAAATTTTCTGATACAAAATTTAATTTCTTGAAATTCATGAATTTACATGGAAGGTGGGTGTAACATACGTAAATTAAAAAAAAATTTTATGAGGATTACATTTTCAGAAATCACATTGTATGGACATATTTGTTTTGACCTCAATGAAAGAGGACAGGAGGTCACTTTACAATGAATTTTACATTGCAAACTGGATCCCCCACCATTCATTTTTATCAAATTTAATTTTTTTAAATAACTATTTGTGATCTATGTGATCTACAATACTTAATCTATAGTACAGGTTGGGAATCCTTTATCTGAAATTCTTGGGATCGGAAGTGCCTCAGTTTTCAGATTTTGGAATACAGGCTATTTGTATATAGCATCTTTAAAATGAAGAAGCTTGGTAATGAAACCCAAGCATAAATACCCTGTATATATCTCATAACACAGATTATGCATATACCCTGAAGGTAGTTTTATATAAAATTTAATAAATTTTGTGCACATAAAGATATGGATAATGACACAAATTTTTAAGTGGTAAAATTAAGATTTAATATAAAAATATTTTTTTACTTTCTGAATGTGTATTAAAAACATGATTACTATTTACAAAAAATAAACGCAATACTAAACCCTGCTTCTACATAAGGTTTTGGAAATTGAAGGGAGAAAATGACATCACTGTGGGTAAGAAATTATAATCTTGTTTAATCAATGCATTTTATATTTAGGCATCTGACATAGAGATGATCTGTAGCTTCATGTCTGTTAATAAATGAACATAATGTTTAAAATGTGGTATGGTTTTTAGGGACTTCCCAATGGTGCCTCATGCTTGGATCTCCCCAGGCCAACATTGCTAAAAAAATCACCTTCCTGATAAACTAACCAGAATTAAATTCAAACCTGGGTCTCATAGTCCAAATGCTGATGATCTAACCATTTGGCTAATATAACCATTAATAAATTTGTTTTATTGAGCTGTTATCTAAGAAAATATTCTTGTAAAATCTGCATTTTATAAGCTATTGAATAAAGATCTTTAAATTGAAGCTACATTGTTCTGTGAAACCTTAGTATGCTTTTATGTTACATTGCTACCAGTATACCAGAATTAGGAATGGTACACTGAATACCAAAGTCTTGACATCCTGGATATGATGATAAACTGCATCTGGCAGCAAGGCCTCTGAATAGGTGTTTTTTAGGGGCATGGAACCACCTCTAAATTGCTGCTGTTCCCAGTTTTACCCTGACCTGAGATGGTAGCACCTGTTGGGGTCCCAGCTATGATCAAATAGTTAATCCCCAAAGTAGAGACAATACATTATAAAAATATAAAAATAGATTTTTATAGTAAAATTCCAGCAATACTTCTTTGGAGAAGAAAATATTACTAGGAATACATTTTTAAAGGAAAATATTATCAGCAATATATCTTTAAAAAAATATATATATATATTCCAGCAATAACATATGACTCTTGACAATACTCTCTCTACAAAAATATGCCAATGAAACCTGATGTACAAACTTATTTTTAACAAAGAATACATATTCTATTCATATGAATCTTCTGTAAAAATCTTGTCTTCATTAAATAGCCTATTGAGGTTGCTATACTGTAAAATAATAAACAAAGCTAAACCAAAATCTTGTCGTTAAAATTGAAGCTACATTTGTTATTTTACTTTATTAATAAAAAAATAAAGGTTATTATGTGCATTTTTGCTTAAAACAGTTATTCAAATGTTTCACTGTATCTCAGATGTTGAATAGACACTGAGGGTGGAAACTAGAGCAAATCCCTTGGTTACGACAATCTTGACTTACAATGATTTATGATAATCTACATTAATCTTGTTTTGACATTTGCCTCATTCTTATGACACAGCAGAAAAATGTCATCATGTGGTGCAGGTCAGTTCCTGGTTGTATGTCTTATTGGATTGTTGGTGAGTGAGTACTTATTGATGGAAAACTGTGGGTATATTCCGTCTTACACTGAAAATTGCATCACAATGCATTGTAGAAATGGAACTTTGTATACAGCTTGGAGGTCAGAATAAATTTTAATAAGCAGTAATCCAACAGTACGTTTGTAAAATCTGTATTTTATAAAAGCTGTCAAACATAGCTCTTGAAAATAAAACTATACTGTTTCTTCAGAGTTATAAAATCTTACCAGTAAATGATAATGTCAGGACCTGCAGTTACACAAATATCAATGGTATATGCTTTGCTATTTGAATCAGCATGTCCATTTTTGTTATGTTTGTGTTTCAACAATTGTACCCTGTGGCTTTTTGTCATTAGTTATGTTAGAATTTCTGTGTGGAAATATGCTTTTCCTTTGAACTAGTATCCTAGTCTTGTTTGTTATAATATTTCAGCTACTGTATGAGTCTTCTTCAGGTGTTTTCTCTGAACTTAGTAACCTTTTTTGCAATTTCAAATTAAACCCTTCTATTCTAATCTTTTAAATGTGTAACTTTTAAGCGTTTAACTTTCTATCCTTAGGGAGGTATTTTATGTCAATTCATACTCACCTGTCTTATTCACTTTTGTGTTACTTATTCATTGTTTCCATTGAACCAGAGTATATGACTTTTCAACACTATCAGACCAGGGATTGAACTCACAGCTGTCATATGATAACAATTTCAGATTACAAAACTCTGACAGAGCATCAGTGTATGCAACAAAATTAAAAAAAATATGTTGCTTATAATTTGTTGGTATTATGGGTGAGAGGCTATTTACTGAAGCTTTGAGTTAGTACACCAGGATAAGTTGTTTTGAACAGTAGTCAAAATAAATAGCCTTTATCAGATGTATACTTTATCAGTTGGCATGTGACACTCTTTTGCATTGAAAACCAAGGTTCTGGTATGATGAATGAAAAGCTGTTCATTGAAGCATTGAGTTAGAATTGAGTTGAAAAATAGAGGATCAGAATAAGTTGTTTTGAACAGTAGTCAAAATAAATAGCTTTCATCAAATGTATACTTATCAGTTGGTATATGACACTTTTACAGATTGCAATTATTGTTCTGGTATGATGGATGGGTGACTGTTTACTGGTGCCTTGAACTATAAAATTAGGTGGTCAGAATGAGTTAGAATGAACAACACTTTAAATAATGATCTTGTTAAACTTACTTCCTATTGGTTCTCAGAGCTCTAGATGCTGTATTGTTCTAAGTTGACCTAATCAATAAATGATGATTTCATTATGTATCAGTATGTGTATGTGATGATATAAATAAATGTAAAAATCAAAACTAGTTTAAATAAGCTGTTTACATAAATACTTGACCCATAGAAACATCCGTTTTAGAAAACTGTTGCCACCATTTTTGTTGTTACTATTCACTGTCAATCCTTGTAAATGTTGCACTCATTAACAGCAATTTATTATTCAATTTCTTCTGATTATATGCACATTGTGTCTCAAAAAAGAAAAAAAATCATAGTTCAGCAAACACTTTAAATCATATCAACTTGTAAATTTAGAAAGCTGACTGTCTACACTTTTACCTTGTGTGTTTAGGCATCATTCGTTTTGTTGTTATACAAGTTGTTACCAGAAATAACTTTGAGTGTTAACAAATAATAATTAATAGCAAATAAATAAAGAGTCTATGTAAACTGTCATTCTATCACTGTTGCTATTATGAGTGCTTCTAGTGCTCTTAACATTATATATTAATTCATCTGGACTATTTTCCTCATTCCATCCATTGTTTGGACAATTGAATTCTTTCGTACTATTGTTGTTGATATTCTTACCACAATGTTTCAACTACAAAAGCTAAGCTTCAATTTATATTCCAGAAGACTTTTACTCCAATGAGAAATAGCAATAAATAATCATTTAACCTGACTGTCATGGTACTTGAAATGTAGTACCAAAATCCAAGATATCATTAATACTATAGTACTTTTGAAGAAATTTCATAATTCAGGTTGAGTATCTTTTTATCCCAAATGTGAAAAACCTGCAAAATAAAAAAAAAATTCACCACTTAAAAATCCGTGTGAGCATTACATGACTAGCATCATTATTATTTGTATGTACGTAAAATTTATTGAATTTTATATAAAACTACCTTCAGGGTATTTATTATTTATATAAAACTACACTCAACTCATATATATATATATATATATATATATATATCCCCTGAATGAGTAATAAAATGGAAAGGGATATCATGTTTTGTGTTCCATTCTCAATCTCTCTCATTTTACAGATCCTGTATACAAATTAAATAACTTTTACAAAATAACAAAAACTCTAAAAACTGAAGCACTTCCAGTCCCAAGAATTTTGGATAAAGAATTCTCAACTGCTACTCTGGAAATTTAGTACATTTTTACTAATATATTTTTAGGGCTCTTTTAGTGAAACACCACCCATATTTTTAATTAGATTCTCATGTTCAATATGCCAATGTTATGAGGCTCAACCATGCAGCTGGAGTACCTAAGACAATATGTGGATTAAGTCATTAGGTATTATTTTCTGCTTGCAATATAAGAAATTACATTTTTCTCTTTGTTTATCAACACATTCAAAGGTCAAATAATATTTCTTACAACCTATATATATATATATATATATATATAGTTAATAAATAATAACTACTTGTTTTTATCTTTAAACTAAACAGGGATTAATGGTATTTATTATTAAAATAGACAAATGATATGTAAAAAAAAATATTTTGTTGCAAACATAAGGAGGTATAACTTTTTTTAATCTTTTATTTTAAAAAGGTTGCTATATATATATATATATATATATATATATAATCACATATCTAACTAAAAATAAGCTGTAAAAGGCCAATAGAAATAAAGACAAGAGGAAAACTTATCTCAGCTGAAGTGTTCACTCTCTGATGGACTTTATCAAGGCTGATGTAAGGATTTTCTTTTGAAACATGTATTTATGAACAAAAGTAAAAATGTTAGTTTTTAAATTTTAAAAAATTTTCATAATTATTCATCACACCTATTGAAAATCTAGGTAAATTATGGAAAATGCTAAGTAATGTAATTTTATAAACAAAAGTGTGTAAATGAAAAATGTTATTTTATTTTTTTATAATTCAAAATGCCAAGAAACCAGAATTAAAGTGAGAGGTTTTGTGATCTGAGATTTTGAAATTCTATAAAATTCTTGCTTTGAAGAACTCAACTCAATTGAAGTTTCACAGAGTTTGTTATTTGAAGAACTCTAGTTTTTGACCTGAATTGGAATTTCAACCCAAATTAGATTTTCAGCCAGAATTGGATTTGAAGCCTGGATCAGAGTTAAAATGAGATTTTGAAGTTCCATGGACTGAATTGAGGAATTCAAAATTATTTCTTCAAAATTATTATTGCTGTTTTCTAAGCTGAACCAGAGGTCCCTTTAGTTTTTGGCTGGAGGCTCAATTAACCTCCCAGAAGTGGCTTTTAAGCTAGTTTTAAATAAAAGGAGATTATTAATTTAATTGTGTACTTTCCATTTCTTTAGCATTTTTATAGTCCTGTAAATTGGCTTAAAAAAAAGGTAATTCTTTCAGTAACTAAGATATTTGAAAAAAATTGGGATGCAGATTTATTTTGATATTTATATTTTGGTTTATTGAATTACATCACTTAGCAATTGATACACTTGTACCAAAAAATATTTTCATGGCTTTTTCAGTGAAACCCTACCCCTATTTTTAATTAGATACATTCTCATATCCAATATACCAATGTTATGAAGCTGAATCATGCAGCTGGTGTACTTGGGGTAATTAATATGTGGATTAATTAACTAGATGTTATTTTCTGTTTACAATGTAAGAAGTTACATTTTTCTTCAGCAAGCTAATGTCCTTGTTTGTCACCATGCTCAAATGTCAAACAATATTTCTTACAAACTTACTCCCTACATGGTTTGAGGAGTATTCTGGAGATTTCTTATAAATAGTGCAGTCACTACATTTACCTATTTCAATCGTGTATTTTTTGGATATGGTGGAGTGGTATATTAGCACACAATATCCTTCACTTAAAAATATCAGAGAGCTATGGATAGTTAAGACTGCATGGATTCACATCTTTGTAGAATTATTTGTTACTAGTAGAATTGATGTTACATTGAGTTGGACTTTGCCACGATATCCTGCATCATGCTAGGCAACTTTTATGGTGGTGTACATGTGCATTGTGGCTCAATGGAGACCAGCTCAGAATGATAAATCAGAAAGCAGTTTGAATTCCAGTTGATTCATGTGCAAATACCCTTTGGAAAGGTATTAATTCATCTCTTCTTCCTCCAGCTATGGGTTGAGTAGCAGGACAGATTGAGTTCTATAGCCTTGGTTAGAAACTGCAGAAAGAAATGATAACCTACTCTGGGTAAATCTTCTACCTGTCATGTCTTAAAAGAGAAATGATCACACAAGTGATTATCACATATCACACTTGACTGACTGACATGCATAATGACCAAAATGTTATATAATTTTATTATAAATATTATTAAAGGTGTTATTTCTCAAATATGTGGGGCAAAATGGTTATCAATTTACCTAATCAAATAAACCTGTCTCTAAATCTAAAAGATTTTTCTAATTTTAATGAAAGAAAGTATGTATTTAATTTCTTCCTATTAAAAGATTAACAAAACAAAATAGAAAGCTTTGTGTTAGTGAATATGATAAAATAAGCCCCTTGGAGATTGTTTATTATGTACAAATTCACCCACAATTTCAGATAAGCATATCCAATAGAGAACACCAAACTCTCAGTTTCAGATTAGTTTGTAACCAAAATTTAAAAAGAAGATACCATAAACAGAATGACACAGATTTCAACAAAGGCTTCATACAAGGAATGATTACTGCTATTTCAGAAACAAACAAAATTACCATGAAAACATGTAAAAGAGCTGGAAAAATTACTTCAAAATAAGAATATTTCTACATTGCGTTAGAGAATGTCGGTGAAACTTTTATATTTATAAGATCTTGTTCTTTAGGATATGGTTGATTGATTTTTTTTTTTTTAAGGTCTATCAACCTTTTCCAGGTTATTTAAAGCCAGAAAATATTTTTAGGTTGTATGAATTTAAAAAAAAGGAATCTTTTTTTTTTTTTTAATAATGATTATTCTGATTCATGTTCTACTAATTAACCCATAGCTGGGAGTAGAAAAGGTGGATTCGTATATTTCTCAAGGGTGTTTGCACATAAGTGAATAGGACAAACCTAAATGGAATTGGAACTTGTTTCTCCAGTTCTGAGCAATTGCACTACCTACACATGGCATTCCCAGTTGGTCACTCATCTAACTACTGACCAGGTTCACTGTTGCTTAACTTTGGTAATTGAATAAGAACTGGCATTTCAATGTGATATGACTGTCAGCTTTTAGGATGTGAATTTTAATTTGGTTTCTTGGTTTTATTTTTTGTATCCATAACTATTATACTAGCTGCTTTTTCAAAATTTCCTATTAAATAAAGTAAAATAAAAAATACTTCCATTTAATTTTTTTATGGATCATTTTTGTAGATAAATGTAAGCCTTGGCAATTTTTTTTGACCTGATATTGATATATGTTTTTACTTTTCTCTTAGAAAATATAAGAAGTTTTTAAAAATTTTAAGTCAACTTTCTTGTGAAAGATTAGGCTAGACTGTTTATCTTTTTTGTATATCTTTATCCCTTTTTTCATAATGCTTCTAGTATCAGTGGTGAAAGTCTTCTATAAGAAAGCAACTCCTTGTCTTTATTTACTCATGATGTGGTCACCAGTTTGAGAAGTTGTTGCTAAGGTAACATTGTTAGGAGGAAATGATGTAATAGATTCTATAAGACATGGTAGAAATCATACACAGAAGCACATACTGCTATAACTTTAATGCAAGTAGTTTGTCTTGACAATCCCATACCAAGAATGACATCCTGAAAATTTCCAAACAGATGTTAATATCATTTATATTACTATTGCATTGTACTGAATGATATCTTTTATAACTCTTATTTTGTATGTATATATACATATATTTATGAATTTACTTGTTTTATGAAACAATGGGTGGGAATTCCCGCCTTCCACCCATGGGAAAGAGTTTGTTTTTTTATCAGATGTAAAAAACACCAGCGTCTACAATTACCCGTTAAGACACTGACATAGTAACTTGTCAGTAGTAACTTGTCATATATGGTTGGATTAGTTATATGTAAGAAACTGGATATATTGCCTTTAAAGTAAGTATTTATAATTAAGTTTATTACTGAAGTTATAATGCTTTATCTTCTTCACTAGTTTATTTAATTTTTTATTGGATTTTTTATGAACTTATATCTGTGTAATTTCTTTTTCTTTTCTTTCTTTCTTTCTTTTTCTGTCCACGTGGAGAAAAATTTGAAGCAGAAGTTTAATGCTTAGGATTTAACATTTGAATTATTGAATTTTCATTTAAGATATTTTGATAGTGGAAGGTTGAAATTTTAATTAAAATGTTCTTGATACTTGTTTTAGTTTGTGGATATTTTGTAGATAATCATTACTGAGGATAAATTTGTTTAACAGACAATAGAAAAATAAAAAGAGCAAATGTCTTGTTCACATTTTGATTTTTTTTAAAAAACTGGCCTTTAGGTTGTACATACATTTTTGTAAGTAAATAAGTTTGTATGTTTGAAATAAGACTTATTATAATGTTACTTCAAACATTTTTAATGGATACCCATATTTGAGTAGAAGTTCTGTTTATTTTAAACAGTATTTTATTTGCTTGCATGTATATTTGAGAAAAATTAAAGAAAATGTGCCTTCTAGCAGGATTTGAACACATATATTTCTTTTATTAAGCTAGAAGATGAAATAGTGTTGACTCAAATATGACCATCCTCTAAAATTAATGTTTGAAGTAATGTCTGATTAAAAAATAAATTCCATTAATTCTTCTATGATCTGTTGTACTGAGCACTTTTTAAAAAAAGAAAATGTCAGAGAACTCTGGATTCTAAACCTGTAGGTTATCTTTATCTGGAGATATATACATATATATCCTACTATGCTAAATGTTATTTTATGGTTTATCGTGTTTGACTAGATGCTGTTTTTAAAAATAATATAGTTTTTGCTCATCAACAGGGTTTGATCCTGCATTCATCATTTCTAGGAGAAACCACTGTTTTATATATATATATATTTTGTGTGTGTGTGTGTAAGAGGCAATATAAAATGAATATTGATTAATTCTTATTTTTTATTTGTTTTTAAGAAATGCCTTAATCATAGTTTGTGAAACCTCACAAAAGTGCATCATTTTATTTTTTAATCAAAAATTGGAATCATTTTCTTTAGTTATTTTCAAAACACAATCTGCTGATTTTAAAGTTTTATATTTTCTAGATTATGATTTGAAAATTTTTAAGAGCTCGATAACATTTCTTTTGTTATCAGGTTAATAAAGTAAGTCTTATTGTCCAACTGAAACCAAAAAAACTGAAAATCCATCAGATATATAGTTTTGAGGCATGTTATATTTATCAGTTATATCATGCATTTTATATCAGAGACATCATATCTAAATATAAGAGTAATCACTGAGGTTTCCATTTGGCGTTGACCTCAATGTCCACTCTTATATTTATGTAGTTGTACCAAATGGTGAAGAACAAAATAAGATATTTATTCTAAGTATAAATTTTAGCTCTGTTATTTTACATTGATCATGGTTTTATTATCAACAGTGTTCACTGTGCACTATTTTTTAATCATATATGAGTACATCAATAAGCCTACAGTTTGATGATAAAGGAATTTATTTTACACAAAGACCTAATTCTATCCTTTCTTGTCAATGCACTTAATTTGATAGTGAATATAGATAACATAAATTGAGTGTGCATAATGCAGTGAAAATTTCAGTTTGGAATTTAATAACTGTCAGATTCCATACTTACTTATCCAATCTCATATAGAGTAAAATAACTTCAAAAGGCATTTTAATAATTGTTGTTTCATTAAGGTAGACATCTGAACCGTTGTGTTTAAGACTGATGCTTTTTTTAATACTTTGATAATTTTCTTTGACATTTTATTTTTGTTTATTTTAAAATAAATATTAATATAAATATTATATTTTGAGATTTTTAATGTTATCAAATTTATTTTCATTGTTTTTATTTTGTTAATCAGAATGATCGTCAATAACTTAATGGTTTAATTGAAATTCCTTCCAATTGTATCATATCCATATAATTTCATAATATCAGAATCACTTATAATCCTACTGTATACAAAGAATTTCATCGCAATGGAGTTGCTTCCATTCCTACCATATGCACAAAATTTCATAATGTTGAAATTGCTTCCAATTTTATCATATGCACAAAATTTCATAGTATCAGAGTTGCTTCCTAATACAAGAATTGAAGCGTTCCTATATGTAGATGATCTCTCAATATCATACTCATCACCAAACATGCCTTCTCTTGAAAGATATGTACAATCATATTTAAGCAAGATGAAAATGAACAAATGAAAATGGATTTTGTTTCTCCAAAACAAAAACTGTTTGTATGTATTTCTGCAAAAAATGAGTGTACAACCTTGATTTAGAATTCAAATTAAATTGACACTTAATTGCCATAGTCCAACAAATAAAATATCTTGAAATCCTATTAGATAACAAACTTAACTTCAAGGTCCACATATATTACCATAAACAAAAATACCATATGACTTTGAAGCTTCTAAATGTAATATCAAAACTGAATTAAGGTGCCAACCAAAAAGTAATGCTCAGAATATATCACACATAAGATCAAAATTTGACTATGGATGCATCATTTACAATGCCATGTGTAAATCCTATCTTAAAAAACTGCAAACCATACAAAATCAAGGAATGAGATTAAGTCTTGAAGCCTTCCAGACCTCAACTACTATATCAAAGAAATGAAAAAAGCCTAAATGTTTATCATGACCAATTCAGACCCAGAACTGAAGAGGCAGATGACCTTGACAGAGAAGAAAGCATGAGTTATTCAGATCAGGACAATGCAAGAGAAGACTAACCAATGCATGATAGTGGGAGTGATTCAGAAATGAAATGAGACCAAGATCTCCATTAAAAAGAACAGAATATAAGCCTTAAGGGGAAGCGGAGGAAAGAGATTGAGGAAGAAGTTTGAGAACAATGAAAGACATTAAAACTCTTCAGTTTAGGGATGTGCATTGGTAAATAGGATTGTACCTATTTGCATATGTTAAGTAGAATATATATAAAGTGTATAGAAAACTACAGGCAAGAAGTTGAATACTGATAATGTATTATAGAACTCAGTACAACAATATGCTTTAAAAATGTTGTGCTATCTTTGATCTTCAATATCAAAATGAATATGGGCCAAGTGGTCTAAAGCATGTTGGTGTGATAGATAGTGGCTCGGATTGTCAAATAGAAGAGCCAAGTTTGAATTCCAGTCACATTCATTACATTCACTTATGAACAAATACTTGGGAAAGAATGAATCCATCACTTCTCCCCCAGCTATGGGTCAAAAGCAGGACAGACTGAGCCCATAATCTGTGGAATAATTGGTCATGGTTAAGTAATTGATAAAATTCTCAACAAGCAGAATTGACAAATGTTCTCAATGATTGATAAAGGAGGGGACAGAGCATAAAAGTTATGAGATAGATTGTGTGTATGTGTGTGTACACACTCATATGCACATAGTGCGATGTGTAAATTGTCGCCAGTATATATCTTATAATTTTATACATGTATGTTTGTTTTTGATTTTATCAACTACACAGTGTAGTAGGGTCAGTTGGGCATCATCTGTGAGAATGGCATGCTATACAGCTTGGCATTTGTGCCAAAAGCTCCAATATGAACATTTCAAAGTATTTGTGTATCCGTCTGAGGACATTACAGAAAGATTTGGAAAGAGCTGGATGAGTCTAATGATAATTATGATGGAATGGCAACTTGGAAAACTCACTCTGATCATTCTGATAAGAAAAGAACTCCTGAATTTGTTGGTGAAAGCCTCAGACTCAAGACAGAGGTCTACATCAGGTGCCTTGAGGAAGTAGTGCTGCTCTGGGTCAAGAGGGTGGCTGCTGAAAGACCCTATATCTAGCAACAAAACTGCACCATGCCACACAAGTTGGAGAACCCAGTCATGACTGTCAGACAATTTTTTTAGACCATACCACCCTTTACATCTGGCCACCTAACTCCCCAGACTGCAACCACCTAGATTATTATGGGTGGGGTGCAGTTGAGTGAGAGACCAACAAATACCTAAGATGAACTGAAGGTAAGCATTATGGTGGAATTCATCCAACTTAAGACCATCCAGAAGAGTTGCAGGAGATTTTGAACTTGTCTGGAGGCTGTGGTTGACTATTTTATTGAACAAATTTTCTCTTTAGTATTTCAAGATGGTTTTATTTCATTTTGGTAAATATATCTATTAAAATGAGATGTTAGTGTTATTTCGATTTTTGCATAATTGAAATGACAATTTATCCATTGCATCCTGTGTGTTTTTGTGTGTGTAATATTGGAAAACAAGTTACCCTCTTCCCAGATGGCACAGGTTCTTATATATCGTGTTCAGACTTTAAGGCACGAAAGAACCAAAGTGTTGGAATGAGACTGAGAATTGTCTATTTTTGTCAGTTAGGATGAAATCCCTGTAAGATTTTTCTATAAATTTAGTGAGGAGGTGGTCTTAGCAGTCATTCCTACCAGATTGTAACCACAACAAAAATATCCCAATTTTAACATACTGATGTAAAAGCTATCACTGTACAATCAAAAATACTCTTTTTAAATGAAGTTAAGACTAAATGACCTTAAAGACCATCTAATAAACAGAACAGATATTTGGATCAATAAAATTGCCAGGCATATTTACCCAAATAAATCTACAAGAGTAGCATGTTTGTATAGTCATTTTCATTTTTTTCTAATTTTTTCTTTGTCTGGTACAAAGTTAAATGAAAGGAAGATTGTTTCACCAGTCTTCCAAGAGGTTAGAAACTACCAGCTTTAAAAATCAGCATTTTAGGTAATTTTTCTTAAGTTGGAATATGATTCATAGGAGGTAATGTCTTCACTTTGTTGGCATTTGTTAGACAATTATTTTGCACAGCTGTAATACTGTTGGCTCATGTCCAAGATGACAGATGATTTAGATGATAATCATTTTCATTAAACACCCATCTTAATTTTTTTTCAAAAATTTTTCTGCTATTTGAACATAACTTTTGTGGCTAGTTTTATCACTGAAAGCTTTGCATCTTTCCAAATGTTAAAACATTTGCAAATTTGCTTTGGTAGTTTGAGTTGACGATTGGTTGCTAGAAGATCCATTGCTGAAGTTCATTAAAAGAAACTTTGGACATGAAAAACTTTTTCAAATAAGGATAATTAAAAGTTCTTGTAAAATTAGTGATACTTATGTTGTAAGTATATGCATGAAATATAAATTGAACTTTCTCAGCTATGGAAAAAAATAAAATTAAGGTTGCTTTTCTCTTTTTCAAATTTGGCAACACTTATATTTTTTTGTTTGTTTTTTTATACATTTTTCTTCTTTTCTTTTTCAGAACATAACAATCAGAACACCCTCCTCCATTTTGCTGCTCATCATGGACTTTCGCAAGTGGTCAGTTTGGTTGTGAACAGTATCAGTAATGAAGCCATTCAGACCACAAATTCCCAAGGAAAAACTGCAAGAGAACTTGCTCTTGACCAGGGACACAAGGAAATATCAGACTTACTATCTGAGTAAGTGCTTTTTTTTCATTTTAGTACATGGTTTGAAAAATCACTGAGAAAAATATTTACTTAAGAGAATTAATTCTGATATGTTTGTATGGATTAGCCAAAGAGCATTAAGTTAAGGATTATGATAAAACACCCATGTTAATTTTCAAAAATTATTTTTTAATTTATATGTATATTTAAGCTTTAACCTTCTGAATTTTACTAAAATTGACTATAGGTGGTCAACTGCTTGGACATTGCCAGTGATAACATTTCAGATGAACTATTTTTTTTTTTTTTAATCATATCACCCTGAGCAAGGCAGTAACACCACTGATGTGCAGGGGCTACGTAAGAGGGAAAAGATTGGAAAAAGAGAAAACCGGAAACCATATCCTAAGCAGGGAACAAGGGATGAGCCTCTTCACCTGTTCAATAGATGGGGGTGGAGTGTGAACTGGGCGATAGTTTAGTCTATCTACTCCAATTGGGGGGGAAAAAAATGAAAAGGAGTGAAAAGATTGGAGAAGAGAAAACCGGAAACCACATCCTAAGCAGGGAACAAGGGATGAGCCTCTTCACCTTGTTACAGTTGAAATAATTATCTTAGAGAAATATTTCTAAAAATTATATTTATAATTACCTTATGTTGGCAAGATTATGTTAATTCCTGACCTTAGACATTCCCTTTGTCTTTGATTTCTGGTGCAAGCCCAATAGTAAAAAGTACAGATTATTGTCTTATCTTCATGATTTCTTTTAGAAAAATAAAGCAATGAACTCAGTAGAGAAATAATTTTCCTAAATGTTGACAAAGTTTTTCTTTTGAAAGAACCCAAGAATTCTTACAAATCAAGAGATAAACAAAAAACAAAACCATAAAATCTTATTTTATTATTTTTGTTTTTGTTTGATTAAAGTATTGCTTGGAGAAAATATGAACTTCCTGTTGTCCTCTAGGTGACAAACTACCTGTCTAATGATTAATGATTCTTAAACAGATGCACCTGACGACTGACATTCCTTTTAATATTGTTCACACACACACACACCTATATTTACACATAGGCACACCCTATACATCTGTATATATTCAGGCATAGGTACACACATCTACACACATCCATTTATGTAAATTCATGCATTGGCGTGCACACATATTCACGCCTCTGCATATTCACACATTTGTGCACACACACACACATATGGATATGCACACATTAGCATGTGCACACATCTATGTATATTCAGGCATAGATACACAAGCATATTGGCATATGCACACACCCATACTTATATTTATTCACATATAAACACATACACACACATACATTTATGCATATTCAAACTTATGCAGTTACCTATATATATTCATACTTGAGTATATATATATATATATATATATATATATATATATATATATGTGTGTGTGTGTGTGAGGTACACACTGTCTCTTTCTCTCTCTAGCAAAAGTTTAACAAGCAGGTCTGTCTAAAAATGTTGCAATGATACAATAGCTAAGATTTATAAATATCAACTTGTTTTCGGTGGGAGTGAGTGTTGTTGATCAGCTGATAAAAGTTGTTCTCCAAGCAGATACTCTCCTCCTCTTTTTCTTTCTCCTCCACTGTCTTCCCATTTTTACTTTTCCTCTTTCCATTTTTTTTTGTTTTTTCCTTTCTCTTTGTCTCTATTTATTTATCTTCCTCTCTCCATCTGCCCCTCACTATTTTTGTTTTCAATGTTTTTCCCCACTCACTTTTCATCCTCCCTTTTGCATTGCTTCTATAATCAAGAAAATGCATTTAGAACATGAGAAAGTCTCACACTACAGTCCATTGTGCTCAGTTTTGTATATTTGTCAAATATTGTCAATGAACTTGGGTTTATAAATATCTATAATAGAACTTAGTGAATGTTATTACTGATTCTGTTTGTATAGAAATTACCAGTTAATTAAATTTTAATTGTTCAGGAAATTAATATCATATTTTTTTGAGATGGAATAAAAACCCCTTTAAATTTAATAAAAGTTAAACCTGTTTGTTTAAAACTTAGCAAAAGCCAACAATTAAATTACATCTTTTATCCTTTATTCTAAGACTCTGGAATTTTGAACAAAAACTCATTTTAATATTTAAACCAAAATTTCACCTCCATAATATCTTCTGCTATCAAGTGAAACAAATTATATAATTTTTTTTTTCTGTGATTGGGTGATTAGGCAAGACAATCATAATTTTATTTATCAAAAATAGATGAATAGTAAAAATTTATATAATGCTCTTATTTAGTCAAAAGTAAATGTTGTTTTGCAGAATGACAAGCCAACAGTCTGTGAAACAATAAAATAATGTTAGGAAAATAGCCAAAAAAAAAAAAAAAAGGTAATTTATTACATTTGCTCAAATCAACTAGTTTAATACCCTAACCTTTCCAATAAACCAGCTGCTGGAAAAGTGAGAAAATTTTAAAGTCAAAATGAGATCAATTCATCATTATTAAAATTTAAAACTTAAAAATATAACTTGAAATGTACTTGTCAGCATATGCATACTTAGTGAATTACTATACAACTTTAAAAAGCAATAAATTAATTATAAAGGTGATTACTATAATGAGTAAATTCAGCAGGACTTATTGAGAGAAGGGTATTTAAGTCCATGTGATTTCCAGGGTAATTGAAGGTGCCAATGCGTACATTTGTTTGAGTATCATTAATTAATCATTAACTTATACTCTTCCTCCTACTCCACCATAAACACAACAGGAAACCCAGAACTTCTTAAGGCAACAGGTTTTCATTTCTATCCAAGTAAAATGGCATCACTCTAAGAAGATGAGTTTCATTTGATTTCTTATTTGAAAGCAATTTCCTCTTGGTCTCTTCCAAAATAACTTTTTTTTATACTGTTGAAACACCTCTTATTATAAACTATTTTTGCTGGTTAATTTAATAAACAGAGTTCAGCACTTTAATAGTGTCTCTAAAGTAATGTTCGGAAGATATTACAAAGAAACAAAACTTTTTTGTACCTTTTAAAGCCTTTTTTAGTTCAAGCATATATGCATTTACTGAGCATGGAACTTGGTTTAGTTTGGCATAAGGCATGTGTGCATGTGTTTACATATACTCTCTCTCTCACACACACACACACACGAGACCACAGCCAGATATAATAGCTACTGAAAAATTTGCTCTGATGTTCATCTGTGTGATTAATGTTCATTACTGAATTAAGTGCATTGACAGGGAAGGATATTATTTTACCAAAATAAATATTTCTATAAAAAAAATTCTTTTTGCCGTGTTAAGCCATGGACTTATTATTGTACATATCTCTTGATCTGTCTCTTTTATTTCTTTCTCTCTCTCTCTCTCTCTCTCTCTCTCTCTCTATCTATATATATATATATATATAAAGCACACACAGAGGGTGGACAGTAAATGATAACATTTATTTTCCGATTACATATACAATTATTACATTGACAATTAAATTTTATTGTATACAATAATAGAAAAGCACTTAAATGTTATCAATGCAAGTACTCAAACTGTTGTCCATCACAATTTACACAGTCTTGAAGTCTACCCCTCAAGCTTCGACAAACATTTTTGCACAAGTCTTGTGTATTCATTTCTTGAAATATATCTTTTATATAATTAAATCACCAGCACTTCTTGGTTTTTGGCTATAAACAAACACGATTGTAATAATATAACCAATACACAAACAATATACACCTACTGTTCACCTACTTTTGGACCACCCTCTGTGTGTGAGTGAGTATATATATATTTATTTGAGTGAGTATAGAACGAGGAGAGAAAAGAAAAATTTTTTCCCGTCCAAAACATTAATTTAAAACAGTGCTTGATATATGATGTATAGAGCTGTGAATATTTATTATAAATTATGTTTTAGAACATGTACATAATTTTTTCTATATATGCCCTCTTCTCTACAATCATATGGTTGTTTCAATGTTTGGACTCCAACATATCATCGGGAGAAGGAAAGGGTGTATATGATTGTAGAGAAGAGGACATATATAGAAAAAAATTATGTACATGCTCTAAAACATAATTGATAATAAATATATATATATATATATATATATATAGTACACTGGACACATATAATTGCTGTTTCTCATATTTTTAATTTAAGTTAGACAGCAACAAACTGAAGAAATGGAAGTTCAAAGATGACATGTCCCTAGATAGTCTGTAAAAAGTGTACAAACCTTGTATCAAGAAAAGATGCTTCATAGATAGTGAGTTATGCTTCAGGGAATGCTGGACAGTCTGTTCACTTATGGAAAAGAGACTTGAAGTTACAGATGTAATTTTAGCAATGGATGCTAAGAATGCAATAGATTGAACATATGAGCAACAGGAAAGTTTTAAAGTTAATAGAAACTAAAAAGACACTTACATTTACATCCACAGACAATTTTTGGGACATATAATGAAAGCAAGAGAGTGAGTGAAAGAGTGAGTAACCAACCTTATTTGTGTGAATGGATGGTATTGGAAGTTATTTAGATCAACAAATGGCAGTTATTCTGAAAGGAATTTGCACATAAAAAATGAAATTATGATTATAACTATAGCATAGATTTTAATGTCTGCTTTCTATGATATTAAATAACTCATATGCAGAATTTTTTTCTAATTGAAGCTTTGAATTCAACACTCAGGCAATCTAAAAGCAAGAGACAGTGGATAACAGTGACTAATTTACTTAAAGAGTTTTTGTGAATCTATAGCAGAACAGTGACAAAGACAGTAAAGATTTAAAAATTATTTAAAGCACCAAATCGCAGGAAAGCTCTGATCACCCACATTCTAAAGGTATACAGCAAATAAAGGTTATTTTAAAATGCAAATTTCTCTATATTGATTTTTTTTAATCAGTATCATTCTATGCAAGTCAGTAAATTCACTAAAACAAAAGGGGTTACAGGGTGTGGAAGAATTAGGAACAGAAACATTAATATGAGCAAAAAAAAGTGTAATCAGGAGGACAGTAGATAGCAATTAATATTCTATTTAAGTTTTTGAAGATTTAAGTTTGCTGGAAAAGAGTTTCACAAGTGATAAATGTGAGAAAAGAAACTTTTTTTTTTTTTAAATTTAAAAAAAAATTTTTTTTTTTAGTAAAATCAAGAAAAAATGCAAATTTGAGTGATTTAAAAACTTTTTCCTTATTTTATAGGGTTAAATTAAAATGTAAAGTGAAAACTGTTTGCAAAATCAAACAAACATTTGACCAGATGACCATCAATAAATGTAGAGCTTAACATTGGTTCCAAAAACTTGATAATAGAAATGGAAGATTTGAAGATAAGATGGGTTGTGGATACTCTTGTGTAACAGATGATAACTTATTGAATATCATATTGAAGCAAACCTTTGTAAAACATCCTGGGAGGTTGCAGAACTAAACAAACATTTGGAAAATCAGAAATCTTTGACAAATGGGTATTGCATTAATTGAAGAAAAATCAAAACATTTGCCAATACAATGTCTGTATTGCACTTTTTTGTGCAACAAAAAATGAACTTTCTTCATTGTATTGTGACATTATGAAAAATACATTCTACATGATGATTGATAATGTTTTACACATTAGTGGGCTGACATGAAGCACCATGACACTTTTTACAACTAAAGTTGCATGAAAAATGTGATGTTATGGTCACTGTTTGGTAGTTGGCAAGCACTTGTATCCAGTCAAAACCAGTAGAGTAAATAGACAAAATGTTCAACACTGATCAATCAAAAATAACCATTTCTTCTCCATGACAATGCTTAACCATATCATGTCTCAAAACAAACTCTGCAAAGATTGAAAAAAAAAAACTGGGCTACAAAAATGTCTCACTCAGCTTAGTCAGCAAACCTCTCTAACTGATGACTACTCTTTCAAGTATCTTGTTAATTTCCTGCAAGTAGCAGTCTTCAACAACCAAGCAATAGTTCAAAGCACCTTTGAAGAATTCATCATATTTAGGACACCAGAACTCCTTGCTAAAAGAATAGACTTGATTTTTGTTAGTAACAGTACATAGATTCTCATGGTTCTTATTTTAGTATAAGCTGACATGTTTCATTTTAAAAGTGATTGTTGAAAATGCAGTCCTTATGGAGCCACACACACACAGTTTATCAAAAATACTTTTACAAACTTTGGAGTGGGTTCCTCACACCAAAACAAGTACAAAAGTTCATATGAGCATATATCTGTAAATCTTTCATGTTTGAGTTATTAATTTTAAAATAGTTTACAGTAGATGGCACTGTGTTGCCATGTAGACTGGGTTATATTTGTCATTCGTGAACATTTGTAGCTAGTTACTTTTAGTGCTTAATGTGTGTAGTAGTTGCAATAGTGAGTTAATTGATAAACAATCCCATTTAACAATGGCAGGATATTCATATCGTGAGCATGTAGCTATGATTTTACATATGGTTGTGCAAATGGTAATGGATGCAAGGCTGCATGACTGTATCAGATTGTGTTTCCAAATCGAAGACAGCCAAGTCATCCAAACCTTTGATGCTTTTTATTGTAATGCTGCTGAAACAGGATCCATGGCACAGCAAACTATAGATCAAGGAAGATCCACTTATAGACTTGACTATGAAGAACACATTCTACAGGCTGTCAGAGATGGTCCAGGTATTGATACATGTCAAGTGGCTCAAACTTGTCATACATTTTTTTTGTACTGTATGGAAGGTGCTTCAAGATCAGCTCCTGTATGTCTATCATTTGCAAAGTGTGTAGGTTCTTTTGCCCTCTAATCACTCTCTACCAAAAAATATTTGCTGATGGTTTATTGCACAAACTGCCGATCCATTGTTTGTCTCTTCAGTTTTGTTTATAAATGAAGCAACATTTGGAAGAGATGGAATAATAAATTTACAAACCAACATTTGTTGGTGGATTGTAATCCTCATGGTACAATACAAGCTAGATACCAGCATCAGTTTACAACTGATGTGTGGGCTGGAATTGCAGGTGACTGTCTGGTAGGTCTGTATATTCTCTCAGCTTGTCTTACAGAAACTGTCTACAGGGACTTTATTTTGAGCATACTTCCAGACCTGCTAGAGGATCTACCCTTGCTAATATGAAGACTCATGTGGTTCATGTATGATGGGGCTCCAGCATATTTTAGTCACATTCTTCATGATGCATTATGAATCAGTTCTATGGCCTCCATGTTACCCTGACTTCAATCCTTTGGATTTTTATCCCTGGGGCCACCTAAAGCAATTGATTTATACAACAGATATTAATCATGCGGAGATGCTTTATCAACATGTCATGGGAGCCTGCAAAACTATTTGACACAGTGTGGGAGTATTTGAAAGAGTTTACCAGTCAATGATTTGACAGGTGCATGTGCAAGTAAGCAGAGAACATTTTCAACATTTGTTATGAATTACTGTATTGAGATTCAATAATGGCCTTTGAGACATATGAATTTATACTTTGTTTCAGCATTTTTACTTGATGATTTAGATTTTATGCCTTTTACATTAGAATTAATATATGGCTTGCATGTAATTTGTATTCCTGAATAGTAATCTGTTGATATAGTCTTATAATGACAAACATATGAGATTAAAAGAGGTCAGTAACTCAATGTAGAACACCTTCAGAAAGCTCTAGTGATATTGGCAAAATAGGTCAACTCTTGAGAAAAGAAATAAGAAGTGGACAACAAATGAAATTCTCAAACAAATAAAATAGATGGTAGATAATAAGCAGAGAATATAGTATGTTAAATAAAGACAAAAATAGATGAAAGTAAGCAAAAGATGAATGGTTCAATGAGAAGTGTGCAGAATGAAGACTGGTATAGTAAGCCTGTATAAAAGGATAAAAGAAATAACAGAAAACCTGCTCTTCAATAGAATGCATAAAATCTTAAAAAGTGAGCACAAATAATAGATAAAGGAATTATACAACAATGCTGGAATGAATATATTGTAGGTCTCTTCTATGACAACAGAGAAGCAAAATCTGAAAAGAACATGAAAAGACCTGTAATATTAGTATATGAAGCAAGATTGGCACTGGCCAAAATGAACAAAAGCAAAGTAGCAAGACCAGATAATATTGTCGTAGAGATCCTATCAGGTTTAGTTCATACTAAATTGATAAGAATATGGAACCAATAAATGAAATATGACAGTGGTGAAATACTAATAGGCTTCATAGTGATGTCAAAGAACAAGCAAACAAAAATCATGTATAAATGAATGCAAATGTCATTGTCATTCAGTTTAATAAGCTCAATATCAAGGAATTGAACAGAACTTGTAGCAGAATGAGACCAGAAATTTAATGCTATAAAAATGAGCAATACAAATGTAGAAAGACTTATATATCTATGTTTCTTGAATTAGATTTAGACCAGAAACAGAGCAAAAACAGTGTGGATTCAAGGTTATTAGAATGAGCAATATAAGTACAGAAAGATCTATACTTATCTTTCTTAAATTCCACAAAAGCATTTGATAAAGTATGACTTGTACCTGCTTGATATACTAGAAAAGTTTGATTCATATGAGTAATATATTCATGTAATCCTCTACTGGATTGAAAACAAGTTCAGTGAATAGACAAAAATAGGAAGAAGGGTAAAGCAAGTATGTGTTCTTAATGGTTTTATTCTGACCTATACAGGGAGAGACCATCCTGAGAGGACTCCAATATCTGCCAGGATTTATTATTTATGGTCATAAGCTATATAACATAAGATACACAGATACTGATATATAAAGTGGAAACTGAAATAACTCTTAGACAAGATAGTAAACAAAAAGAAAAAGATAACGTAAAAAAAGACAGACTGCCTGGTCATCAACAAAAGAGGCAACCCAAAATGTAAGTTGTGTAATGGGAATGTCAATATTAAGCAACTATACAACTTACATTGTTTGGACTATTGTCCTCATCTTTATTGCCATTATTATGATGTTTCGGCCATTGTGTGTTCTGGCCTTCTTCAGGTGCTAAAAATTTCAAGCCAAATCCTTTATTACAATCACTGGGGTATATCATTCTCATTCCATGTGCGATGCCACTTCTGGTAGTTGATGGTTAGTTTTGCTATTCTCGCTGTCTTCTATATTGTTTAGAGTGTTCTATAGTTTCCTTTTCAAGTTGGCCATCAACAGTGCCATTTGTGTATCTTTTATCATTAAGATTAAACTCATCAATAATAAATCTTGGTAGGGTCACTAGTTCCCTTAGGATAGTGTTACTGTACAGGCTAAATAAATCTGGGTAGAAGATACATCTTTGTCTCATGATCTTTTCCATTTCTGTGTAGCCACTTAAAAATTGTAAAAAACAAAGTTTACTTCGCATTCATTGCTACCTTGCATGTTTGAAACCATTCACTATACAATTACAGTTTTTATTACAATTGCAAATAGAAGTTGCTGTCAAAAAATAATTAATTTTCAGACTAAATAAAAGGCGGAGTAATAAATGAGGGAAGTGGAAGAAATTCAGTTGGAGCTTGATAGAAAATAATCAAAACCAAATGCTTTGAAAAAAGAAAAATTAAAACTAAAAATCCTTCCGTGCCTTTTAAGTAAAATGCACTAACAAAATCAAAAATGTTTTTCTTTTGGGAATGCCTCAGACAACAGGTAACGAACCTAGCCTTATCTCAGAGGAGAGCTACTGCATGAAGGGACTGGGACTCAAGCATAATATTATTTTGAAACATCCTGATCCAGTCAGGCTTGATAAGTATTGAGTCAGTCAGTCAGTCAGTCAGTCAGTTAAGTGGCATATGTGATACACGCTTGGGTGATCATGTCTCGAAAGACTGGGCAGAATATTATTCCACAGTAGGTTGCCATTGCTTTCTGCGGTAGACTGGTTGCTGACCAAGGCTATAGAGCCCAATCTGTCCTGTTATTTAACCCATAACTGGAAGGAAGAGATGGATTAATACCTTTCCCAAGGGTATTTGTGCATAAGTGAATGTAATGAATTCAGCTGGAATTCGAACTCGACTCCCTGATTTCTCGTTCCGAGCTGATATCCAATGCACCACAACTGAGTACCTTGACTGAAGATTTAAAAAAAATAAGGGGATAAAAATCATAATAAACTCTAAGAATGGGTTGGGAAAAAAATGAAAAAGTAGAGAGAGGTGTTTATTTGGTATCTCAGAGTATGTTTTACTTCCGTAAATAAGATTAAATTTATTAAAATATGACTAGCACAAATGTGTTGTAAGCATTGCATTTGTTTGTTTGTTTGTTTTTTTTTTGTTTTTTGGTTTTTGGTTGGTTGTTTTTTTTGTGCTATGGGGTGCATTTGTGATCAGTTTTGAAATGGATGTATATATTCAGAAACAGTGCAAAATGCATGTTCTATTCTGAGTTATATTTATTGAACACCTCATAAAAATTTAGACATTATCAATGACTTTTGTGATATAAAGCAATGGTGCTTACTAACAAGTTGTAGGCTTGTCTTGATTAAAGTGTTATGAGATATTTTTAATGCTTTCCCACAATGTCTCAAACATACAAAATTGAATGAAAATATTCTCAAGCCAAAAAAGAAAATTCAGAAATAGATGAGTCATAATGTCATGTCCATTTTGATAATTGGTCACTATGACACATTTTAACATTTTCTATTCTTTTCCAATTCTTCTCATTTTTCTATCTTCCTTCATAATCATTCATTCTTTTTTTAATTCCTTCCTCTTTTCATTCTCTCTTTTTTCCTCATTTCTCATTAGTATTTGCTATTTCCCCTTTTCCATTTTATTCCTATTTTCTCTTTTGCCATTTCTTTTTTATTTCATCTTTTTTTTTTAATTTCCTTCCACCTTCTCTTTTATCATTCCATTTCTCCTCCATTTTCTCTCTCTTTCCTTTTTCTTCTTTCTCATTAGTATTTACTATTTTGCTTTGTGTTTTCCATTTTCTTCCTTTTTTATCTCTCTCTCTTTTTTTTTTTTTAAGCTTCCTCTTCCTTTTTTTTCTCCCCACACCCACCTTGTCTTTCCCTCTTTATGAAATTAGTGACAAGATGGGTGGAGTTGCAAATATTGTGGGTTGTATTCACTATCAGGAAATGTGACCAGTTATGTTTGTATGTTGTCTTTTGAATGTGTATACACATATAGAGCCTACTTATCAAGTTCTGACATGGAGTGGTACAGCCTGGGTGAACAACTGCCCAGAAATTCAGTTGGAAGAATAAGAAAAAAAATATGTTGTATTTAGCATTTGGGTATTTTTACTCCTTGTGATCAGTTGATTGATTCAATTTGTTTTGGTGAGAATGAAAACTGAATAATTAATGAAGGCAAGTAATTGACTTTTCATTTTTTAATCTTTTATAATCATAAAAGTAGGTATTTATTTGCATAACCATATAGCAACAGAATGTAACACAAAGTCAGATTTATGTGGATAAATATTTGTCTTTGTGTGATTTATTTGAAAGTTTGGTATTTATAAAAACTTTTTTTTATATACATTTTGAATTTTCCTTCATTTGCAGTCTTATATTAATATCTATTGTGTATTTTGATAGAAATTCTTTTTCTATTGATTAAACATTCAACTTCTTTTTTTATAAATTTGGACCTTTTCTAGTTCTTATAGTTTTTTCCATAAGACTTAAGATGTGACAAAGCCAGAAGTTCAACAAGATTTTTGTCAATATTGTAAGTAATGAACATCACCTCATCCTCACAGCTAATGGAAATTATTACTTATGTTAGTACAGCACAAAGCTATGTGTATGGGATACCAATTGAAGATTAAAATCACTACAGTTGTAAGATTAAATTGATAATCATTGCTCTATGGTGAGATAACTAATGAAATTATTATTGATAACTGTTATCAAAATAAATATTTGTGAGCAAATAACACAGAAGCTCTATTACTTTTCTTGATATTTTCACTGTTTTTGTGTTCTTTCTAATTCATTTTAATTAGCCAAGGTATTTTGAAGTTATTCTAGGTTTTAAAAGATTATTGTTTAGAAAAAAAAAGGAAATGTACATTTGAAAATGTTTAATTGGATGGAAGTTCTGAAGAGATTTAATTAGTAATTAATAACCTATGAATCAATGGTAATAGTCTGAAAATATCAAATGCGACAAAATTTTCTTTATGTGCCATTTTCCTTCAGGACATAGACAATCATGGCTCTCCACAATTTTCTGTCCTTCATAGCTCTTAATAAATTTTGTATTTCTGTTATTTGTCCTTAAACCTTGTTTCGCCATCCATTTACTCAAGCTTGCTAAGTATTTTATACATGGTTTCCACTGTCTTTCTTACCTGTAATCTGTTCTGTGAGTATCAGATTTTCTAGTCTCTCTTTCTTCATTATGTGCCTTAGAAATTTCAAATATCTTTTCCTGATGTTAAGTACAAGTTTCCTTTTTGTTTCTGTTTTCTCTAAAACTCTCATTGTTCACATGGTTCATGGTATCCTCAACATTCTGCTATAGAACCAAAATTATGTTAGTTCAAGTCTCTTCTTCATCTTTAAGGATATTGTCCAGCATTCACTGTTATATAGGAGGACAGATGCCACATAACAGTTCTGTAATCTTTTCTTTGTTTCTAACAAAATTTTTCTGTTTCTTAATATTATGCTTAGTTTAGAGCTCTAATAAATTTATCAATATTTTTCTGTTCATGTATTATTTGATAGCATCAGTTAACCAATTCTACCAATGTATTTTATTAATTTAGCATCATTTAAACAATTTATCCACCATTATGTGTAGACTTTTGTTTGGATATATTTCTTTGTCTGCCTGTAATTTTTATTTGAGTTTTTTTTTTTTTTCTTGTAATGTTTTAAATGTGTATCTTCAGGCTGTCCTTGGATATCTTTTGTGTTTTGGAATGTTATTAAATTTCATGTGGTGAGAGACTTAATTGCGTCCTTTTTACATATATATCCACTCTGTTATACAGTTTACACTGTTTTTGCAAGTTCCAGTCAGGTTTGGTACATTCACTTATGCACAAATATATTTTTTGGAAAGATATAAATCCTTCTCTCCTAAACATGCGTTAAATAATAGAACATATATCTAAAAACCATTGTTTTTCTCAAAAAAAAAAAAAAATTCCTACAATCCTAAAAAATCTGTTTGGGTTTTAATAATCCATAAGTAGTTGATAAATCATAAAAATCTCTTCCTCTTAGTTGTCAATTTTCCTCTTTCTAATCCTCTTTCACTCACTCTTCTTTACATCTTTATGCAGCTTGGAATACTTCTGTTTTTCTTTCTTTCCTTATCTTTGTTCAGTTTTCTTTCTTTCCTTATCTTTGTTCAGTTTTCTTTCTTTCCTTATCTTTGTTCAGTTTTCTTTCTTTCCTTATCTTTGTTCAGTTTTCTTTCTTTCCTTATCTTTGTTCAGTTTTCTTTCTTTCCTTATCTTTGTTCAGTTTTCTTTCTTTCCTTATCTTTGTTCAGTTTTCTTTCTTTCCTTATCTTTGTTCAGTTTTCTTTCTTTCCTTATCTTTGTTCAGTTTTCTTTCTTTCCTTATCTTTGTTCAGTTTTCTTTCTTTCCTTATCTTTGTTCAGTTTTCTTTCTTTCCTTATCTTTGTTCAGTTTTCTTTCTTTCCTTATCTTTGTTCAGTTTTCTTTCTTTCCTTATCTTTGTTCAGTTTTCTTTCTTTCCTTATCTTTGTTCAGTTTTCTTTCTTTCCTTATCTTTGTTCAGTTTTCTTTCTTTCCTTATCTTTGTTCAGTTTTCTTTCTTTCCTTATCTTTGTTCAGTTTTCTTTCTTTCCTTATCTTTGTTCAGTTTTCTTTCTTTCCTTATCTTTGTTCAGTTTTCTTTCTTTCCTTATCTTTGTTCAGTTTTCTTTCTTTCCTTATCTTTGTTCAGTTTTCTTTCTTTCCTTATCTTTGTTCAGTTTTCTTTCTTTCCTTATCTTTGTTCAGTTTTCTTTCTTTCCTTATCTTTGTTCAGTTTTCTTTCTTTCCTTATCTTTGTTCAGTTCTCTTTCTTCCTCCTTTAGTAGCTCAGAATGAAAACTCTGAAAGCTGAGTTTGAATTTCAGTTACATTCACTTACATACAAATGATCTTAGGAAAAGGTATAAATTCATCTTTTTCCCTCAGGTATGGGTTAAGTAGTAGAACTTGTATTTGAAAAGACCATTGTTATTCTCACAAAAAAAATTATTCTAGTTATTCAAAATGTGTTTCAGTTTTAAAATAACCAATAAAGAGTTGATAAGCCAGAAAAATACAATAATAAATCAATCACTCAACATATGAGTAGAAATACATTATCTCTTGTAAATAAGGTGCAACATAACAAACCACAACAAATACCCAAGGATGGCTGTGGGTACATGACTGAAATGATGTGAAAAAATGAAACAACAATAAAGTCAAGGAGATTAGTCTAAACAAAATCACTTATTCTCTCTGATGTCATGCCTCTTCTCAACTTTTTACTATTTTTCCCAGTGTTTGTTCTGCCATTCATTCGCACAAGCTGGCTGCATAAGTCACTCACTGTTTCCCTCTATCCTTTAATATGTTATGAGTGTCAAATTTCTTCAAACCTTCTGTCCTCATTATGTGTTCTAGAAATTTCAAATATCTCTTTCTAATTTTAATTATGTGTTATTTTTGTTTTCATTTTCCTTAAAACTTTGTTAGGTATTCAGTCTATGGGAGTCTCAGCATCTTTTTGTAGAACCATATTTCAGTTGCCTCAAGTAACATACAATCAGAAAATTAAAACAAGAATTTTTTGTTTATTACATCTTATATGTTTATAGTAGACTAAACAAGAGGTTTTAAGGGGCAGTTTCTTTGTTTATGAATTAGTTTATAACTTTTATATTTAAGGTCAGCATTGCCAATTATAAAATGACATCATAAAGACAGTTCAGTAATTTACTGAAATCAAGTCTGTTTTTGTTGCACGTAAATAGTTTTATAAAATTATGATGGGAAATTATCTTTCTCCAACTGTGGATATGTCTTTCTACTCTCCATACACATCAACACTTGTTTGTAGAGATTAGATTTTTATGAAATTTAATGTGAGTAAAACATAAGAATTCAATATTTGCCTATACTTCTGAGATGAGGTAGTATTTACATTATTTACATTGTTCAGACTGTTGTCCTCAAGAACACATGGCCCAGTGGATAAAAAGCGTTGGTTAGATCCAGGGACTTTACCTAAAGAGTTGTGAGTTCAATACCCGACTAGAGCAGTGGTGATCAGATAACTTAGAAAGTTGAGTTAAAGAGAGATAACTAAGGCATCCAGAAGTGGCATGGCTCTTGGAAAGAGAATAATATACCTCAGTGATTGAAATAAAGGGTTCAGTTTGAAATTTTAATCACCTGAAGGCCAGATCATACAATGGTTGAAACATCATAAATATGAATATGGTATATAAAGATGAGGATAACAGCCTGAACAATGTAAATGATATACATGAATTCAAATTTATTTTGTTAGGCAGGGCTAGATTTTAGCTCCTTAGTCTCTACAAGTAGGCCGAAAAATTAGGCACAATTAAGTAATTTATTTGTGCTTACCTCTTTTTTTTTTTTTTAACTTGTTTGTACCTCTACTCCTCCATTTACTTTTCTTATAATTATGTGACTAGCATCATATCTGTAAAAATGATAGGATTATTTTTTTATGGATTGATGCTTTGCCAGGATTAGTCATTGGCAGCCATAATCTCAACAATATCCGATATGTGAATGACACAGTGTTAATTGCAGACACAGTGCTGATAGCAGACACAGAAAGGAAAATGCAGGACTTTCTACAGAAGTTAACAAAAGAAAGTGAAAAGAAAGGATTGAGCATAAACCTTAAGAAAACTGAATGCATGGTTATCAGCAAAAAGTGGAGACCAATATGCCGACTGCAAGTTCGAGAATCTAAAATAAAACAAGTAAAATAATTCAAATACCTGGGAAGTATTTTGACAGAGGATGGAAAATGCGATATGGAAATCCAAAGATGCATTAACATTGCCAAAGACGCATTTCAGAAGCTAGCCAGAGTATTGAAAGACAGGAAAATTTCATTAGAAACACAGAAAAGAGTGCTGGATTGCTATGTGATATCTGTCCTTCTGTATGGAAGTGAATCTGACGATCTCATCAAAGATGAAGGAGAGGCTTGAGGCAGTAGAAATGTGGTTTTATAGAAGGATGCTGAGGATACCATGGACAGAGTATGTGTGCAATGATGAGATGAGGTGTTGGAAAGGATGCAAACGAGAAGAAAACTGATACTAAATACATGGTATCCTCAGCATATAGCTGCAATGTATTGTTTATTTATGTTATACTTATAGATAAAAGTGCTCAATATCAGGAATAGAGTATAAGTATAAAAGTGGACAGTGAGGTCAACATGGAGTGTCAGCTGTCTATTTCATGGTTCAATGCAATATTCATGGCCTGAAGATTGTGTTCAAGCATAAAACAAACTGTTGGTGCTTGGTGTTGACTTCAGTGTCCTCTTATATATAATCATATGTCTGTGTTTGGTGTTATCAGCACTGGAGGAGGTCTGTACAACTTTGTATTGTGTTTCAAGATATTTTATTAACAGTTAATATATTGAAAATTTTTAACATATTTACATGACTGACTGATATTATATAGGCAAATTTTATATACTTGCGTGCACAACATTAAATAATAAGTGAATATTAGAATAGTTAGTAATAAAATAGATGCATATTTTATTTGCTTTATTTATAACCTACCACCTTTTATAAAACAAAACCTTACAAAAATGCTAAACTCTGAAAATAGTGTAATAAAGAGATTAAGTATTAATTGCTTGTCCATTTGTGACTAAATTAGTCACTTGTTCACCAGTTAACATACCATAATAAAAGATGATCTGAAGCTATTTTAAGAACATCCTCTCTTAGTCATATCTTAATGGTAAATGACTTATTATTGATCAGGATATATTGGTACAGCTCAATGGTTGATCTCTGGGTTTAAATCTTTAAAGTTTCTTGATGAGTTGCACACACATACACAATATTTAGTTTTTAATCATTTCATCCCAAGCAAGTGAATAAAGTTATGAAGAGGCAAGACATTATTGATTGTAAGAGAATATGAGAAAAAAGAAACATTATGAAGGAGAGAGAACAATAAAAGAACAGGAATTAAGTGGATATATCACAATTGACATTGCATTTAAGGTTGACTGAAAAGAAAGAAGCTGGAAAACACATGTAAGAGAAGAAACTGTTAACATAGAATTTACAGTTACATCTAGCCATTTCAACCACAAATAATGAGACCAACTGCCAGTCTAATACTGTGCTTAAATTTGTAAAGTCTAGATACCAAAGTGTAAAGCTCGTCAGAACAATTACCATGAAAGTATTTTTATTGCAGATTCTTCTTTGGATTTTATCAAGAATCTCTAAATATCTAGCAGAAGCAACAGACCAAATGTAGCAACAATATTCTGTGATATATCTACTTTTTTCCTTTTAGTTTCTTAAAGAAATTTACCTGTTGTCTGATTACATTGCTTGTTGACAATGCCAGGTTGCACAGTATAAAAAATTTGCTAGACAGGATGATCAATCTTTTTTTTTTTTTTTTAACAGTATTTCAGTTCTATGGCTATTCAAAGAATCATTGCAATGATCAAGAATTATTACTGTGACATGTGTGCAGTTGTTGAAGACAGTGCAGGAAAATCATTAGTTTCATCAGAGGATGCTTTGTTCATGATTGCTGATTTTTGGTGCAGGATCAAGTTGTTAAATCATAAGGTGTCAGTAACCATGACAGTGAAGAGAACACTTATTTAGACCAGAGCATGACCACTGAACTCAATGAGAATTGCAGACAGCCATGATTAGGAGACTTTGTAAAAGCTGAGATCAATGCTTGGGTAAACAGTATCAATGCCCTAAGGGACAGGTACTAAATGATGAAAGAAGAGTAGGAAAGTACAGATTTCATAACTGATAATCAATTTTAGATAATAGTTCCTATTAATAAAGCTATGGACTGTTTACAACTTTTCTTTGAACAAGACAAAGTTGATACTATTCAACTGATATATCTTCTTCGGACACCATCACTGGTATACATAAACAATGAGAAGAACATGAATCAACAGTAACTAAGTATTTTACTCATAAATAATGATAAATTACCACCTTAGTGCAATTTGTTTACACAAACTTGGCACTTTTGATAAACTTGGTTTCATTTTAAAAGCATCTTTTTTATTATTATTATTTCACCTCAAGGTGATAAAGCCACTATGCACTGCCAACTACATTTACCCAGATAACGCATCTCTGATATATGTAGATGAGGGATTCTGAAAAGTTGCAGGCTCAATTCTCTTCCCCAAAGTTTTTATTAACAAACATTGAAATATTGATTTTAGCAAGTTAAATGGGACAAGAACTTTTGAGCATGTACATAAATATACAGGGTATGCACAAAGTATCAGCTGACTTTGTTTGATGCAACCCCTGAATGTTTTTGCATTAACTTTAACACCTCCAGAAAAAAATTTACCTGTCTATAGTGCAACCGGTCACCGAAAATGCACAATTTTTAATCTCTTCAAAAATATGTGAATAGTGCAATATCCCCCATTATTGTTTGTAAAAAAAAAAAATAAATAAATAAATAAAAAACTAACCATAAAAATTTTCACTATACACAATTATATATAAATAATTAAAAGCAAATCAAAAATAGGGTGTCTCCAAAACATTTAGAGTAGTAAGAAATAATGTTCGTTAAAAAATCCATTGATTCCTTAAAAATTACTTTTTCATTTCTTTTTTGTTTTTGTTTTTATACTAATGTTCACCCAATTCAAGGTCCAAGTGTCATTCAAGGTAGAAGAAGGTTGTGTGAGCAGTAAGAAGAGTGGTTTATGAGAATATGTAGGAAAGATAATGGTTAACCCTAGACTTGAACAGACTAATATGGTAGCAGTTAGGAAAGCATCTTCTTGGGAGTCCACTCCACAAAATAGTGATTAGTGAGAAGAAGCTGTTTGAGTGACACTTAATTCTTACTAATGCAATATGTTGCGAATGAGAGTTGTTTGCCTCAGTATAAGTGCTATGGCAGTTAGGGTTAGAACTAGTGAACAAATGAATGTAACTCATCTGAACATTTTCCATTAAAATGATGATAGTGACACTGTTTCTTCTGTTTATGTTTTGCTTAGTTTACATTATATATATATATATATATATATATATATATATATATATATATATATATAGTGTGAAAGTGTTGTGGATTCTGGGTGAGAAACCACGCAAAATAATAACAAAAACAGATATGGAGATAGAAAATGTAAGTTATATTGAACAAAATATACAAATTGGAACATGGGTTAGTCAATTCAGGAATACTATTAGTAGAAATAAATATATACAGTCTTGCAGTGAAATAGTATATCTGGGTAATAAGTCTATATTCAAACAACTCCAACTAACTCTGCACCAACTTACTGACCAACTAGGCAACTCTACAACTCACAACTACTGCGAATACTGCCGTTCTTTCTGTAGGCAGGATTATATGTACAAAGGGGCGATCCCCAACAGAAAGAAAACAAATATTTGCATTATTTACATTATTCAGACTATTGTCCTCATCTTCATTGCTATGTTTATGATGTTTTGGCAGTGGTAAACAAATAAATTAGAGAGTTGTGTTAAAGGGAGATAACTACATGACATCCAGAAGTGGCATTGCGCGTAAAATGAGAATGATACACTCCAGTGATCGAAATTTCTAGCACCTGAAGAAGGTCACAGCTGAAACATTGTAAACACACAAATAAAGATGAGGATAACAATCCGAATAATGTAAATACTAACCTCATCTCAGAAGTATAGACAAAAACAAAATATTTCTTACATTATCATTCCCTTGAACATGAAAAATGGTTAGAATTTATTTTTTATTTTTAAGATTGAAAATGTTTTCTTGCTTTAAACTGATAAACCCAATGAGTCATATAAAAAGAAAAAAATACCTAAATTCTTTTTCACTTTTTCTAGAAGAAAGTTATTATTTTCTCAATTTTATTTGAAACATATCAAACTCTTTCTATCACCGAGTCATTGTTAACTTAAAATATGTGGAAATGGAATTAGCTTCCCAACCCTTTTGAAGTTGTAGAATTTTTACTCAAGTTGTTCTCTTACTGACTGGCATCACCTGACCCTTATATGAAAATTTTGCTCCTGGTCCTCAAAAAAAGATTATGACTCACAAACTGCTTGACATAGAGAAATAACCAAAAGAACTGACTTCTAGATATGCCACAATTATTACAAATTTTGTTGGTCCAAAACTGTGATACAACACTTTAATTTGACCATCTTACAGTATGGTGTTATTCCTTATTTTGTTTGTACTTGTATGAATATATTGAAGGATAACAACCAGATGTTATATCTGTTCTTTTAAAATGTTTTTTTCATTTACTCTAAATTATTATTTTTATTTTATTTTTTTTATTAAAAAATTTGTGCAAAAAATAATATTGTTTACTTATCTTTGGACTTATCAATGCTTTATATTGATGGAGAACTTCATTTTGGTAGAAAGAAATGTATAGTTATATGACCTAATTCTATAATAGAAAAATCTCTTCTTTAAAACTCTTGTGGCCAGGCATGTTTCAGAATTTAGAATTTTTCAGAGTGATAATGTGTATGCATGCATCATAAGTCTACCCTGGCTTTGAATATTGCTGCTGCATCTAGTCTGGTGCTCCTGCTGTATGTTTATAGATTCTTGATAAAATCCAAATAATTTGCAATGTTATTGGTCCTGACCTGGTATCTAGGCTTTACTTTCCCACTGCTGTAATTTAGCTTCCCTGTGCTTTTTCTATAAATATTTTCATAGTAATTGGTTTGATAAACTTCTCTGTATGATGCCTAGACTTTATGAATTTAAGTACAGGACTAGATTTGTGGCAAGGTTTCATCAGTTTGCAGTTGAATTGACAAGATGCAATTATAAGTTCTATTCTAACAGTTTTGTTTCTTGTACTTCTCATTTATGTAACTCTCTTCTGGCTTCTTGCTTCCCAGTTAGTTTTGATATTCAAAAATTTAAATGCAATGTACATTGTTATTATCTGTCTTCTGAGTTCTTGTTCTTTTATTGTTTTCTCCTTAATACTGTTTGTTTTTCTCATATTCTCTCTCTCTCACACTAACCCCTTGCATCTTAGTGGCTTTATTGTCTTGCTTGGGACAAAATTGTTTAAAAAAAATGTATGTATATATACACATGCACTGTATATTTTGGAATTATCCATTACTAAAACTCAGGCTTTTAAGAAGCAAAGTGATTACTGGTACAATACAATATTTTATGAGTAATATAAAAGGTTGTTATATGTCTGCAGAGAACCTTATGATTATTCACACTAAATGGCATAAATAAATGAAATTTCAACAGCACCTTTCCTATGAAATGTTGCAAACCTATCATGACTCCCATGGCAAATATTCAATTAGGCTTCATTTCTTAGTTCCACCAGTTCAGATCTTTACAACTATGATGTACCATGCCACATACACAGGATTGAATCATCATCATTCTCTTTGTATTCTATTAAAGAGATGTTTCAGGTTTTTTTTTTTTGTTTTTTTTTTTGAGAACCATTACTTTGTGGAACAGATTCCCAAGAGGATGCTTTTCTGTTTACTACAATCAAAACCATAACCTAAAAATTTGATTCATGTTCTTAAATAGTCTTGTCAGATTCAGACTTTCATATAGATATCATCCATGGTACCAAACTTGTTCAGAAATATTTAAACTGTTGTTTTTATTTGTATACAACCAATGGCTTAGATGTTAAGTACTTTCTGAAATTGATGGTTAAAAATGGATTTCAGTGAATAAAACATGTGAGCCTCAGCAAGGACCATACTTTCTCAAACCATGTGAACTGATGCTACATAATCACAAGCAAAGAACTGTTAACAAAAAGCACATTATTTGAGGACTTTCAACAACAGCATCAACTAAAATATAACATGTAACTTGAAGAGAGAATAAAGACAATCAAAATGCTGCTGTTCCACACTACCATAAACATAAAGCAAAGAAGGATGCCTCCATCAATACTGGAAAGAGCAATAACAGCAACTGGACTTGAGAAACCTATTTTTCTGAAAATTCTTTTAAGAGAAAGATATACATTTCAATTAAAATCAGTTTTGACTGCTTGGTCAATGAATGCTGAATGTTTCCTTATAAGGAAATGGTTGATATTACTATTATCATCTTCATGTCTAGCATTGATTTGAAAATGATTCCTATGAAATAAAAAAAATCCCTTTAGGCTTTCAGAAACGTAATTTTTCTGAATTTTGAGTAAGAGATATAATAGTTGGATGTGCATTGTGGTGCAGTGGATATTGGCTCAGAATGAGAAATTACAGAGCTGTATGTAGATTCCAGTAAAATTAGTTTCAGTTATTCACTTGCATGCAAATACTCCTGGTAAAGGTATTAATCTGTCACTTTTCCCTTCAGCTATGGGTTGAATAGCAGAGCAGACTAGGTTCTATAGCTTTGGCAACCAGTCTACCGTGGAAAGTAATGCCAACCTACTGCTAGGAATATATCCTGCCCAGTTAATCATGTCTCTTTTGAGACACGATCACCCAAGTGTGTCTCATATATGGCACTGAACTGATTGAGTTGGTTAGCAAGTTACTCCTATTTTTAGTAATGAAATAACTAACTGGTTATCTTCACATTTTTAGCTTCATGACAAGCTAAGCTTAATAAATGCCTGTGTTTCTTTTTTGTTAATATAACATTTAACATTCATTATATAGGGTGAGATTTTAATTACACTTCATATCTTAGGCTTATATATGTGTATGTATATATATATATATATATATATATATATATATATATATATGTGTGTGTGTGTGTGTGTGCACAAGTTTAAGCAACTTAATGAATCAAATGGCATTTCAAATAGAGAAAATAAATTTAATAAAAAACAGGTTTCTTTCTTGGAGTGATTTTGAAAGATATATGAAATGCCCAATCAGACATGCTTAGTAACTTAACAGATTGATCAAGCAGATTAAATTATCAGAAATTTTGGCTAGGACACGTGTATATAGAAACACACTTCTTTCTTTCTCTTATATATATATATATATATATATATATATATATATATATATATATTATTTGTGTGTGGCTATATAAGAGATTGCTTGCTGCAAGCACCTCTTGGTCAAGTTAAGCTTATTAAAAAAAGATTCTAAAGTTTGGTCAGACATTGGAAAGTGGGTCAGACAGAACTTTTTATCTCTCTCTCTCACACACACACACACACGCTCATATATGTATGGCTGTTTATGTATGCATGATTTTGAATAAAATTCCTTTTCTGCTTTCTCAAATTCAAAATAGTTTGGTATTTAAAAATGAACTAGAGATTGTTTTCATATAAAACTTGTTTCTGTTATTAATAATGCCATAGTGATATTTGTGTCTTTTTTAAAAGAAAAAGTTGTCAAATTACAGGAAACATGTCTTTGTACAGAGTATTCATAAAATCATGTATATCCAATAATAATAGATATTTGATAAATATTAGAAACTGATTTATGCATAACATTAAATGTATTAGAAAAAATTTGATATGTTGCTTGAATAAATTTTTTTGGAGGGGTGATACTGAGCTTACAGCAAAAATTATATGGAACATTTTGTGAGAATTACTCTTTGATTGTGTAAGGGATGTTTATTCTTACCCCCATTAAGGTAGAGGTATTGTTTTTGGTCACTTTTGTTTGTCTGTCTGTTCATGAATAAGACATCTTAAAACTCACTAGATGGATTTGGATGAAATTTTCAGAGATGATTGGCCTCATGACTTGCATGAACTGATTTGGGTTTCGATCTAGTATAGGATAAAGTTTCTAGATTATTCTTTCTGTTTTTTTATTAATATTTTTCATGTTTCACTTCACCTAGATGGCTTTATGTCATATTTTCTGAATGCAATATTTTTTTTCCATGAAAATATTTACAATATAAACTTAATATTTATTATCCAAAATCACAAAAACAAAAAAAAAAAGTAAAAAAAAAAATAGTCAAAATACAACTTTGGGATATTAAAAAGTGATTGCTTCCACAATTTTTGCAGCCTAATCTTTAAATTCACTTTACATTTTTCTTTGTTGTATTTTCATTCTTAAGATCAATCAATTTCATTGCAGTTATTCTCAATTTAATAATCATCTCTTGCTAATTGCAAAGTGATTAACAAGAGATAATGTTAGTATTGCTTTGGCAGAGGTTTGTGTTCTTTGACTTCTCTTGTTTATTTTATGTTATTTGTAGAAGTTTCTGAACCTCTCCCCCACTGAACTTATTTGACCTTTTTTATTAATTTTTCACATTTTGAGCCTTTAAATAATTTTTTTATCACTACTTTTAAGACTTTTCTATTTATTGTATATTGAGAAAAATTATGATTCCCCATGATGATTAAGATACTCTCCCTTGTATTATCTACATAAGAGAAATACCATATTTGATGGCATATAAATGTTTTTCTTACAAAATGTGCAAAAAAAAACTAAAAAAAAAAAAAACAATCTCCTAGATCTTATAAGTAAATCTGAGGTATCTTCTAGGCTAATGTCTATCCAAATATTGTAGACAACCAGTAATTATATCTAGCTTAATTATATATTGGGTTGACCAGAAGGTTTGTTCAGTTTATTAAATAAATTTTCTACTTACTTACAATCTTTTGGCCAACTCAATAATACTGTAATATTAAATGTAAATGTGTGTATGTATGTTTTATGGAATGTAATAGTAATTTAGTTCTTTTAGTTTAATAAAAACTAATTATCCATAAAACATTCATGTTGCATATAGAAGTTGATGGTTAGTAAGCACATCTCATCTGCCATTTAATACTAATCATTTTTCTGATTAGGTGCTCCCATTTTTTGGCTTTGTGTCAGACTAGGTTTAGCCCCCAAAAAATTGTTTTGTAACAGAGATGGCTGGGTATTTTCTATACCAGAAGTTAATGTTTTATGGCATGAGCAGTTATGGTTAAAAAGAAAATAAATGACAAATGTCTAACAAACAGAATTTGCAAAGTTTAGAATAACAAGAAAAAGAACAGTGCAAAAAATAATATAAAGCAAACAAACAATATATGCAAGGCAAATTAACAGTAATAAGACAAAGCAACAATAATATGGCAAAAAGTTTACAAACTGAGAATTGGGATTGACAAACAAAAGCAAGTTTGGATAAGTGAACATGGTGTTCTGACTTCAAGACTAGACAGACCTGAATCAAATGAAGCTGAGAACTAGCCTATTTTATTGGCTAGGAAAAAATTCTAGCTTACATTGGTGTGCTTCTGCCTATAAATGGGGCAGGAGTAAATGTTTTGAAGTCATTCCTGATAGATTGGAATCAACCTGTTCAAACTCAGATAAAATCTATGATTTTTAATTCAGATTTCCAAAACCAAGCTGGTGCTTACCATATTCTTTTACTGTATGAATATAAAGTTTGTAAATATGTAGGTAAATTAATAAAACTGTAGCAGAATTATGGAAAAGCATTTTTTGTGTGAGTAATATAATCTTAATGCCCTTAATCTAACACTTTCCAGTTAATCACTAAGCTCAAATATTATTCAGTGAAAATTTCAGATTAGAATTTGGCAGTAGCAATTTTATTGAATAAATTTACTCTTTAGTATTTCAAGGTACTTGTGTGTAATTTTGGTTAATATATCTCTTAAAATGGGATGTTAGGGTTATTTTCATTTTTGTGCAATTTATATGACAATTTATCCATCTCACCTGTACATTACAAAATGTATACATTTGATATGTTGGTTGACAGCACTTTATGCTAATATGAATAAAATCAGAAGCTTATATTGTCTTCAATGGTTTGAAATCAACATATTTTGAAGTCATATTTCTGCAAAATTTCTTTATATTTTACCTAAGTAATTATAAGTAGGGGTTAATTTCTATCAGCAGTCAGTTAAGTAACATACTCGATTTGGCATTCATGTTTTGAAAGAGACATGATTGATTAGGCAGAAGATTTTCCCACAGTAAGTTGTCATTACTTTTTGTGGTAGACTGGTTGCTAACCAAAGCTATAGAACCCAATATGTCCTGCTATTTAGCCCATAGCTGGAGGGTATTTGTACATAAGTGAATGCAATAAATTCAACTGGAATTCAAACTTGACTCTCCTATTTCTCATTCTGAGCTGATGTCCACTGTACCACTATGCGCATCTACTATTAATTTCTATAATCTTTGCATTTGGTTGTATTTATACGCATAATATAGGAGAAAAGTTGTATTTTGCTTATTACTTAGTGTATATGAGAACTAATTGAATATACAGACATTTTTTTACATAAAGAAATCTTACTTAAACATTTTTTTATATGTCTCAGGAGAATAAATATAGGATAATTGACTTTAACCTAATTTAAACAGAGAAATTAAAGATGCTTTTCAGATATTAAATCCATATGCACAAATTTCAAAACAATTTGTAAAAATGTTTTTCTGGAATTTTTTGTAAAGATAGTGAATAGGAAAGCCTTTCCCCAATTTTATGTTTATTTGTGTCATTTTATTAAGTTTAATAGTTTTTTTTTTATCTCATAGATATTTTACTGCAATTTGTCCCTGATGATAGGGAAACTGTAGAAATCTGAAGACCATAATAGTTTAGCAAGCTATCCCAGCTTAGCTATAGTGAGGGTATACCACAGTCACTTGGTATTTAATTCTGAAGGCAATATGTCATGTAGCTTATTTTAAAAAAATAATAATCAGACTATGGCTTGTTGCCTATTTTATAGTTTAATAAACAGAACCTGAATTACAGACAAGATTAATTCCTAAGCTTCATCTTGAAATCAAAGTAGTAGCAAGGGAAAGGGAGGAGAAAGGGCTAAACATAAACTTCAAGAAAACCGATGCATGGTCATCAGTAAAAAGAGGACCCCAAAATGCCTTTCCAAGTCAGGGACACTAAAATTAAACAGGTACAAAAATTTAAATACCTGGGAAGCATTCTAACTGAGGATAGAAAGTGTAACACTGAAATCCATAGGTAGATTGGCATGGCCAATGATGCATTTCAAAAGCTAAGCAGAGTATTGAGAGACAGGGAGATTTTGTTGGTAACAAAGAAAAGAGTACTGGACTGTTATTGGATATCTGTATTCCTATATGCCAGCAAATAAGAGACAATCTCCTCAAAGATGAAAAGAGACCTGAAGCAACAGAAATGTGGTTCTATAGAAGGATGCTGAGCATACCATAGACCAAACATGTGAGCAATGACGAGGTTTTACAGAGGATGTAAATAAAAAGAAAACTTATACTTGGCATCAGGAAGAGACAGCTGAGGTTTTTGGGATACATAATGAGGAAGAAGGGTTTGAAGAACCTAATACTTACAGGGCATATAGAGGGAAAGAGAGACAGAAAAGCAGCATGAGCTCTACTTGAGGGGCTTGAGCAGGTAGATGGCAGAGCAGGGTTTGGGAGAGATGCCAAAAAGAAAAATATTAAGAGTGGCAAGCGATAGGGGCAAGTGGAAATCCATGATCACCTACATCCTGAAAAGACATCGCACATGAAGAAATTAAGTCAAAACAGGTACACTGGTTTATTTTGTGCCAGTTAAATCAGTGCCTTAGCATATGTCTTACTTCTCAGGGTATATAAACAACTTTAAATTATTTCTAACTACATTAAAATATCTTAAACATCTATGTAACATGTCTCTTCAGGGACATGGCACATAGATGTGAACATTACTCTCTGCAACTTCCTATCCCTAATAGCTTTTAGTAATGTTTATATTTTTGCCATGTGTCCCATTTCACCATCTGTTCATGCAAGCTGGTCAGATAGATGACCAGCTGACTTACTCTGTTCATGTTGCTCTCAATATGTCCTGTGAGTGTCTAATTCTCCAAACTCTCCTTCTTCATCATTTATCCAAGAGATTTCAGTTGTCTTTCTGATTCTTGAATATGTGACCTTTTTTGTTTCCATTTTCCTAAAGACCTCTTTGTTACTTATTCAATTCATTCATGGTATTCTCAGCATCCTTTAGTAGAATAACATTTTTGTTGCTTCCTGTAATTTCATCTATGACAAAATTGTCTAGCATAAATGAGGAATCTTAAACATGCAATAAATAAGAATTGAAAACAGCTAGGATGTTGAGAAGAGTGCTAGAGTATTGAGGAGACTTGTTGTCATTCTGTTTCTGGAGTAATCCACCAATTACTACTAGTATGAGTGCTTAGTGAAACATAATTATCATCATCATAATAATTTTATAATTATTAGTAGTTATAACTTATGGAGGCCAACTGCAGTTTGAATCATCATCATTGTAAACTCCATGATCTTTTCCTTAGCCATATAGAATGTGCTTCACTAGGGCTACATACTGTTTTAATTTAGTTCTCCTTCTCCTTCACTGGTTGCTAACCAAAGCTGAAAAGCCCAGTCTTCTCTACTATTTAACCCATAGCTGGGGAGAGAGATATGGATTCATCCCTTTTAAAAAGGTATTTGCATGAAATTGAATGTGATATAACTCAACTGGAATGTGAACTTGGCTCTCATACTGAGCCACTATCCATTATACCAGCTACACATTCACATTATGATGATATAACTTATTGTTTATTGAATTATTTGGAGGGATAAAGAAATACCTGTTGGTGGGCTATAGTACATTCAAGAACCCTTTAAATAGAAAAAATATTGAGAAAAAAATCATGATTTAATGCTAATACTTACCCTTGTTTCATTGATGTCTTGCATAGCAGATAATGCATTTGTGAAACAACATAATAATTAAATCAGACAGGTGAAGATTATGGAGAGGTGGCTACTTTTAATTCACATTTTTAATGTAATAAGCTTTCATTTATATGTTCTGTTTGTAAATCAGATGTTCTTAACCTGAAGACTTTTTGTATATCATATATATATTTGTGTTCTTTTCATGATATTGGCACTTTCCAACTTCCATTCTCTTCTAGCTTTAAGAAACTTTTGACTGTTTACTTTTAGTTTGTCTCTGTTCTGCCATCCATTCACACAATTTAATTAGTTAGGATATTCACTGTTTTCTCCATTCTCACCTGCCTTTTATATATTCTGTAAATATTAAATTATCCAAGCCTTCTGTTCTCATTGTGTTGCAGAAAGTTAATCTGTCTCTTTCTGGTTATGTATGTCTTTGTTGTTTCTATTTTTCTTGAAACTTCTTCATTGCTCACATATTCAGTTTGTTATTCTCAGCATGTCTCCTACTTGTTTGAAATATTTTTCATGTGTTTTGTAACTTTAAATATATTTAATGTTCATCACCCTTTAAAATTATTTCGCCATTTTACCTTTAAAGACTGTATATTGTGATACAGTGGATATCGGCTTGGAATGAGAAATCAAAGATATGAGTTTGAATTCCAATAGAATTTGTTGCATTCACCTACATGCAAATACCCTGGGGAAAGGTATTAACCCATTGCTTCTCTCTCCAGCTATGGGTTAAATAGCAGGATAGATTGGGTTCTATAGTCTTGGTTGGCAACCAGTCTACCACAGAAAGTAATAGCAACTTAATGCAGGAAAATTTTCTGCCCAGTCAGTCATGTCTTTTTTGAGACAGGATCACCTATATGCATGTATCATGTATGGCACTTGACTGACTGATATTATAGATTATAATGTTATGCTTTAATTTTCAGAAATAATTATATTATTCTATATAAATGTTGTATACTTGTATATGAGAATTTTTTTTTAATCAGTTCACCCCAAGCAAGTTTTAATGTCACTAAGATGCAAGGGACTACTGGAAGTGAACGCAAAGGAAAAGTAGGAATTCGAAAACCAATAGTCTATATATAAAATTCTGTGACTTCCATTAGTCCCCCCATCAAACCCTCTAAAATATCTATACATGGATTGATTAAAATGAAATTAAAAATATTGTTTACCATAACGTCCTATTAAATTAAAGAAATTATTAAACTCCAAAGTAGGGGTTTTGTCAAAGTATTTTTCCAAACAAATAGCTCATACAAATTTCATTGATTGGTTTGCAAAATTGAATGAAATATAGTTTATAAGTCTCAGCAAAAAACGTTAGCAATAACTTCAACAATACTGAATATTGTGAGGATTTTAACATGTTGCAAAAAAAATTTTAGTAGTGTAAATTTCAGAGTTTAGGCAGAGATGTTGGAAGTATAGAGTTGATGTAGAATTTAGATGGAACCAGAAACACTGTCCTAAACAGGAAAGAAGGGGTAAACTCAACTCCTGTTCAAAATACCATGGAGGAGTATGAATTGGATCATAGCTGAACCTATCTAATCCTGTTAATCTTAGAAAGACAATACTTCAAGCAACATTAATTGCTAAAATATAATTTTTAAACTTGTAAATTCAACTTTGAATGCCTCAGAAAGAGATTATTTTTTTCATATAAGGTCAAGTTTTTTGTTTTTTTTTATGATGACTTCTTGTCAACGCTTAGTAAAAACAAAGTAGTTTGATTTTGTAAGAGTCAAAAAATATATTCTTGGTAAGCTCTCAAAATATACTTTAGAATATTTCTAATACATTTTTAGTGGGTATCCATATTTGAAGTAGACATGCCGTTTTTATTTCAATTTTTTAACTTCTATCAGTGGAGAAAAAAAAAAGAAAATATTCTCTTCAGTAGAATTTGAACTTACATTTCCCTTTGTTGGAGAAATCAATGTTTGATCTGATGTGCCTTAGCAATGGGGTATCTATTTCAAATATGGGTATCCAGTAAAAATAACATTTAAAGTAATAAGTGTCAGATTAAAAATAAATCTATTAATTCTTTTGAAATTACCTCAAGAAATATCAAGTAATAAGTATATCTGTAACTGTATAATATTGCTATTTGAATGCTTGTATAAAGTATATATGTTAACAAGTAATTTTATGTAAGTGAGTATATGTAATAGGTAATATAAAATGTTTAGTTATATGAAAATACATTTTTACTATTTCTGATATATATTATATATTGAACAACATATGAGTGTGTTTTTGATTCTCAAATAGTACCTTAATCTCAACTGGTCTACCCAATTAGAGACAATTGTGAAGAAAAAAAAATTTGTGTATAAACTTTTCCAAACCACTTTTGATTTATTTGATCATTCAAGTATCTTCTTCATAAACTGGACAATTTTCATTTTTGTTTGATTTTTTTTTTTTAATTTAAAGAAAAAGAAAAAATGCATGAAATTCTAACAGTATTTTTACTTTCTTTCTATTTCAAATGTTAGACTCAATAACTAAGTTAAACTAATTTTACATACTGTTTGGACAACCAGCACAAAACAGGCAAAAGCAATTTTTTTTAATGAATTTAGTTAAAACTAAATGTTCCTAATGCTAAAACAAAAATGAATTTTTTGGCCAATGCATTATATATTCTATAGACTAGGAAGTTGAAATAATATTATTACTATTACTATTACTACTGCTGCTGCTTGCCAACTCATTATCTAATTTGACATTCAAATATTTTTATCCTTATAAGCTTATAATTTCATTTGGCCTTTATATACACACACATGCACAAACACACTATAGTTGGAATGAAGAGCAAAAAAATATAACTAATTATTTTTAGTTTTATTTGACTTATTTTTTTAAAAAATGATGTCTAGTAATAATTTGAATTTTAAAAAATGACTTTTAAACGCTAATTTTTTCTTCCTTTTTATTACATTTTTTTCCAGTAGTTCTTCGAGAAGTGTCGTGAAATCTGAAATTATGATGTTTGAGTGGAATGGTGCGGTTGTTCATAAGAATCACAATGGCACCATATCTATTGCAACTCCTCATATAGATGGAGACAGTGTCAGTAAGTAGAAACACATTATATTATGTTTTTATGTATGTATATGTGTATCCATTTTTAATACTTCAGGCATTATTTTTAGTAGATACTCATATTTGAGTAAATGTCCCATTTATTTTAAACAGTATTTATTTTGTCTATTGATCTGCATACTTGAGAAAACTTATTGAAGAGAATGTGATCTCTGACAAGATTCGAACCTATGTCCCCCTTTGCATGAAGAACTTCCATGTATGTATGTATGTATGTATGTATGGATGGATGTGTATTTAAAAAAGTTGTTGGTTGTACAAAAACATATAAGAGCAAAGAATAAAGTAAATTTAATACTTACAGGCATTTTCTAGATGGAAAAATAATATATATATAGTAATTTTATTACAATGGTTTATAAAAGCATTATATCACTACGTGAAAATTTTTGTGTAGTGATATAGTGCTTTTATAAACCATTGTAATAACAAAATTACAATACTAAGATCTACTTTGTATTGAGCACTCTTTATAAAAGTAAATGAACACTGGGTTTTAATCTATCTGTTCTTTCACTTCCTTATAATATATATATTCATCTTTTAACATACTAATACCCATGCTGTGTTTCCGCAATGTATTTTTCTTTTGATGAGAACTTAAATCTTTTTTGTTATAAAGTTAACCTTTCAACTTAAAATTTTCTAAAATCTGGGCATTCTACAAACTATTTAAACTAATATTATTAACTTTGATGTTTGTAACATGCTAAAAATGATAGTCTAAATAATGTTTTTAATCTCAGGCTCCGAAACAGAATCTTTCTTGAGTAGTTTTACCAAATAGAACTTTTTTATACATTGTAAAAGTTATTACTTATTAGCATAGAATTGAGGAAATGTTAAGGGTTTTTTACCAATTTAGAATTGTGAGTTAGCACACTTATTGATATATTTCAATGCATATTTTACCAATAGAATTGCTTGTGAGAAAACCCTTTATGTAACTGTCTAAAGATAAAAACTAAAATATATATTTATCTGTAACAATTATCTCTGCTTGATTTAATAACCATAGAATGTTATACAGGAAAAATAGGTTTCTCAAGTCCAGTATCTGTTATTACCTTTTCCAATACTGAGGGGTGGGGGCTTCCTTCCTAACCATTTGGTTTGAAGTAGTGTGAAACATCAACTTGATTTAGTCATTATTTTCTCTTCAAGTTATGTGCTATCCATTTTAGTTGTTGCTGTTGTTGAAGTTGTTGAATAGCCTGAAGTGATGTGGATTCTATTATCTGGTACATTTTGTTTGTGATTCTGTAGCCCTGGCAAACAAGGTTTGAAGAAGGATGGTCCTCGCCAAGACCTAATTAAGATTATATTGACATTGCTATATAGCATCACGTTATCTTGGAGCTTAAGATTTTTTATATTAATATAGTTTAATTTTGGTGTGTTAATGGAACGTATTGTGATAAAAATTAACTCCAGAAAGTAAAACAAGATGAATAAAATTAAAAAAATATATTTATAGATTACTGACTAGTTTTGGCTCAAATTTTTGTGACCAAAATAAATGCATTTTATGAAAAAAGAATAATTTATTTTAACCCTGTCGGCTGGTGCTGTAGAATATGCCAACTGCACCTCTGCAGATGGGTAAGACCTCCCACCTCAATGAATAGTTTTGTGTATGACAAGTATCTGGCAGCAAGGTTTTGAGGAGTGTAGAACCATCTCTTAATTGTTGATCCAGCGTGGTAGCATCTGTTAGGGGCCCAGCTATGGATAAATAGTGAACACACCTCTCACAAGCAAAAATCAAAACACTAGGAAACTATAAAAATATCAACAATACATTTTATATAAAAAAAGGGAAACGATACATTTTATAGCAAAATGACCAACAAATATTGTAAAACTAAAAATATCGGATACATTGTCAAAAAAAATAATCAGTTTGCTATGATTAATTTCATTTCTTGTAAGGAGAAACAAATTTTCACTCTTCATTTGATTTTGTAAGGTTATTTATTGAAAGAAAACTGCAGATAAATAATTATAATTTAATCACAAAATAATGTCATTCTCTTGAATAAGTTATAAAGTTTGAATTTTCATATTTAGATTTTGGCACTAAATAACCCATACGGGTTGATATGGCACTAAACAAAAACAACCAAACCAAAAATGATTTCACATAAGATGAATTAAGTGTCTGTAAGTAAAAAAACAATTAGCGTAATATTGTTGACTAAAGTTTAGATTGAACCTTAAGTGGATGTCTTTGTATGAAGTGCTGTTTCATGTTATCTAGAATTGGTTATTATTTGATGTGTGTATTTTTTAAAAAAAATGTGAAGAAGCCTTGTGTCAGTTGAGAAGATCTGCCCGTGCAAAAGTTTTTTTTGTAGCAATATCAGCTCAGCATTTTTAACAAAAGCAAGCACGATTAGGCCACTGTCTGTCAGATATAGGGAGTGATAGGCCTTGCTCTGCTATGCTCGCCCATGTCATGTTGATGAAGTGTTTGAATTCAGGATTGTTTTATTCTTAGACTGGGTACCCTACAAAGTATAAAGAACCTAGTTTACTGCATTATTTTTATGCATATCTGAAACAGAAGAGATAGTTATGTGTATTTTCTAGGGCATTTGCGCAAAGTTAATGCAATAATCTTAACTGAAATCTGAATTCAGCTTACCAATTTTATATTTCATGTCAATAAACTTATGATCATTATACAAATTTATATTCACTGAAGCATATTGCAGGAAGTACTGTAAAGTAATGTTAACAAATCTGCACATGTTACTGGAGCTGGTTCATTCTCACTGTGAGGGCTCCACATTTGTAGTGTTGTGTCAGACTAAATGGATCTGCTTAGTACATAAATATGGTAGAGTATCAATTGAATTGCAGTGGTTAATGTATTGCAATCCACTAAAGATGTCTTTCTATCTTACTGCATTGTTGAATAATGGAATTCACAGGTCATGTGTATATGTGTGTGTGTGTGTATGTATGTATGTGTATATATATATATATATATATTTGCCTACTTTGTAGCATTTTGTCGTATTAGTTATCTCTTGAATCAGTGTCACCAGGTGATAGTGTCTGTGTTATGACAATGATGGACTTTTCAAATATGTTTACATAGTTGAAATATAAAAGACAGGCTTCAATAATAATTGTGAAAAATATATTTAAAACCTCACATGTGAAAACCTCACAATAGTAAGGGTTTTGCAAAGTATTAATTTCATATATGTTAACATTTTTGATGGACTGGCTCGGTTAATTTTAAGGAATGTAATATCACAATTGTTTTTTCACCAATTATTAAGAACTGATTAAACATTCAAATTTTGACAATTTAAAAAAATGTATTTTATTTGGAAGACTAGTTGAATATATATTGAATAGACATTTTTTTTCTAAGTATAGGAAGTTGCAGCATGCAATATATATATATATATATATATTACACTCCACAACTTGAAAAAAAATTCTGCCTATTCAAAATATATATAACCACTGCATGGTAACTGAATTTTGTACTTCAAGTGATCTTTGGAACATCTGTCATAACTCTTTTCACATGTTCCCTATGTAGGCCATTGAAAGTTTATGAAAATAGAAAATCATTTTTACCAGATTTTCTTTCTATTTTTTTTTTTTTTTGTTTACAGTGAATGTTTTTGTAATCCTGACCTTTAGTTTATTTAATTTATTTATATTTTCTCTTTACTTTCTGTGTGTCTAAGTTTTGGTTTTTGAAATATTGTTTATTACATTTAGGTTTAGGGATATCTAATTTTTTGAGTCACAGTATCTGTAGGTAGTGTAGTATGAATTTGTTTTCATATCCTGCTTTTAGACATGAGCTCTGCTCTTTTGTTTAGGTATAGTAGTTATATTTATAGCTATAATCAGAAAATCTATTGGGCACATCTGTTTGAAGATTTTATTAAAGAATATGTGGAGAGCAATAGAACTTGTATTCCCATTAACCATGAAATGTCCTTTCAAGTAATGTGCTTTAGCATTTAGCTGTAAAACTTCATAATAACAAATCAGAACTCACTTATCTTATTTCAGAAATGCACATCTTTTGTTGAGACTTTCAAAGTCTATATCTGCTAAATTTATTTTCATATCCAAAACAAAGTAACTTAAGGAATTAATAAATTTTTTATACTAAATTTACTTATTGTTATGATAAAAGTTCAACATTATTATAGAAGACACTTTGTATTTGAAATAGACATGCTTTTTTTTTAAATTTAAACAGTATGTATTACGTCTCATTCAAAAATTTTAGTAAGGAAAATGTATTTTTTAGCAGGGTGTCTCACTTTGAAGAGAAAAACCACCATTTGACCCAGTTTTTTTTTACCACTTGGACATGAAGAACATCAAAGTAAACAAGGCTCTATTTTCCCTTTTTAAGGAATGCACCTAACTTCATCCATATTATTTTCTCAAAAGCCTATATATGCTCAGTTTTGTATCTAAAATATCAACAAAAAAATTCTTATTTTTTGATTTATTTTTAATTCTATTGTAAATATATCAGTCTATGGCATCCACATTCAAGAAATCTTAATATCAAGCCTGATAAGCATAAGACACATTGTGTAATAAATGAAAATAGGGATTCTATTTCAAATATGATCACAACATCTGTGCATACAGGCACGCATACGTGAACACACATCTGTACAGATGGAGGGCATGGTCACATGCACACAAGCAATACACAAAAAGAAAACTATATTATAAGTGTATAAAAAAGAAAAATTGAGACACATATGCAGTCAATTGCTGATACCCCACTGAAGAGTGGACAGATAGATCCATCTATGAAACTTTGTAGTTGGGATGCTGACGGTGTTAGGAGACAAAAGACACTTATCTTTCATTGGTCAATGTGAGTCACATAGTCACTCAAACAGTTTATGAACATCAACCAAACAAGAAGATTGTTTCTTTCTGCCTTGACCAAAGGTCTAAGCAGACTAAATTTATCTATATCAAATGCTAGCAGGAATACAGATGAATCCTACCACATCCCACTGGGGCAAACAGCTCACAACCTACAGTCATGTTCCACTGGACCATGGATAAATCCTAGCCACAATCCACTAATACAAACATTCTGCTGAGATATAAATGATTCCAGCCATGTCTTGTTGAGACATAAAATGAATCCAGCCCCTTGAATTGGGTGTCATAACAATGGCTTCCCATATATATATATATATATATATACACACACACACACACACACACACACACACACACACACACAGTAAACACACCAATAATAACAAAATCAATATTTTCTACCAAAAACCAAATGCATAGTAATTATAAGCAGGATGAATCATGAATCTTCACTTCAAAACATCTGAAAATATGCAAATCCTGTTGATTTAAACAAAAAATTAATCATCTATTATACACTCATCAAAAATAACAATTCACCTGCAAAATCTAAACTACAATGAACCAATATTGTTTATGAATTTACATGTCCCTTGAAAAACTGTGTTCTTCATTCACCTCATTTCGTAAATAATTATATCAGCCATACAACTACATAACTGACTTGAAGACTCACATTGCATCTCTCTGAACAGAGCTCAGTCTCATTTAACCACACATAGAGAACTACCAAACCCCTATCTGGAACATACTCGTTGACAACACAAATATCATAGCATCATTCACATGCAAAAAAAAAAAAAAGATTAAAAATAATTGAGGCTTTATTGATAAAGAAAAAGAAAAACCCATCACTCAATAATAGCAACTATGAACACACTAACAACATACTTACCATGTTCGGTACATAACACATATACACTACTCCACAACATACATAATACCACATACATTCTCTTAAACATAAAATAACATTCATCCTCGAAAATTGCCAGAAGTATAGCCAAAAGCATTCCAGATAAACAAAACATGGACAGTTTTTATATAATCTATGTCCTCAAGAGAAAAAAATCATAAGATCACATGAAAAATTACATAAAAAAAACTTAACCATAATACCTTGTCTGTCATTTTTAATGAAACCTGCATAAAAGAGATTGCTGCCGAAATATATTATCAATTTAAACATCATTTTTAGTGCATACTCATATCTGAGTTGAGATTTCCATTTATTTATCAAATATAAGTATCTACTAAAAATAACATTTAAAGTGATAAAATCTTTTGGATTAATAAATATAAAAAAAATCCATTACTTTAGAAGATATATAATTTTACCTTTTAATTTGTGCTCCTTCACATCCTGTAACCTTGTTTTACTAGAGATATTGGAGTCAAGTTCATTAATTTGGTGTCTTTGAAATATTTTTAACAACTTTTTACAATCTGAACAATCATGTCTTAGAATACGATAGAAGAAATGTCAGTTTACTATTTAAGGAAGTACCCATCATATTCATCCAATATAGCTGTGCATTCATCCCAAAAAAGAAAATAGTTTTCTTGTACATTTGCACTCAGCTTACACAGTTTTCTTTGTGAGGCTTATTTAAAAGTGGTTGGTCAATGTTTTCATGTCTTTCACTAATGTTTTAAAATTTTGCATTTAACCTCTGTTTTCATTTTGCAATACCAGCTTCTTCAAATATTTTTATCCTGGTCAGTCCACTTTCCTTGCTTATACTTTCAATTTTACTTATTTCTTTTTGGGACATTCTTGTTTCTTGAAGCCTGGATTTTTGTTTGGTTTTATCATATCGTGTCAGTATGTAAACTTTTTTAAAAAAAATTATTTTGCTGCCTCTGTTCAACATTTTTACAATATATCTTTATGACCATTGATGATTTTTTTTATGTCTGAAATGAAAGAATGTCAATAATTATACTATTCTGCAGGGTGCGATGAGTAGATTGTAGTCATTTTATATTGTGGATTTCGCACATGCATATTATTTGTTTTTGATTTTGTTGACTGCAGAATATAGTAGGCTAAATTGGGCACTGTCTGTGAGAAAAAGAGCATCATGACACAATTTAATTGGCCAGAAATTTGTAAACAGCATGCTGTACTGCTTGGCATTCATGCTAAAAGCTCAGATTCAAACATTTCAGATTGTTTGGTCATCAATATTTAAGACAAGGCAAAGGATTCGGAAAAAGTTGGATGAATCTAATGGTGATTGTGAAGGTACAGCAGTTCGGAAAACTCATTTTGATAAGGAAAAACTCCCAAATTTGTTGATGAGAGCAAGCTCAACACAAAAGCTTACATTAAGTGTTTCAAGGATGTAGCGGTGCTCTTGGTCAAGAGGGTGGCTGCAGGAAGCTCCTATGTTTGGCAGCAGGACTCTGCACCATGCCAAGAGAACCCAATTATGGTTTTCAGACAATTTCTGCAACCACATCATCCATCACATCTGGCCACCTAACTCCCTTGATTATTACGTGTGGGACACAGTTGAGTGACAGACCAACAAAATTTCTTTTAGCACCAAAGATGAACTGAAGGCAAGGATTATGCCAGCATTTACCAACTTAAGCAAGGAAACTGTCCAGAAGAGTTACAGAAGATTTTGAAGTCATCTGGAGACTATGGTTGAAGCTAATGGCGATTTTATTAAATAAATTTACTCTTCAGTATTTCATGATATTTTTGTGTAATTTTAATAAATATATCTGTTCAAATGTGATGTCAGGGTTTTTCATATTTGCATAATTTAGATGACAATTTATCCATCGCTCCTTGTATGTGTTTATTTATAATATCCTGAACAATACTTGAGTTGCATAATAAAAACCATGCATCAATAAATAAGTTGTAAATATTTCTTTAAAAAATAAAGTTTTCCCACTGTATATTTATCATACAAAATGAAAATTTGACCAAGATTGGTTGGTTTATATTTTGTGACTAATTTACTTGCACTGGGCCTTGCCTGACTAATTGGATGTTTGTAGCTTAGTTGGTCAGATCATATCGGATTTATTGATAACTCCCTCTTTCCAAAGAAACATAAATTCAAATCCTGCCAGAATGCATAAATTTTTCTTTTAATAAATTTTTTTAAACATTCAGGCTGGTAGGTAAAAATAAATAAATATACTGACTAATAAATAAAATACAAGTAAATGTAAAAAACAGCTAAATGTTTAAAGTGATAAAAGAAAAACATGTGCAAAGACACTGCACACACAAAGATTTACTGTATATATGCACAAACATATGCTATATATAAACACACACACACACACACACACACACACACACACACACAATAAACTACTTTTCTCCATCTGCATTTGATGTATTAATTTGTATTAAAATGATTCCTTTTTGATAATTTCTTTGTATGATTAACTCTCAGGTGTCAATAGTCCCAAAAAAGACAGCCTATTCAAAATTTATTTCAATTGCTTTTATTTATTTTGAAATCACATTTAGTATAATAGATTTCAAAGAAAAAATATGCAGTTTTTTTTGGTCTTTTGTAGATATTTTTAATTTGTAACATCTCTCAAGCTAACCACATTAGTTTTATTGAAAGTGCATTGAAAATCAAAATTCTCGGAAATTCATAATTTGAATGATATCTTATAATCTGTTGTTATATAATCTGTTATGTCATTTAAATATCCAAATAGCAGTTCTCCCATTTGCCAATTTACTGAAGTATTAAAATATACAATTAAATATTAGAGTAATATGGAATTTATTTAAAGTTATCTCCCTTGTACACAGATTTTTCTGACTTTTCTCCCTTAAGTCATTAGATTAAAAGCCATTAAATTATATAAAGGTCGCATGAAGTTCGATTTTATTTATTTTTTTTTTAACTACATGAAGTCAATTAACTTAAAAAAAATATGAAAACATTTGACTACATAAAGTTTTCTCATCTAAACCATGCTTATTAGCTTTAATGCTTGATTATTAGGTGTGTTTGTGTGTGTGTGTGTGTGTGTGTGTGTGTAAATGTTATATATCCCTCCTGTCATGCTCATCTTTTAGTCGCACTCACTTTCATTGAACAATAGCAAGGCAGTGTTGACTCAGTTCATTCTCTCTACTACCAGTTATAAAAGCTCTTTCTGTTTGCTCTTTAACAGTGCCTTATTTTATATTTTTGCAATAATTATGCACCTGATGATTGCATAATGCATGAAACTCTGAGTTGTGCTTTAAATATAGGATACATATATTTATTAATATATATATATATATATATATATATATATATATATATATCCCCTACTGTCACACTCAGAGGGGATAACCTGTGGATAAACAGCTAATGATATTCTGAAATACTGTGCAGTCATTTTTGACAGTAAGGGTACACTCGTTCTATTATAATTGTGCTTGTCATTCCTTTCATTAGCATGCCCAACGATAACAACCTGCTAATACCTCATAGATAATGGACCATTCTGTTTTGATTGCAGAAAGAGATGAAAAGAAGATAGAAGTGGGGAGAGAGAGAATCAGGTTAAGCTGTTAAGAACAGATACTACACTTTGATCTTAACTGAAAGGGCAAAAAGTTACTGAGATGGTATTAATAGCACTATTTTTCACACGCACAGTATCAAATGGTATAAACCAAGTAAAGCCATCACAAAAATCTGCTTACCAAAGTAAAATAACATTGTCTGCTGAATTATTTTAAAATTATTATTAAGAGAAATGTTCATAAGATGGGGATTTGGCTAGTTTTTATTATTAACACTTACATAAATTTAAGCATAAATTAAGAAAAGGCAGTTTTTTTTTTTTTTTAATCATTTCATCCCAAACAAGGTGATAATGCCACTGGTACATGGGATTACAGAGAATGAAAGTGAGAGAAAAGACTGAGTATAGGGAGGATTGAGGAAAGGACAAAAGATGTACAGGAATCTACAAGATGAAAATTGATGTTGCATATAAATTTTCGAAAATTGTCAAACATTCCCTGATAACTACAATGTCCAACAGTATTTTGACAGTATGTCTGTCTTCAGTTATTTTTAAAAATTGCATTCAAGTATAAAAATATAAAGCATCTACCAAAAATATAAGTGTTTGTACAAATTTCACTTGTCTTGAGAAAAACAGTTGTACTGGCAATGAATGTGTCAAAATGAATTAAATGAAGCCAGTGTGAATTACATGTGACTGAAATGTATGTAATATGATGGTGATGATGTTCATTTTGAAATTTTCTGTTAGTTGATTAGTTACTAGGAGAAATTCATCAAACAGTTTAGTATAAACTTTATAAAACTCTCCTGCCATTGTTAATTTCCCTGGGGCAGGAAGTTTGTATTTGTAATTATCCTCATATATTTCAAGAGTCAAATGGCCAGTAGATTTTGGGTATTTTTTTCAGAATGGGCATCTTAAGATATTTATCGTAATTAAAGTTGTTTGTAACAAGATGTTTAACAAGTTTCACTGATGTCACATTGTTGTCTTGCATCATACCTGTGGCCATTGAATCTTTTATTTAAATTTCCTGATGTACAACCCACATAAGTCATGTTTGGTACACTCAGTAGTGTATATCAAATGGGAATTGGTACAGTTTCCACCTTCTGAAAAAATTGTAATGTTTCTCTTTGAATTTGTGGTAGAATTAACTCAACTGATGTTGTTGCACAACAAACAGTTTTTCCCCCCCCCTCTATAACTGCTTTCTGTTGTATAGTGATTGGACATGCTGATGCAGTTTTGAGTGTGATCATTTGTATCTATTAAATTTTGTCTCATGTTTTATTTTGTTTGAAAAAAATAAGTGGTTTAAGAAAAATTACTTTCAAATGCTGATATTTTTGTGAAAAAAATATTCAAAGCTGCCATGTAACAACAAAAATGAATATTTTATAAATGAAGATATTTCTTCTATAACTTATAAAAAAAATTGATATCATTTTTGATTAAATTTCAGCCAGTGACATGGATATTTTAAATGCAATTGAAATTGAGATGACCCAAAAAGAACAAGAAAAGGCAGAAAGTTCTCAAGATAAAATACTTGAAGAACCAACTGGTAAGTTTTAAAACATTTAGCTATATATTCTCTGTATATCTTCTGTTGGCATTCTGCTTTAGAAACTCTTCAATTTTTCTTTCCTTTATCTGTAACTTTCAATTTGTCACATGTGTCAAATCAGCTTGTTTGTGTGGGGCCAAAATATTCTGTAAAAGTGAATCTGGCTGAAAAGAGTGTTACTCATGTAAGTGAATGTTTTTCTGTCATTTATTTATACTCTTATTTCGCTTGCTTGTATGACCATTATATGTTTTTATCTGCATTGTGGTGCAGCGGATATCATTTCAGAATGAGAGCTTGAAGAGTCAAGTCTGAATTCGTTGCATTCACTTACATGCAATATCCTTGGGAAAGTTAATCAGTCTATTGTCTCTCTAGCTATCGGTTAAATAGCAGGACAAATTGGGATCTATATCCTTAGTTGGCAACCAGTCTACTGCAAAAAGTAATGGCAACCTACTGTGGGAAAATCTTTTGCTCAGTCAGTCATGTCTCTTTCAAGACACAATCACCCAAGTGTGTATCATGAATGGCAATTAACTGATTTAGGATCAGAGAATATTTGTTTGATCTTCAGCTCTTGTCTAAAATTAGTTATAAATCTACAGTATTAGTCTATGACTATTAGCTATTTACCACATTTTTTTTTCTTCCTACACATATGTAAATTATAAATATTATTTAAAAAATCTTATATGTGCTGTGTCTCTTTCAGGACATAGGCGATCATAGTCCTTCACATCCTCCTACCCCTTGTAGCGTTTAATAAATTTTGTATTTTTGTTATTGTCCTCAAATCTACCATCCATTTTACTCAAGTTCATCAAGTAAATTATGAGTTGCTTTCCTCTTGTTCGTCTTCCTCTCAATCTGTCCCATGAGTATCAGATTTTCCAAGCCCTTCCTCATTGCATGCTCTAAAAATTTCAACTGCCTCTTGATGTTAAATATAAATTTCCTTTTTGTTTCCATTTTCTCCAAAACCTTGTTGTGGCTCACATGTGTTTGGTCCATGGTATCTTCAGCATCTTTCTGTAGAACTGCATTTCTGTTGCTTGAAGTCTCTTCATCTTTGTCCAGCATTTGCTACCATACAGGAGGACTGATATCACTTTTCTCTCTAATGAAATTTTTCTGTATCTTTTCTTCGAAGCTTTTGGAATGTATCTTTAACAGTCTCAATACATCTTTAGATTTCAATGTTGCACTTTGTGTCATCTGTTGGAAAACTTCCCAGATATTTAAATTTCTGTACTTGTTTGATTTTAGTACCTCCAATTTGTAATTTGCTTTTTGGGCTCATTCTTTTGCTGATAATTATGTATTTGGTTTTCTTGTAGTTTATACTTAGTCCTTTCTTCTTGCTTTTCTTTACTATCTTCTGTAGTTTCCTTTCTACCTCTGCTATCAACACTGTGTCATCTGTATATCTTATATTGTTAAGATTGTGGCCACCAATAATGAATTTGTGTAAAACTCAAATTCTTTCAGAATTGTCTCGCTGTATAGGTTGAATAAATTATACCCCTTTCTATTTTTGTATATATGATGAACTCGTTTTCTGTTCATATGCAGATAGTTTCAACCAGTATAGATTCTTAATGGATACGCCAAAACATTGTTAAAACCAACAATGATGAGAATATTAGCCTGAACAATGCAGGGATTAAGAAAAACTGTAAATTAAAAAACAAAACAAAATTCAATATCTGTTAAAATGATTACCCAGAAATTGTTTTGATTTTATACTTAAAAAAAAAAAAAGCTATGTTTAATATTTTGCAAAACTTTTGGAGAAAAAATTCCCTCCATCCTTTCACTAATAATTATCCTTTTTTTATTAGCTGGTGTATTATTATTATGCTTTTTCTACATAAGAACATAGTGTAGTATATGTACTTGATCCTTGGCCTTTTTGAGTTGAATTAGTTATTCTTTCTAACCAAGAAATCTGTATAATAATAATTATAATAATTTTTAAATTTTATGTCATATTATCTATTGCTTTAATACATGTGACACACATCTGACCAATGAGAACTAATCCCAAATCATAACATACTAGTATACTGTCTCATTTTTTTTTTCTCTTAGTCTCTGAAAAAGCTTTAATAAAAGTGAAACATCATATATATATATATATATATATATATATATAATACAATAATATTCACCCTGTACAAGGCTCAAGTAAGGAGATAATGCCACCATAATGCAAGGGGCTAATGGAAGTGAAAGAGAAGGAAAAGTTTTTTTTAGACAGGACAGAAAACCTAATCCTCAGCAGGGAACAAGAGCTAAACCTCTACTTCTGTTCAAAAGGGCTGGGGAGGATTGTGAACCAGATAATAGGTTAATCTTCTTCTTCTATGTGCCCTGTCCCTTCAGGACGTAGGCGATCATGGATCTCCACGTCTCCCTATCCCTTGTGGCTCTCAGTATGTTTGCTCCTGTTGCTCCTGGCAACCCCCGTTCCGTCATCCACCTGATCAGACTCTGCAGATATGTTATCCGCTGCCTTCCTCTGTCTCTCCTTCCTTCTATCTGACCAGTCAGTATCAGGTTCTCCAGGCTCTCCTTCCTCATTGCATGTCCCAGGAACTTCAGTTGTCTCTTCCTGATGCTCAGCATCAATTTCCTTTTTGTTGCCATTCTTTCTAACACTTCGTCGTTGCTTGTATGTTCAGTCCATGATATCCGTAGCATCCTTCTGTAGAGCCACATTTCGGCCGCTTCCAGTTTTTTCCTCATTTTCGATGATTTTGTCCAGCATTCACAGCCGTACTGAAGAACTGACATCATGTAGCAGTCTAGCACTCTTTTCTTCGTTTCTATTGAGATCTTCCTGTGTGTTAGTATTTTGCTCATCTTCTGGAACGCGTCCTTTGCCATGCCAATTCGCCTTCGGATCTCCTTGTCGCACTTTCCATCTCCTGTTAGAACACTTCCTAGGTACTTAAATTCTTGGACTTGTTTGATTCTGTTATCCCCCACCTGTATTTGGCATTTTGGGTTGTATCTTTTGCTGATGACCATGCACTCAGTTTTCTTAAAGTTTATTTGTAGTCCCTTCTTGTCACTCTCCACTGCTACTTTCTGTATGAGATCTTGCAGTTTCCTTTCCGTGTCCGCAATCAGTACTGTATCGTCCGCGTATCTTATGTTGTTCAGGTTGTGGCCTCCAATAATAAATCCTGGTGTGTCATCTAGGGTCCTCAAAATATTCTCGCTGTATAGGTTGAATAAATCCGGTGAAAAGACACATCCTTGTCTTACGCCTTTTTCTATCTTTGTGTATCTACTGAGGTCGTTACCTGTCCGTATGCAGGCCGTTTGCTACCAGTAGAGATTCTTGATTATTCTTATATCTTTGCCGAAAATGTCGAGGTTGTCTATCATTTCCATCAATTCTTTGTGTCGTATTTTGTCGAATGCTTTCGCGTAATCAATGAAGCATAGGTACAAGTCTTTCTTCATTTGTAATGCCCTTTCAGAGAGCATCCTAATCATGAATATGGCATTCCTTGTTCCAGTGTCTTTGACGAACCCGCACTGTTCCTGCCCTATCTCTGGACTGATTCTGCTTCTCGCTCTATTCATCAGGATTCTGACAATCAGTTTTGTAATGTGACTCATTAAGCTGATAGTTCTGTGTAGTTCACACTCGTTTGCACCTGGTTTCTTCGGCAGTGCTATAAATATCGACTTGCATAGGTCGTCTGGTATTATTCCGCTGTTATAAATTTCGTTTATTATGTCGGTAATCTTTTCTATGCCATATTCTTCTAAGGCTGTCAGCAGCTCTATCACTATGCCATCTGGGCCAGGTGCTTTATTTCTGTTCATTTTGGCCATTGCAGCTTCCACTTCGGATTTTAGTATTTCCGGTCCATCCATCTCCTTGTGTATTCTCGGTTGTTCTCTCTTGTCGCCAAAGAGATCCTTTATGTATTCTTCCCATCGCTGGAGTATTTCCTCTTTCTCTACTATGATTGTCCCTTCCTTGGATTTTATGCATCAATCTATCTACTTCTATTGAGAAAAGAAAAAGCAACACAATAGTAAATAAAAATTTTAGGCAGAACCATTAGAAGTATAGAATCTATATAAAGACTGAAAGTCTGTTAGGAATGGAAAGGTGTCAAAATTTAAGAATTTATTAAAATTCTTTAAATAACAAAAGATAAAAGAAAGAATTCAACTGAAAATTTTTGTGTATGCCTTTCTTTTCTGTATGCAAGTAATCCATATTTATATAAGATTTAGATAAAAAAATGTTGCTGGGAAATAGATTGGAAAGGTTAAGAAGATATTGACAAAGTGCAGCGAAGTGACAATGGATAATATTAGTTATATACATTCATGGAATTTCCAAGGATCCAGTTGGTAAAATAACTTCCAGTAATTTAATTATATAATTTTAACTTTTTTTGCATAATAAAACTATTGTTTTTCTTTTGATATAACAGTTTTCAGATGTATTTTAAACTGCATGGTTGGAATTCCCAGGAGTGGGCTTCCTTCATTGTTCTACCAGAAGGCAGAAACTTGATCCCAATATCATAATATAAGAATATGATAGAGGAAGCAGAATAGGTACTACACTTTGACCTGCTATTTACTTGCCACCCTATAATGGTAAGATGTGATACAAGAGTGGTTTAATGTGGGGTGCCACTACATCTAGGCCAAGGACAAAACTTGTCCAGACTTGCAATCATACTGGTATTGATAACAAGCAGTTGTTGTTCTTTAGTCCAGTAATGGAGGTACTATTCTAGTGCTGGAATCCCCAGGAGTAGGCATTGCTCTTATCTTTAGAAGGATGAAAGAAGAGAACTAGAACTACACTTTTATTAGTTTGAAGGTCAATAAAACTAAGCCTTGATCATTCAGATACTTGAATTTATTTTACAAACACAGTTTTTTTGTTTGTTTTTTTTTAATTCTCATGCAGTATGAAAAATAACGAGTCATTTAAATATCAACTAGAGGCTTTAAAAAAATTATTGATGAATTTGTCTGAGAGTTATGAGAAATGATCACTTGCTGGATGCTAATATTCATTCTTAATCATATGATGAGAATATTGATTATTATGCATTAAAAATAGTCTTGTATTTAAAAAGAAATAAAGACATCATTTACTTAAGAATTTACCCTGAAACTGTATGATTCATCATGTATTTTCCAGATATTTATCTTTTTTGTTGTTTAAAGTGTGTTTCCATTGTTGCCCTGACAAAGGAAATATCCAGGCTCTATTGCCTTCCATCAAATCATAAGGTAAAGATTTACTAATCACTACTCCAGTTTTAGAATTATTAATTTTATTTTATTTATTTCTTTAAATGTTTTTAATGTTTGAAGATCCAGCTGCAAACATCTCTCTATCCAGTTTCTTTCTCACATATAAAATTTCTTAATTTGTGTGCATCTATACATGCATATATTTTCTATTTCCTTTCTGAAGTTTTAATAGTTAGTAGACCATATGTACATACAGGATTGGATTATGGCCATTTGAGGCCCCTAGGCTAATGAAATTATGGAGCCACCCTCTAACATGTACCTGTCTTGAATATTATTTTTTTATTTTATTTTTTATTTATTTATTTATTTTTTTACTTGCAATATATTTTAGAGACATTTGCATAGCTTAAAGTAAACTTATTGTAAATTCTTTAGAAAAACTAGAATAGCTATCTTTTGTCTGTAAATAAAAATATTCTTTAGGAAATAGCACTATTTTACTATTTATTGCAGACCAAATTAGAACATATTTCAAAATAACCATTGTGTAAAAAAAAAAATATATATATATATATATATATATATATAATCAGCTTTATAGCAATAAAGCAATCAAAGTATATATATATATATATATATATATATATATATATATATATATTTTAACCCTGAAAATGTATCTGTATATCAAAATACATGGATGTGTGTGTGGTGTAATGGTTAACAATTAAAACAAGTTGACAAGTTGAGTTCATTGCAATCACTTTTTCACAAATGTACTTTGGAAAAGTGTGAATTCATCTCTTCTGCCCCTCCCACTGGATTAAAAAGCAGAACTGATTGGGCTTTCTTGTCTGGTTTAAAAGAATGAAACCCTGAATTCAAAACTACCTTGAAAATAAACTGGATCAATCCATTATTTGAATATGCATTATGTCTGAAAATTCTACTTTTTAATGTCTTTTTTCCTTATGCTTCTATTTAGTAAAAAAGGCCTACTAAGATACAATAAATACTATTAATCCTATACTATTTATTTTATTTGAACTAATGTAAATGTAAATAGTATAAATACTACCTCATCTCGGAAGTATAGACAAATACTATGAATCTTATCAATGTTATCATTTTTTTTTTATATTCAGACAACTCCAATGTTCAAGTTGTTTGAAGATTGAAAAAGTGTGAAACTAAAGTTATGACTAGAGACATCCTTTCATAGCATTTAATTTTATTAAGTGTTTTTCTATTTTGCTTGGTCTATGCAACCTAGGATTCAAGCGCTTTACTTATTAAGTAAGTTTGCGTTCAATTTTTTTTTTTCTCAGTATTATCATTTTTATTCAAGTTATTTATCTGGATAAAAATTTTAGGTTTTGGCAAGTTGTCTGTTGGTTCCATCAATGGTTTTTGTCTTTATATATAATCTCAGCAACCTTTATTTTAAGCATCTTTTATTGAATATGGCTGATAATGAAGGTTTAATCAATCTTTTGAGTTTTTCCAGCATTCTAACTAATATGCAATAAATATTATTAGTCTTGTTATCAATATTATTATTTTTGTTTTTTTCTCTTGAATGTCTTTCATCAACCTACTATATCTACATATTATAAGAAGCATACATGAATAATCTTTCTTTAATATATATATATATATATATATAAAATGAAATTATGAAAAAATGCAACAATTTGTACTTTGTTGTTCCTCTTCATCTTGTAGAACAGTTTGAAATTCTTTGAAGCATGGATTTCACTAAGGAAGAACAACAATATTTTCCAACAAATTTGTTCCAAATTTCCCAAGTAGTTGTTGACAGATCCACTTTGCAAGATGGCATCTTGTCATGGAGCTCTTTTTTTTTTGAAAATTGGATCATCTGCTGGCCTTTTCTTTGTTATTGAGCTGATATTTATTTACTGAGCTTTTAATACTCTCTACACTCTGCCAATATACATTATTGATCAGTTTTATCATCAACAAATCTATCTTCTATTGATAGAATGAAATAAAGTGTTCAAAATTTCAGTGTATACCTGTGCATTGACTGTTGAGATGATGACTCCTAACTGACTTTGTTCTTTCCCTAACATGCAAGTTTATATGAGTGGGTAAATTTATTTTCTGAAGGCAGTCATCTTTTGTAGGACATGCTATCCATTGGAATAGTACTAGACAAAAGTTGTAGCATCATAAATTTGGCCAATGCTGAATCAGGATTATTCATCATTGATTATCACTTTTATTGATACACTCCATGATTGCTTCTTTTTAACTTGCTGTAACCTTTTTTTTATAGTTGTTATTACTGGTTTTCATTTAGCGTTTCTCTGTGTAAATTCTATTTTCATTCAACTGATTTAAAACAATTCTGTCACAAATATTAACTTTTTCTCTCTACCCCACCCATTTGCTTTTCTTTTAAAAACAATCATTTGAGCTTTCTATGCTGACACTTTGATATCTTCCAAGATCTACTCTTTTTTTTTTATTTATTTTTTAATGGCATTCCAATTTTGTTTACTTGCACCAAATCTTTGACATGGCTGATTGAGAACAACTAAAATGTTTTGCTAATTTCTGTTAGATTTTCCTCTCAAAGGAGTTTTAGTTTACAATCCATCCTATTAACAGCTATCTTGTTGGAACCATATTTTCTTTCAATGAGCTCAAGTCAAACAGTTGTTATGGTCTACAAGCACTTTCTTTTTACTGCATATGAAAATGTTTATTTAGAAGTGTGGTGCAATTTCTTTTACAAAAGCAGCTTGCTTACAAAAGATTTCATTTCTTTTTTCATCTTGATCTGGTAAAAAAAAAAAAAAAAAATATGGGCCATTTAAATAATTTAATCTAACTGAAGTATATTTTAGGAAACCAGAATGTTTATTTATTCAACTGAAATTTTGTGCTCTGTCTTGGATTTATTTCTTGTGAAGTAAAAACTTGTGAGTACATCAAGTGTGGGGATAATGTATTTTTGTCAGGAGTTTTGTTTTGGTATGCATTTGCATGTGCACACACAGTGGAGTGCTAAAATCGTTTCAGTATGACCAAGAAGAGATCCCCTAGTTTCACTGTTTTTTTTATTGTATGAACAAGACAAGATATCCCTAGCAATGGACAGTGGAACAAGAACAATCTACCTGTCATAGATTAAATAAAGAGATCAGTTTGAAATTCTTTGAAGGTTACTCAAATTAGCAGTCACCTGAAGAAGTCGAGATAGTACAATGGGCAAAACATGATAACACCAAAGAGAAATTCAAACTGAAGTTTTTATTTGTAGTATAACACAATTTTTGTTTTTATCTTAATTCTTTTAATCATTTCACTCTAAGCAAGGCAATAATGCTACTAAAATTTAAGGAGTTAATGGGAGTGAAAGAAAATGAGAAAAATTTAGTGAGGAGAAAGAACAATAAAAACAGGTTTCATGGAGCTTTAAAGTACATTCACCTGTGGAGATTTTCTAAAAAGCTGTATCACAGTTTTGTATCTGAAATGTAAACAAATCAATTCTAAAGAATTAATACATTGTATTTTTATTTTTAATCCTACATATTTCTTTTAGTTCAGACATTATTTGTCAATAGATACTCATATTTGTGTAGATGCTACATTTTTTTAACAGTGTTTATTTCATCTATCAGCCTGAGAAGTGCACTTGCAAAAAAAAAAAACAAAAAAACTGAAGATTATAGAAGCCTTTTACATTCGACTTAAGTAACCATCCATGAATAAGAATAACTATTGTCTGAGGACCCGCATTCTTGAATGCATATATAAAAAGAAAAAATTAAACAATCTACTTCTTATAGCAAACTTAATTTTCTTTTCTCACTTACACTCTCTGATAATGATTTCTGTGAGTCAAAAACTTAAACTATATAATATGAATTTTGAATAATTTATCCATAACCTGTACACTCAGAAAAAGAATGGGGGAAGACCTAGAATGATATGGTGAAAGAATATGAAAGAGTGGGAGACAACTAGCTGGAAGGGGCCAGTGTGGAGATATTCTTTGGAGGCATTATAGGCCACAAAGCACTAGGCAGATAGATATCAATGTGCAACAATCCCATGTGAAAGGATACTTATACATTACAAAAGATCATTAAATTTAATAAATATAAAATGTCTATTGTTTTTAAAATATCTTCAAAATAACAATTGATGCTTCAAATATATTGAATATACACAATCACACACACACACACACACACACACATATATATATAAGTTTGATTGAATACAACTGAAAATATGTTCTTTTTTTTTATTTTTCTAATTTTTGAATAAGGTGTTGTATATTGGGATCAGAATTTTGGATAAACTGTCTGAAATTCATGTTTGTTCTGTTATTTTGTCCAAGTATGTTCAACCAACTCAGTCATTTTCAAGAATCATGTGGTGTTTGGGTGGTAAGCAAGATTCTGTTGTCTACACCCTGATAATCTTTAGAAAGCTGAAATTTCAACATGGTCAGCAGTGATGTTGTGTAATGGTTAAGGGCATGAGACTGCACCCAAAAATATACAAATTCTGTAGCATAGTATAAGTAAACACATTTAGAAAATCTGGTGGGCTTAAATATACCTCCATAAAAATGACAACTACTTGTATTTTATTACCAAACATACAATCACACAGGATTGGCTCCAGATACTTTCAGTATTTTTCAAACTTCTCTTCCAACCATTATCAGTTAAGAATCTTCTATATGTTCTTTCAGTTGATAGAAAACACTTGTAAGTCATAACTTGGTTTTCCATTTAAGTATCAAGCATTGAAGACCTTTGAAAATTGTATACAGAAAAAAGTAAAACTTAACTATGTCAAAACAAAAGAAAGAATGAATTGATGCCTTTTATGCTACAGACAATGAGATTTATTTGTTTCTTGACTTTTTTCTTTTTACTCTCTAAGTAAGAGGTTTGTAATCTTGCACAGACTTTACATTTAAAGGATTTTTATGTATCACTTTCTTACAAAGCTAATGGCTTCTAAGCAATTTGCTTATTTTATTTTTATGAACTGTTGTGATATTACAGAACTTACTGTACTCCTTACACAAGTCATTTCAAAGACTGTGAATATGGCATTGCAACATTTTTTGTCTGAACAGTCCTTATTTGTTCTCTTCACTTTGTTCTTTTTATTGTTTCATGAGGGCTTCCTGTGTTTGTCCCATTTTAGGGTTTTTCTTATACAAGGCACAAGAGCCACTCAGTGTAGTTGTTCTTAAGTTATGAATTTCTGATTGGCAAACATTTTCATTTGAGGTATCAAAGATGAAAATAGTAATTACCATTGTAAAAATCTATTGGTGAAAAAATTACCAGGTGACAATTCAAATGGGAGGAGGAACATAACCTGGGATTCTGAGATTCTTTAATCCATATGAAAAGAAGAGAAATCTCAAAAATAATAAAATTTAAAAAAATAAATGTGTTCAATAATCTAAAAAACTGCAGGGCTAAAAATGCCTTCTCTTTTGTACTGAGCTTATCTTCAATGTTTTTCCTTTTATTATTTAAAATGGATTCTTTGAATTTCCAAGCAATATTTTCAGTCAGTATTATATAAGGAAGAAAAGTATCTAAATTGTTTTCACCTTTCTTTTTAAATTCACTCGCATTTTTAAATTTCACTTTTTTTTTTTTCTGTTTTTAATTTTTCAGCAAAAGATTTTGTTGCCTTTTTCTTCATCTGCTATGGTGCTTTATAAGGACCCTCTTCTCTCTCTCTCTCTCTCTCTCTCTCTCTCAAACTTCATATTAAAAAAAAAAGTCATATTTTTAAACTTTGTTTTGGTTAATAAGTTTCAGCTGCAATATGCTAAAAATTCCACTGTAGACCTTAAAAGTTTTGCTGTCTTGTCACTGAGCTGCTAGCAAAATACATTAATCATCCAACAAAATGAAGAGGCTTTAAGCTATTTTAAATCCCAGCAGCAAGAGATGCACATGGCAAAAATAATAAGATGCAAGAAATTATAACAACTTCATATCATCTTTTGGTCATTTTTATAAAACCAATATTAATTAATCTCTTAGCAGGGTGTACTTAAGCCTCTGTTTAATGGAACTATCATATCTTTGTAATGGGTAACATAATTTTTGCTTTAACATGTTCTTTTGATGATAAAGCTAGCAGGAACAGTGACTCACTGCAGCTTCTAACATTATTCACTGACATGAAGTGGAACGATTATATTGAATCAGTTGCTAGGCCTGTTTTCACTGTGTAGTGCAAAACAATTTTTCTCTCCAGAATCTAGCTTGCATATTAATGTGTATCATTCATCTATGCTTTGAATATTGTTGCCACATTTAGTCTCATGCTTTTTATAAAATTTTTGATAAAATAAAAAGAAGCTGCAATGACCTGGCATTTTGGTTTCAGTTAATTTCTCACTGCCATAGTGTAGTTTCAATGTGTCCTTTCAATAGATACTTTCATGTTAATTGTCTTGATAAACTTTCCTCTGTGGTACCTAGACATAATGAATTTAAGTTCAGTACTACAGGGTGCAGGATGTGCATTGTATTGCATATGGCACTTAGCTGACTGACTGACTGACTACAGGGTGCAATGGATAAATTGTTGTCTAAATTACACAAAAATGAAAATAACACTGATATCTCATTTTAACAGATATATTTACCAAAATTGCACAAAATTATCTTGAAATACTAAAGAGTAAATTTATTCAATAAAATCGCTATTGGGTTCAACCACGACCTCAAGACAACTTCAGAATCTCCTGTAACTCTTCTGGAAGGCCTCCCTGTTTAAGTTGGTGAATGTTGCCATAATCCTGGTCTTCTGTTCATCTTTGGTATTATTTTATCTTTTTATTTTCTGGTTTCTCACTAAACTAAGCCCCACACATAATAATCAAGGAGATTATTAGTCTGTCTGAGGAGTTATGTTGGGTGACATGGTTGCAGAAATTGTCTGATAGCCATGACTGGGTTCTACTGCTTGTGTGGCATGGTGCGGAGTCCTGTTGACAGATATAGGATCTTCCAGCTGCTACCCTCTTGACCTAGGACAGCATTACCTCCTCAAGGCACTTGATATAGGATTCTGTGTTGAGTCTTAGGCCCACAAATTTAAGAGTTCTGTTTTAATAAGAATGATCAGAGAGAGTTTTCTGAGATGCTGTACCTTTGTAATCACCATTAAACTTATCCAACACTTTCTGAATCTTCTGCACTGTCCTCAGATTGACAACCAAACACGTTGAAATGTTTGTATTTGAGCTTCCAGTATGAATGCCAAGTACTATAGCATGCTGTTTCCAAATTTTTGTGAAGGGAATTGTATTATGGTGCTCTTTTTTCACAGATGGTGTCCAAATACTGTCACAAAAAAAATCAAAGACAAACAATGACATGCATGAAATTAAAAATATAAAATGGTGACAATTTACCCATTTTACTCTATAGATTATTGGCAAGATCTTGTCATTTTACAATTGAAATGAAATAACCATAAGTTCTATACTAACAGTTTCTTCTCTTTCACTTCTCACTTGTGGAACTCTCTAATTTTTTAGTATTTACATTATTCAGACTATTGTCCTCATCTTTGTTACCATTTGTACAACATTTTGGCTGTTGTAAAAGTGCTAGGAATTTTGAATCGAACCCTTTATTACAATCACTGGTGTATATGATCTCCATTCCTTGCGTAGTAGTGCCTCTTATTAGTTATTTCCCTTTCATCACTGCTGTAGCCTGGTATTGAACTCTTTGGGTCAAGTCACAAGAACTAACTAACATCTATATCCACTGGGCCATGTGTTCTTAAGGAATTTTTGGGAACTCTTTTTTCATATTGTAATTTTTTGATCTTAATGGTTTACTCTATTTTTTTATTTTTTATTTACCAGAGCTTGTATTGCAATTTTTGACACTAATGATTTTCTCTGGTATTCCATATTACTGGTTCACATATTGTGTTCATCTCTATGCTTGGTCAGTTTAGGAGATTTTTGAAACCTAGCATATGTGCTGATTCTTTAAGTTTGCATAGCTTCCAGTGGCGTTCTGTCTATTATTTCAACTTCATTCCATAGGAGACAATGATCCCTTTCTTCCTCCATATGTGGTCAGCTACGCCTGATTTTTCTATCTCCCCCTCGTGTTATTGCCTTGTGATGTTCTTGTAGCATTACCTTAAGGGGGCAGTCTGTTTCTTCTTTATATTTATTTCCACAGCTACATGGAATGGCGTACACACAGTTCTTAGATGAGGGCAATAGTCTGAATAATATAAATACTGTAAATACTACCTCATCTCAGAAATAGACAAATAGTCAATTTTGATCTTCAAAAATGTAAATGCAATGTCAATTGTTATCTTCTGTCTTAATTCCTATTCTGTTATTGTTCTTATTAATGGATTTTTACCCCCACCATATTCTCAAATAGTAACCTCTTGTACCTTAATGGTTTTATTGCCTTGGGGTGAAACGATTTAAAAAAAAAAAGGATATATAGATATATTTATGATTAATATTTAGTACTTTTACTCTCATACATACCATCAAAATGTCTAAACTATCATCTATATATAATCATTTTTTTTTAAATCAGTGATTAAAAATAGTTTCAAGTGAATGATTCCTTTTGCTCTTAAAAAAAAAACAAAAAACACTTTCATCAGACCTTTAAGATTGGCCCTACAAAATCATAAAGAACTTTACTAAATAACAAAATTCATGTTACTTGAACACTTCAAACAGCAATAAAAATTGGTAGCAGATATAACTAGAAGAAAAAATGATATAATCAGAATCTTTTCAGATTCAGTTAGTGGCCATATGTGATACATGCTTTGGTGATCATGTCTCGAAAGAGACATGACTGACTGGGCAGAAGATTATCCCACAATAGGTTGCCATTACTTTCTGTGGTAGACTGGTTGCAAGGCTATAGAACCCAATCTGTCATGTTATTTAACCCATAACTGGAGGGAAGAGACAAATTAATACCTTTCCCAAGGGTATTGGCACATAAGTGAATACAAGGAATTCAACTGGAATTTGAACTCGGCTCCCCGATTTCTGATTCTGAACTGGTATCCTCCACACCACAACACAGACTACCATAAACTAAAGGTTTGGAAGGAAACCACCATTAAAACTTGAAAGTGCAATAACTGTTAGTGTACTTGAGTAGTTTAATTTTGTGAAAAACTGCTTGAAAGAAAGAATTTTATAAATTTCAACTGATGCTAATGCTGATTGTTCAGTTAACAAATGCTTAATATTTCCTGTATGGAAATGGCTAATTTCACCATTACCATGTGAATATTGCAGAGTTTACACATTCACCAATGTAGGTAATCAAAGATGAAAATAGAAAAAAAGTCTTATGTAACATGTTTCATCCTTTAAAATGACTTCTTTAGACTAATTTTTATTACTGGAATCATGGATATATAGCGGTAGGGATTAATATGTTCGTCTTTCACAGTAAATTTATATCCATATTCATAAAGCCTTTCCCTATTTTTAACAAAACTATTGGTATTACAATGTGGGATATTTAAAAACTACAGTAAAGAAAAAAAAAAATGTAGACAAATCAGATACCAGAAATTTAAACTTAAGCATTCCATTATTACCAAAGAATTTACAAAAAGTTCAATAAAATTATCTGATCTATTTATTTATTTTTATATTTTTGTTTAAAAATTAAAGTTTCTTTTTTTGTCTCCAACTTTGATTTTATTGCTCAGTTCAGAGGAGGGGATGTCCAGACTAAGTAAGAAAAAGAATGTATTATTTCCAAATCTTATTTTAATTTAGTCAAATTGTCTGTGTACATTAAATGGCACAAGCACATATAAATCACTCATGTACAGCACAGACATACACATATATATTACATAGTGCCTACAAACTCTCACACACATCGTGTGATGGACAGAGAATCAGCTCTTTTATAATATAGATGGGCAAAGCTCCACTATTAAAACACTAGTCAAAAAGTAAGGTCTTTTAATAGCTTGAAATGTACCCTATTTGATGATATTTAAGACCTCTCTCATTATTATTATAAATTCTGTATCATTATTATTATAAAATCTCTCTCATTATTGTTAATTTGCTCTTATTATAAAATCACTCTCATTATTTTTATTATAAAATCACTCTCATTATTATTATTATAAAACCTCTGATTATTATTATTATAAAATCACTCACATTCTTATTATTATAAAACCACTCTTCATTATTATTCTAAAACTGCTCTCATTATTATTATTATTATTATAAAACCACTATACAATATATCATCATCATCATTATTATTATTATTTACATTTGATATTACAGTATGATAGTTAGATTGGCTACAAGCATTAGTAGTCTACAGCATCTGCTTAGATATTAGACTACCAGATATTTCAAGACATGGGAAATATTTTGTTAGCCATTTTTTGGAAAAGGTAGACTCATATGTGCCATTAAATATGGTAAGAACAAAAATTAGTGATTCAAAAGAAACATTCAAAAGAACAAATGGTTATAAAATAAAGCAAAGAGTCTTTTTTTTAATATTAGTTGTTTCCAATATTTTTAATTTAAAAACTGCTTACAAATAGTGTGCTGAGAATTTTTGCACATATCTTATACAAGAATTAGTATAAAAACCAAAGTTATCAGCTTTTGTTTTCTATTATATATTATGTTCCTAACTATTCTTTTGTTTTGTTTTTTTCCTCCTAGGTGAAGATACTGAAAGAAAGTTATCAGAAGGGAATCAACTTGAAGATATTTCCCAAGATGATAATGCTGGACTTGATATAACTAACAATGAAAAAGCAGACAGCCTGAAATGCACTCCAGTTGAGGAGAAAGTTGATTCTGAGATGATACCTGAAGAGGAAGTTGTCATTGCAAATGATGATAATGAAATAAACACAGACAAGGAAAATGATGTTGCTTTCAATAACACTATTACAGACATAGCAACAGAAGCTGCAGTTATTGAGTGTGTGGGTGACAAAGAATCTCCTTGTGAAGTAGAGGACAATGTTGAGAGTTTGTTTGAGGATGGTGGGGATAAGGTTATTGAAGAAATCACTGAGGAACATGACAAAGACACTCAGCATCTGTTGAATGAAAAACTTGAGATTCTTGAGGAAGACCTTGAGGAGAATAAAACAGACAAAAATCAAGATGATGCTTCAAAAACTGAAGAAGCCATTCTAAACAGTGATGTTGTTACAGTGGTGGCTAACTCAGAGGAATTAGCATTAGTAACAGAACTAAAGCAAGAATCTGGATCTGAGTTTGAATCCAAAAAAGAGTCTGAAATTCCCAATGAAGATCAGCAGAAGTTAGAAGTAGAAAACATTGATAGCTGCTATGAAAATGTTGGTCTTGGAGATTCAGACAGTGAAGTATCAGAAGATGAAATTATTGACTATTCCCAACCAGATGTATCACTCTCTCTTCCTCTTCCATCTCCATCATTGGCAACAACTGATGATACTAGTTCTTTTGTCACTGCACAAGAAACAATTGCAACAACAACAGACGAATCTAAAACAGATGAACTTAACAATTTTGAAGCTGTACTTGATTCTGCAGCTACAGGTACTCCTTCTGAGGATACTTCCATGCCTGTTAGCCAGGAGATTTCTCCTGAGGATAACCAGGAGGTTACTGCAGCTGTAGAGACACTGTTAAGTGAAGAAGCTGATTCTGAGATTGTCAGGGTCGAAGAAGAAAGCCCAAACAGTGATGAGAGCACTGATTCTGATTCTTCCTTGCCTCTCCCATCTTCACCACCACCAACATCCCAAGATGCAAACATAGACAATATTGATGTGAGTAGCAATAACTTAAAAGCAAATCTTGAAGAGGCCTTGATCAGTAAAAGTACTTTGTTGAATGAAAGTTCCACAGAGAATAAAATGTTAAAGAGTGAACCCTTTAGTAATGGTCACATTTCTCAGCCCCATACAACCTGCAGTGACCATTCCTTTACAGGGGGAGATAACTCTTCTCTGTCCGGTCGGATCAGTACTGGTGTTACTGGTGTGGCATTTGATGAAATTGTGATGCGTAAACACAACAAGGATAAAGTTGATCTAGGACCAGTCATGGGGGAAATGTGCATTTTGGATCCTTTACTTGAAGAACGAGAGACTAGCGAGGAATCAATTGGAAAACCTCCAATGATATTACGTAAGTAATGACTATTTCTGTTATTGAATCACTGATATACCTGCCATATCTCTTATGACAACAGGTGGAGAAAATGGTTCTAAGGTAGTTAATGTTAAGTTTCAGACAAAGGTTAGTCTTTTGAATTCAAAATTTCATAGCAAGCACTCTGTTTTTACACTATTTTCAATGAGAATAGGTTTGTGTTATACCAGTCTTTGTTTTTTTAGATGTTCATTGTTGAAGAAATGTCTATTTTCTGTTGTATAATATTATTTTCTTGAAAGCATTGAAAAAAAAAAAAAAATTCTGTATTGCACCCCCAAAATTATGGTTTGGAATAGGCTTACAAGTTGACTATGCTGGTTCTTGTATTGGCCCATTCCCAAAAATAGACCCTGGATGCTCATAAAAATATAAAGTACATTCATGCAAGGAAATACTGAGTATTCCTTCTCAGTCAAGCAGATGAAATCAAGTCAAATCAGTGTTAAATCGTTGAGCTTTTTCAATTGGTGTTAAATTGTTTAGCGTTTTGAATTGGCATTTAATCAGTATGTCTCAGGCAAAAATAGACACAATTTTTCTCAAAAAAAAGAAACATGAATAAAATTTCATTAGAAATCTTCACTGTGACATCATCATATCAATCTTTCAATCTCTTGTTCTTGATAAATTTGATATGTATTTTTTTTTCTAAGAAGAAATTAAAAAAAAGTTTTTCTGTTGAAATCTGAAGTTTTATTTCATTATATTACTTTCTGTTAAATTCTATGATGTCATTGTTATCATGTTAATCGAGTTAGCTTGAAAGCAGCTTCATATTGGTAGAACCAACATCAGAATACTAGGTTCTAAAAAAATTGCTCAATTCTACCTTTTTTTTTTATTCCAAATGTGGCATTTTTACATGAATTCATTTTTTTTTTTAATTGTTTTTTTTTTGCTATTAATAGTTTTATAAAATAGACTTGCATCAAATTTTGCGTGAAATCTGCTATTAAGATGATTAAAAATACTTTTGTTAGTATTTTGGTCAACACAGGTTTTTGAATATCACATTTTAAAGCTGGTCAAGTATCAATTCATTATTAATATTCAAGTGACTGATCAGCATGAAAAGCTACAAAATTTTTTGAAATTATCCATTGGGACAATTAATTTGAATAATATATGGGATATATTATTTTTGAGAGAATTAGTGTACTATTTTTTTTTAAGTCTAGACATTTTCTAATACCATCTTGTTTTTACAGCAAAATAAAGGTATATATCTTTGTAAATTTATTTTACAATACAAAAATAGGAAAATATTTAGAAATGAAATCCATTTGGGAAATACTTTATTACCTGATGATTCAAAATGTATAAATCTAATTGAGAGATATCAATAAAACTTAAAACGAAAGAAAAGGCATATTATTCTAATATTTATTTTTCATTTTTACCTGATAATTGTTTGCTAGATTTGGAAGTGTATAAAAACTCAGTGATTATTATACCATCCAACCATCTTCAGAATAATATTCAATATGACAGGCACCTGAAAAATGTGGAGAGTATGATGGCTTGGGGTGCTGTGACTATAGCAACCAAAATAATTACACTAATTCAAATAATAATATAATAATAATAATTCCTCATCTCAGAAATTCAGATAAAAGATAACCCATTTAGTTGCAAATGGTAAGAGAAACTATAGGGGGGGGAAAAAGGGGAGAAAAAGTGAATATGCAAATAAAAGTTTATTCACTTGTCATGTTATTTTGATAGAATTATTTGCCTCTCTCTCTCTCTCTCTCTGGATCAGTATGACTAGAAAATGGAAGCTTTTGCATGTTCGAGGGCTAACGTTTGGTAGCATTTTACTGTGCTTGGCCATATCATCATCATTGCTGATGATTATGGAAATAATTTTGAATTGGGACCACATTAATTTACTCTTAACTGATATTTTTATCAAATAAGATTTAAATAACAATGTTTGTTGTGATTATTCATCAATAAAAAGTCAAGAAAAATATAGACAAGTATAAAATTTAAACTTCTCTATGCTTATCTATCTATAGATATATAGTCATCCAGCTCATCATTACTGTTAGACATCCAATTGCTTCTAGCCAGAATTGAAACCTGATCAAATTGACATCAGTTGGCGATTCTGCCTCTGATCTATGGGTGTGCAGTAGATGAAGGTGGACTTTTAGCGTGTTATATACAATGTAAACATACACCAGTGTGTGTATGTATGTATGTATATATATATATATATATATATATATATATATATATATATATAATTGTGTATTTAGGCAGCAATCCCTCTTTTATACAAGTTTCATTAAAAATGACTGACAAGCTACTGGAGTTAAGCATTTTTTTTTTTTTTGTGTTTTTATAATTTACTTATTTTCTGTACATATTATTTCTACATAATTTATATCCAGAAAAAAAAGAAATTAATATGAACACAAGAAAATTTAAAGAAAAAAACTTAACAGCATCTTGTGCATCGTTTTTAATAAAACACACACACACACACACACACACACACATATATATAAATTCTTATATATCAAGAATAGTTTTAGGAGAAAGACATATGACAAAGTGGAAAACATTTTGTCTGATGTGTTTCAGCTTTCAGAACTTCATCAGACTAAATTTATGTTTATGCAACTATATATGTGTATAAATGAAAAAGAGATAGTGAGAATTTTAGATTTAAGATATTATTGTTCTATTTTTAATGTTTTTTTGAAAATATAATCATTTAGATTCTTTTTCCTTAATGTTATACATACATATTTTATATATATATATATATATATATATAACAAAATTGGGAAGATCAATTGATTATGCTACCATGGTTTTAACTTTTCGGTATCTATACCAGACTGTTTAATAATTTTATATATATATATATATATATATATATATATATATACATACACACACACACACACACACGTATATGGTGATTGGCAAGTAACTCCCTATTTTATATATGAGTGGCTTTTTTCTTTTGGGTTGGTTAAAGGAGGAAGTCTATTATGCCAAACCAAGACTTTGGATGAAATTAAAGGGTGAATAAGGGTTATGTCTTCTATACCACAAGAGCTCTTGCTGAAATCATGATTCCTTGGCAGCTCAAGTAGTTGGTCATGTAATCTGGTGCCTGTATCAAATTTTAAATAAAATGTCATGCTAAGTGCTTCCCTCTCATATCCATTTCTTTTAAAAATTATAGTTAATAAACAAATTATAAATATTTTAAAATGTGGAGTTACTTTTCAATCACCATATATATATATATATATATATATATATATATATATATATATATATATATATCTTCTGCTATCACATTGTGGCATATTTAATAACAAAAGTGATGGAAACAAAAATGAAATTGGCTAGATTATATATCCAAAACATTCATTTAAAAAAAAAATTACTTTAAATTTAAAATTCTCATGTATAGTCCTATCAGTGTAAACATAAACTTTGTTTGATGAAGCCCTAAAGAACAAAATGCATCACATGAAAACAACACTCTGTCATACTTCTTTCCCCTGAAATATATATTAAAGCAAATATAACCTTCAATACTCATTGAAGACTGACTTCAAGTTTTGTAATATTTCTATCACTAATTGGGATACTTGACAAAAATCTATTATACAATAAGTACATATATCACATCAGCCTGATGAGCCCTACAATGGGGTGAAACTTGAGTAGCATTGGAACTTGTATATATTTCTAAAACTCTATTATTATTATTGAGCACTTTTATCTGCAGAATTTGAAAAAGTTGCTATACTCCACAAAATATACATATGACATTTGTGCAAACCATTATAGTATGATGATCATTGATAATAAAATAGAATTGATGAAAACCTAATTTGAATATCCTGAAAAAAATGAGTCTGTTTATGTGGTTTTCCGAAGAAAGGTATAGCTCAATATCTCTGAACTTTGTCTTATCATTAGACTAGCAGTATAGCCCGGCGTTGCTCGGGTGTAATGAAAACTTTAAAACTAATCCATGGTCCTGGAGTTTAGACTCTTTGAATGTTGGCATGAAAGACTAAAAAGCAATAGTTGTTTTCAGTTAAAGCGAAACCATAGACTGAAAGAAAAATGAATGGATGCAAGTCAAATTTTGATTTCCCGGTATCGATATCAAATTTTCTGCACTATTGTAAGAACTGCAACCTTGAAACTTCTGAATATCGTTTCTTATGTCTTTGTCTGTACGTGTATCAAATTTGATTAAAATCGAACCACTCCTTCTATAACCAGATTTTTTTCGATTTTCGATATTTATCGGGGGTACCTCGACACAAAACCTAGCTAAGAACACTTTCAGACACTTATAGTACAGCTGTGTAAATTTTCAAGAAAATCGGTTTGGCCATTTCGGAGTCTATAGGTAACGGATACATGTGCGCGCACACACACACACACAGACAGACAAAGTTTCATTTATAAATAAATTTAGATATCTTGACATAAATATAGTCTTGCCTTAAACATGTCATTATAGTTGAGAGGAAAGTGGGTGAGTAATCCATTGGGCAAATCACTCTCCCATAACTACTATGTGGGCAGTAATAACTTAAAAAATCTTTTCACTCATTGTCAACCTTGACAGAGAGCCTAAAAAATTATTGAAAAATAGATTACAAATTGATGAAACCTAAATTAAAAAAAAAAGATATTAAATCTTTTTGTAAGTTATATGATTTATTAATTTTATTAAACATTGTAAATAGTGGAGAAGTACATTGTTCTAAAAGTTTGCATTCAGTCATTGTTTTTTTTTTTTAGTTTTTAGTTTAGTTATTTTTATTTTAATAAAATTCTCATCAGTTTTCAGGATGTGTTTGGCTGAAGGGCATGTCATACAATTTGTTTTCAACAACAATAGTAACATGATTCAGCATTCTATACAATGTTACAAAATCAATAAAAATGAATTTTTTAAGTTCATGGCCTTTATAACATTCCCAGAATTTGCATTCTAATTATTCTCCATGTTTCATGTACTGCAGATGAAAAGATGTTACAAGCCTCTGTTAACACATTATTGTCCACTATCTCATTTTTGGGATGGTGAACATGAACGGTTTTAGTAGCCTATAATTAGTACTGGATTTTTAATTTTTATTTTTTTAATTAATATTGGATTTTATTAAAACATTTGGGGTTTACATAACACACAAATTGTAGAGAAATTAATTTTCAAATATATAGATATATCAATGAGTCCAGTGATGAAAAAAGCATTTATTTTACATAATAAATATATTTTTTAACACACTTTCCTTCTTAGTCAATCCCTTTTAATTCATTTGTGAATATTGATTGCATAAACTGAACTGAAGATTTCAGATTAAATTTAGTTAATAACTGTCAAACTACAAACTTATATTTATATAGGATTTAACTGTATCATCACATAATGATATTTCAATTAAGCTGTATCATACATATTGTATAGAATGTACTAGTTATATATTTTTATACAATTGGCTTCATATTTTTATTTATTTTGATAACTTTAAATTATGCTCTTCTGTTCCACTTGCAGTAATGTATAAAGATAAGTATTGCAAAAGTAATCAGCTTTCTACTTGATAGATACGAATGTTTGGGTTACATAATTATTATCATAGAAAATTTCATTGGCAGTATGAGTCCAATTTTCAATGGAGACTGGTGTTCACTTTTCATTAATGTACTTTGGAAAGGAATGAATCCATAATTTCTCCCTTCAGTTATGAGTGAAAAATAGCAGAGTAGACTAGACTCAAACCAGTTTAGAATGAGGGTCCAGGCTTTTTAATATACCTTTATTTTGATTTGCAATATTTATGTAGGAGGAAAACTAAACAAAAACTTTAACCTTCAACCTGGAGGATTTTTATTTTTTTAAAGTTTATTTTTGGGTGGAGAAAAAAAAAGGCATCTTTGATGCTAGGAAATATGGTACTTCTCTTGAATAGCCACTCTGCAACTGATCGACACATGCTCTTTCCTTTTCTTTTTTTTGCTTGAGCAGTAAAAAGTCTGTGATTTACACTGGCTTCTAAAATTATCCTAAGATGTGAAAACATGAAACTGATCATTTCACACATATCCAGTTTAAATTGAAGATTGTTTTACATTTTTTTATAATGATGTTTATCATGTACAAGGCTCAAAAGCCATTCAAGACAAAGGCTTACAGAGTAAGAGGCACAGTTTATAGGGATATGTGGGGAAGATAATGGTTGACCCTTGACTTTGTATACAAAGGATAAAGGGCTACATTAAACATAAAATTGCATTATACAAGAATAAGTACATTACCTTAAGAAAAATGTTCATAAATATAGAGATAATGTAAAAAGAACACAGGAGGTTATAAATTGCAAATAGAATTTGATTAAATCATAAATTTTGTGCAAGAAAAAATAGCGTTCTTTAAATAAGTTTACCCTTTTCTATTCAATGCTTAAAATTTATTTTGATTCCTTTCTACTGGTAATGTTGAATTTAGATGTTTTTTCTGCATTTATTTCATCAAAAAAATAGTTTTCAATGCTGGGGGAATACACATTTTCATGAATAGATGGGAATATTAGTTGTTCCCATATAGAGAAACATTTAGCATTCATTGACCAAGCAGCCAGTACCACTCATGGTTAAAACATCTTTCTCATAAAAGAATTTTTCAGGAAAATAGGTTTCTCGAGTCCAGTAGCTGCTGTTGCTCTTTTCAGTATTGATAAAGGTTTCCTTTCTAACTGATATAATGAATAGGTAATGAATATGTATACACCTTGGTTCCCCCTCACTGGAATGTGATTGGCTGGTGTCAGCCATAAATATAGACTAAGGCGAGGGCATCCAGAGATTGAGAGGTCTATGTTCTTCCACTCGAGGTCTACGTCCATAGGTCTACTATGGCTATTGGTCAACGTTTACTGACTATGCCTATGTCTCAGGATACTGCATACAATGAGTACCATCCATTACATCTACTTACTAGATTGTTTTGCCCAGTTACATTTGCCTAAACCACTTAACTACCTCGAATGATATATATATCTCATTCCGGGACATATCACTAACCTTTTATTTGACGTAGTATTGAGTATCAATATCTTGATTGTTTCATTATTTTCACTAAGATAACATGATATCCATTTTAGTTGTTGCTATTGTTGAAAGTCCTCAAGTGATGTGGTTTCTGTTAACTTGTACAATCTTTGTTTATGATTCTTTAGTGCCAGTTCTCAAGGTTTGAAGAAGCATAATCTTTGCCAAGATTCACAGGCTTCATTCCCTCAAAGCCATTTTTAACCATTGATCTGAGAAAGCAATTGTATACAGCTGAGAGTTTAGATATTTCTGAATGAGTTTGGCACCATGCATGACATTCATATGAAAGTTTAAATGTTTTAAATTCTTGTTATATGAGGTTGAGTCATAAGTAATTTCCAGTTTTGAGAACAAATTATTAACCTAACTAGTAATCATAGCATTTAAGAATAAATTTGAAGTACACTTATATATCTTATTTTTTCCATGGCAATGGCAACATACACAATGAATCAAAGAATAGATTTCTTAATCCAACCAATGGACAAATTGGAAATGCATTTATGAAACATAATGTTATGAGGGTTCAGGTAAAGGAATAATGTTATGGAAACAAGTAAAAAGTAAGTACTACTTATGGCTAATGAGTTATAATTGACCAGCAAGTACAAAATGGGTTTGCAAAGTGTATTTCTGTAAAAACATTGTTAGAAGATGAACCAATCATTCACAATACATTGATGAAGCTCTAAATTCATTAATGCAGTCCATTTCAAAGTACTCGAGAATTAACAAAGATTTTAAATTGATCACAATCTACCATGTGCTGACACATTAAAAAAGATAGGGAAAGTCAGTAAGCTGGGTATTTTGGGTTCCAGACATTTTTAGTGAAAAGAAGAAAATGAACTATTGATAAACAAAAGTTGATATTATTTATGACTCAACCACCATAGAAGCAATGATCACCAGGAAGCCATAAATGTTAATGTCTCAAGTTTTATGAATTCTCCCAAAAACATTCTTGTTGTGTCTATTACAGCAATAAAAATCCACTAAAAAATTGCTTTTTTTTAAAAAATGTTCATTTATTGAATTTTCTTAAAAATCCCTTTAGGTTAAATATGACCTAAGAGTTTATGATGAAATGATTTTCTAATATAGCATTATTCAATAAATACATAATTCAGATTTCATTTTTTTTTGTTTTTGTTTTTTTTTTAGGCAAAATGGTTCAATTTAGGCTTTTCAAAAGAATTAGCTCATAATCTTATCTATTTGGTTGCTTTTCAGCTAATATTTAAAAATATATTTTTTAAATATTATTCTATTTTAAATCTCTTTTCTTGACTGTTAGAGCAAATCCATTGATAAACTTTTGTTACTTTAACAGCCACCAGTTATCCGAAGAAAGAAGCAGCACTTGGTCAGTATTTTGTCATATCCAAATAGTCATTGCTTTCTATTTTTAACATTGTCTTTTCTTACCAAACCCTTAACCAATCCCAATTTTTTAAAATTTAATTAACTATTTAAAATGTCACACCTTATTGAATGGCAATGTCTTTACTAAAATACTTTGAAAGTATATTCTTTTGTGACAGATTTTTTTTTTTTACTTTAGTCTATATGTGTAACTGGTTTCAGTGTATGAATCTTTAAAATAAATTTTCAGTACAAGACTTATCAAGATTAGAACACATGTTCAAGCAAATCAGAATATAACGATGATTCCTCATCTTTAAAATTCAGGCAAGAATCGTGTAAAGTTTTTGCTCCATAATTCCAAAGGATTACTATTAAATTGATGGCATCTATCATAACTAATGGCTCAAACTGCAAATGACAATACCTGTATTTCTAGCATTTTTTTTCAGTGATTTAGGTAAGTTTAGTAAAACTGTCATATAGGTGGGTTATAATTTTTTCCTCAGATTTTTCATTACTTCTACCAGTTCAAACCTTCACAGCTAGAACCTGCCATGTCTACTGTGCCAGATCATCCCTTATTCCTTTTGTATTCCTTTCTTATAGATTGTTTTTCTTAGACAGCTTTTAACCTTAAAATTGTTACTTTTTGGAACAGACTATTGCTTCCCCAACCATTACAATCTTAACCACTTAAAAGTCTTGGGTCAACTAATATCTATCCTACATAACCTTATAATATGCACTTCTTACTTCCTCTTCTCCATTCCAGTTAGATTTGTTACATTCACTTTCAGGCAAATACCCTTGAGAAAGGTATGAATCCATCTCTCCCCTTCAGTTAAATACTAGGACTTATGTGTTGTTCTAAAAATTGTTAATACAATATTTACAGACAAAAAGAATGAACTTGTACAATTCAAAAATGTTTTTAAATAACCCACAAAAGGTTGATAGGCTGTAAAAAAAAACAAAAACAAATCAATCCTTCTTTTTTCCTTCCTTATGCTCTGACAATAATCTTACTTGGTAACCCTCTACCTTGAGTGACTATTGTGCATTGTATTGAGGAAACTGAAGTAAAAAGGAAAAAAAAATATTGATTTCATACATTTGCATGTTTGCATCACATGTCTGGTATTTGTCACTGAAGATTGAGTGGACAGAAATTGTTTTGAAATATTCAGAACTGTCTCTAGTATCTCTGCAGATCTCAGCACCATCATAATCTGGAGAGTCTCAATCAAAATATTTAAATCACTAGGTTTAATAAAACAACCTTCTCCTTTTTTGTCTAATCCAGTAATCCATTTTATCTTTATTAGAATATAAAGTAACAGATTTTGTTCTTGAAGTTACCATTACCATCATGTCTGCAGAACATGAAGAGAAATCAAATTGACATGTTTTTATTTTCTGTTACTTGTTGCTTTCCTAAACAGTTTAGTTAAGACATTTATCTGTTCCTTCACTAAAATGGTGAAGAAAGAAAAAGAAATCTGTTCAAATATAGATTTAGTTATGAAAACATTCATATCAGGAAAAATAAACATTGAGTTAAATCAATAAACAGATAGAAATTGAAATTTTACAAGTTTCAGATTGATTAATGTGCAAAGCATGTGTCCCCTTCCCACAAATGTATGAATAAAAAAAACTGAGATCATATATAAATTGATAGATGAAATAAAGTAAGTAAATATGTATATATTTAAATGGTAAAAAGCATCTAAAATATTTTTAATGATAAATGAAGAATAATTAAAACTGATATGAACAGATGGATACAAAGATGAAAGCTTATATGAAATAAGTTTCTAAATTATTATGAGTATTGCTGAGGAAACAAGAATAGAATGATCATTGTGTAAGAAAAAATTTAATAACTAGGTGCTAGCATATAAGATCAAATTCAATACAAACCTGATTATATTAGTATGAATAGTTTATGATACCAATTTGAATAAAATTGGCCTTATGATACCAATTTGAATAAAATATTTGAGTAGATAGAGGCATTGATACAGTAGTAAAAAAAAAGAATTGAAAAAAGTTAGATATGTTCAGACTTGGATAGAGAGAGAGTTTGGAAGGGATATAGAGTTTGTTACAGGCATTCTAAAATAGACAGATTTTGTACCAGTAGTAGTGAGTTAAATTGATTTTGGTACAAGCATACTGGAATGGATAGATAGATTTTGATATGTGGAGTGACTGGCCATGATTAAATGTAAATAAATAGCAGAACTGCCAAAGTTTGCAATAAACAATAGTAAGAAAAGAAAAAAAAAACATGGTAAAAAGATTTAATATAAAGCAAGCAAACAATATATGCAATTCAAATTAACAGTAATAAGTCAAAGTAACAGTAATATAGCAAAATATTTACCAACTAAGTAGTGTGGTTGACACACAAAAGCAAATTCAGATAAGCAAATGTAGCATTCTGACTTCAAGACAGACCAAGACTGAGTCATATGAAGTAGAGAACTGTTCTATTTTATTGACTAGAAAAAAAATTCCCACCATGCATTTGTGTGCTTCTGCCCATAAATTGGGGAGGGGGAAGTGTTTTTGAAGTCATTCCCATTTTAGATTGGAACCAACATGGTACAGTCATACTTGGAGAGATAAATGTAGAGAGCCTGATATATACAGACTGAGTGAGATAGAGATAGGTACATTTTAATAAAATGTTATTACTGTCAATTGTATGTTTTATCCAGAATTAGGTTAGTGTAGGAGAAATAATCACAGCTTGTTTACTCAGTGCACTGTTTATAAGTTCAAGGAATCTCAAAAAGTAAGATTTATTAGAAAAGTAGCAACAAAACTCTTGGAGAAAATCTGACTGCCAGATGTCAATAAGATCTGATATCTTGTCCTTTATCTCCCTCTCCTGACCCTTTTCTCTCTACCCACCTATTTTGGAAGTGCTTACTTGTTTTACAATTTGTTTTAATTGTAATACTTGGAATTGTTGGTGATGGTTTAATTTAAAAACTTACCTAATACTAATGATTATATGATTTTTTTTAATAACATATTTTTATTAAAGATATTATTTACAAAAAAAATTCAGTATTTTGTTAATCTTATTTAATTTATGTTAAAAAGTGTTTGATAGTTAAGGATTTTTTCAATGTTACTGTGATGTCACCTTCTGCCACTTCTGTTTGGCTGAAGGTTAGGTTGTGTAAATGGTTGGCAGTTGACTGATGCATAAGGGAAGATAAGAGTTACATTACAAATAACCTGAAGTCTCTGTTACAACAATGATTGGATACAAAAACATTCATGAAAAACAAGTTGTGTCTAAGCAACATTAAGAAGAATTCATTACAATGTCCACTATATGATAACAATAATGACTGAAAAAACTAACACTTGTGTTTGTTACACAAAGATTTTGTCATAATCATTTCACCCCAATCAAGGCAGAAATACCACTGTTGCGCAGGGGGTTACAGTAAGAGAATAAAAAAGGTACAGGAGATGTCAAAGAAAAGATAAGAGATAGGTAGGAATCAAGTAGATGAAATATGGCAATTGATGTTGCATTTAAACTTTTAGAGATTGTAGCTATTAAGGCAGCAAGCAAATGAAAGTGAGTTTCACAAATGGGAAGTGTGAGAAAAGAAACTGTTAGAATAGAAGAGGAGTTACATTTAACCATTTCGATGGTAAAAGGGTGGGATCTTGATGCCAATCTAGTAGCACAAGTATATACATGTAGTCAGGATACCAAGAAAAAAAAATCTTGTCAGAGCAGTTACCATGAAAATACTTGTAGAAAAGACACATTAAAGCTACATCATATTGGTGAGAAAGTGATTGAAAGCAAGCTGCCAAATCAGGATCAATTATATTGCAGATCCTCCTTTGGATTTTGTTGAGAACCTTGATGAATATGATTTTGTTTTTGAATTATTGAAAGAACCCTATGTAAGAGTTATAAATTTAAATATTTCCATGTGTTAAAATTGTATTTTAATTTTATTATTACAGAAATGTGAAAGGATATAATGTTCTTAACTTGGAAAATAAATTTATAAAACTGAATTCAAATTATTAATATTCATATATGAAATGTTAATTACATTTCTATGAGGTGATATTGAAAAGTTCTTGACCTGACCAAGAGAAGGTTCTCTTCAAAATTCTGATTGTTTAGTTATTTGGTTAGATTTTGAGAAAGGATTTGAGCTGGAAACTTGTCAGCATATCTTTGTGTGTTTATGTATATATAAATTGATTAATCATTTCACCCTCAAGTAAGCAAAATAACTAGAATGCAAAGGGTTACTGAGGATGAAAGAATATGAGAAAAGCAAAAACATTAAAGAAAGAGAGAAAGAACAATAAAAGAACAGGAATTAAGAAAACAGAAAATAACGATTGACATTGCATTGAAATTTTCAAAGATCAAAGTTGACTGGAAAGCAAGAAAATGGAAGAAAGTTCTACAAACAGGAAGTGTGTGAGAATAAACTTACAATTAGAGCTAGCAATTATATTGGGGGGGGGGAGACCTAGCTGTCAATCTTATACTGCTCTTACATTCATAAAGTTAAAATACCAAAGAGAGCAGCACATCAATTACCATGAAACTATAGAAAAGGGACATTGTGGGAAATTGACTGAAGTAAAGATAACCTGTAGGAATTCATGTGGGTAAATAAAATTAACAGCGAAATTATTAATATTTACATAACAACATAACCTTCTTAATCACATATATATAAGAGAGCAAGAGAGAGCATGATGGGTAAATTGTCACCATTTGATATTTTTTCATATTTTGTGCATGCATGTTTGTTTTTGAGTATATCCACTGCACAGTATAGTAGGGTATAGTTGGGCATTGTCTGTGAGAAAAAAGCATGATGCAATTCACACTACCAGAAATTTGGAAAAAAAAAATGCTGTACTGCTTGCCATTCATGCCAGAAGCTCTAATACAAACATTTCAGAATGTTTGTGTGTCAATCTGAGGACAGTGCAGAGGATTTGGACAGAGTTGGATAAGTCTAATGATGATTATAAACGTGTTTGGAGTGATCACTAGTGATGGTGATATTCTACCTGCATTCATCTTCACTCATGGCCACAGACTCAACATAGAGGTCTACATCAAGTAACTTGAGGAGTTAGTGCTACTCTGGGTCAAGATGGTGGCTGATAGAAGATGCCATGTCTGGCAACAGGGCTCTGCACCATGTAACACAAGCAGGAGAACACAGTAATGACTCTAAGACAATTTCTGTGACCATGTCACCTCTTACATCTGGTCGCTAAACTTCCTAGACTGCAACCCTTGATTATTATGTGTTGGAAGCAGTTGAGCGAGAGACCAACAAAACTTCTTGAACACCAGAGATGAATGGAAGGCAAGGATTATGGTAGTATCCACCAACTGAAAAAAAGAAGACCATCCAGAAGAGTTGTAGAAGATTTTGAAGTTGTTTGGAAGTTGTGGTTGAAGCAAATGGCAATTTTAGAGAATAAACATACTCATTTGTATTTCAAGATATTTTCATGGAATATATAATTTAAAATGAGAAGGCTGTTACTTCCATTTTTGCATAATTTATATGACACTTTATCCATAGCACCCTTTGTGTGTGTGTGTGTATATATATATATATATATATATATATATATATAGAATATTTTAATACCTCCAAAATGAAATTGCTCTCTCTTAATTGCCTAAGAGAACTCTTTCTGTTTTCCATTACCACAGCTGATGCTAACCTTCAGGAAAGTGTCTCTTATCTTTTCAGGCTAATGTTTTCTGCCAATATGAAGTAGAAAGATGATATTGAATCAATTACTAGGTCTGCTACGAGGAAAGTGAGATTTGGGCAAGAAAAACTGTCTATCTAATATATTTATAAGTCTACCATTCAGCATTGCTTTGAATGTTGCTGCCAGATATGGTCTGGTATTCCTGATATATATATATATATATATATATATATATATATATATATGGAGAGAGAGAGAGAGAGAGATTCTTGATAAAATATAGAGAATAATCAGCAATGTTGCTGGTCCTGATTTGGTATCTCAGTTTCAGTTACTTTCCCACTGCCATAATGTAGCTTACCTGTGCCTTTTCTATACTTTCATGGTAATTATGTTGATGGTAGCTAGACTATTAATTAGAGTAGTACTAGATCTCCACATTTTACAGTTGAAATAGCTAGATGTAACTATAAGTTGTATGCTAAGTTTCTTTTCTCACACTTGTAGAAATCTTTTTTGACTTCTTGCTTTTCAGTTAAGTTTAATCTTCAATAATTTAAATTCAGTATCAGCCATTATCTTCTGTTCTTGCTCCTTTTCTTTTTCTTATAAATGACTGGAAACTTGTGGAGAATTTTGAAGACTTAAGATTTACATTAGTGAATAACGAATTGATACTAAAGATAATTATTATGGATGCTGAGCAGTCTATTTCACATAAAAAATACAACAGCTCTCAAAATCAATAGATGTATGACTTTTAAAATTACTTTTCATACATAGATTGTCTGTTTCCTATTTTGTTTTATAACATTGTCATCACTGCAGTGACACTGTTTTCACTTTCTTTTTATTCAAAATATTTTTTGTAAATTTTACATGATTTGTTATAGCTTTTAATTACATCATGATGCTTATTAGAGTTTCAATAATATGGTTAACTAGAAAGAGCAGTCAAAGACCACAAAACTCTGCCAAGGCAATACTGATATCATCTCAGTGATTAGCAAGAGATGATTATTAAACTGAGAAAGAATAACTGCAATGAATTTGACTGCACTCAAGAGTAAAAACAAAAAATGAATTCAATTGCTCTCAAAATGAAATGCACTCTTAAAATGAATCGGGGAGGTAATTCATTAATTAAAATGATCTAGGGGAGGTAATTCAGTATTTGGCATTTGAAAGGTAAAAAATAAATTTTATTAATAAAACAGGAAGAAATAACCCAGAAATTTTATTTTGTGCTGGATCAAACCCAAAATTTAATCAGCTTGTACCAGTCATAAGGCCAATCATCCCTAAAAGTTTTATCTGAATCTGTCTAGTGGGTCTTGAGATATCTTGACAGACAAACAAACGTGACTTTGAGGCAGAGGAAAGTTAATAAATCCAGTAAAATTCATGAGGCATGAAATTTTGTCTTCTCTAATTTGTAAATATATGAAATATTCTGCATACTAATAATACAAATTTTTGCATTAATTCCTATATTAGTTTTCTAAGAATTAAGTAAAATTCAAAAGTAGCTCAAGTGAAATGTAATGTACAAATTATTTACACTATTTACATGTGGTCTATTGCTCTCATTTTTTGTTGCTGTTACCACAAAGTTTTATCTGTTGTGCCCTGTGACCTTCATCAGGTGTATGTCAAGCTGAGTAAGCTACAGGGCATTGGCTGTTCTGATTTCATTACCCATATCTAGGAATATCTCATCTAATTCTTATTTTTAGTACTGCGTAGTTATTGCTTACCCTGTTTCCACTTAATATATGTTACCTGACTCAGGAAGTGTAGAAAGTCAGCAAATGCCAAAATTTCTGTAGGGCATTTTAAATCTGAAGACATAGTGTGAATATAAATTTAAAAACTGATAATTTAAACTTAAATATAGAACAATATATATATATATATATATATATATATATATATATAGAGACAATAACCTAATGGATTAAAGCATTGGTTTGTGAATTTGGTGATTATTGTAATTATGAATTCAAACCCATGGAAAATGAGGTGAGCAATACTAAATAAGAAATAGACAAGATATCTCTGTATATGGTCAGTGCAATGAAAACAATCTGTTCTTATAAATAAAAAGTTTAATTTTAAATTCCTTGAAGGTTACCATGATTGATATATAAATATGATATATTTATATATAAATATAAATATGATGAAGGCCAGAGGGCACAATAGCTGAATCTTTGTGATAACAACAACAAAGATGAGAACAGTAGTCTCCATGTAAATAAGGTAAATATCTCCTCATCCCAAAAATTCAAATTATATATGTTTCTAAATACATTGAAAAACAAGTGGAAAGAAATTTATGCTAATAATACTAGCAGAAAAGAGTTGTTTTATATATATATATATATATGTCATATAGATATATAGATGTGTGTGCATGTTGTGGTGCAATGGATATCAACTCAGAATGAGAAATCAGAGAGCTTGAATTCCAGTTGAATTCATTGCATTCATTTATGCTCAATTACTCTTGGGGAAGGTATTAATCCATCTCTTCTCCCTCTAGCTATGGGTTGAATAGCAGGACGGATTGGTTTCTATATCCTTGATTGGCAGCAAGTCTACCGCAGCAAGAAATGGCAACCTACTGTGGGAAAATCTTTTGCCTAGACAGTCATAGATCAAATGAGACATGATCGCATCAGTGTGTATCATGTATGACACTTAACTGACTGAATGTAAATGCATTGCTAATGGTTTTTTATCATCTGCTGAAAAAAAAAAACCCCTGAGGAATGAGAACATCACAATGGTGCTTTCATGAAATTTCGAAGTTGGCATGACTCTGCTCAGTTAAGTGACAAAAGTCACCACATTAATCCTATTTATGCTCTATCTTTATCTCATCCCAAGTAAAGTGGTACTGCCATTGGTGCACAGGGTTTACAGAGAGTAAAACAATGTACAGGGGATGTCAAAGAAAGGATAAGAATTGAATGGGAATCAAAAAGATAGAAGATGGCAGTTGAGGTTGCATTTAAATTTTTGGAGATTGTAGCTATTAGGGAAGCAAGCAAACAGAAGTTCCACAAATGGGAAGTGCAAGAAAAGAAACTTAGACTAGAAGAGGTAGTTATATTTAACTTTTTCGGGGCTAAAAGGTGAGACTTTGATGCCAATCTAGTAGCATGTGTAAATAGTGTAAATACATGTGGTCAGGGAACCAGGGGGAAAAAAAGCTTATCAGAGCAGTTGCCATGAAAATACTTGTAAAAATGACATATCAAGTTGATGAGAAAGTGACTGAAGGCTGGCTATTAAGTCAGGATCAATTGTATTGCAGATCCTTCTTTGGACTTTTTTAAGAACCTTAAGATGAATAGCAGGAGCTATTTGTTGGATTCACTTATGCTCAGTTACTCTTAGGAAAGTTATTAATCCATCTCTTTTCTCTCTAGCTATGGGTTGAATAGCAGGATGGATTAGGTTGTATAGCCTTGGTTGGCAATGAGTCTACCGCAGAAAGAAATGGCAACTTACTGACCAAATATGGCAACAGTATTCAATGCATGAATGATTGGTAGATTTATAAATGTGCAAATTGTATTCTGATTAGAAAAACTTCCTGGCCTGACAAAGTGATCCAGTCTTCCTAGCAGTAGATTCAGCTATGGATTCAATGTAATCATTTCATTTGAGGTCATTTCAGAGAGTAAGACTAAGGAAGTGCAGTGTGTTGCTTCCTCAGAGACTAGCATCATCTATTCTGATGGTAAGCAAGAACGTTTCTCTATGGTGGTTAAAGGAGAGCAGCTTCATTTTGAAGGCATTCAAATTTACTAGCATTTCCTACCATGTTTGATCACAGATTGGAGGTCTTTTTGAAAGGCAGCAACCAGCTTTACTTTTTCAGCCTTAGCAGATTCCTTATTGAGACAGGTGGTGTTATCTGCATAGATGCCTACTTGGTAACTGATTACATTAGAAAGATTACTGTTGCTCTGAAGTTTGCACAGAAAACCATCAAGCCAAATCCTATCAAATGCTTTTGAGATATCAAGAGCAACACCTTGAGCTTGGCTGTTCTTATCAAGAGCCTAGTATATATTTTGAGTGATGGTCATTAGCACATCAGCAGTAGACCTGGCAAAGCAAAAGCCATATTGTTTATAAGAAAAGCTTGTGAAATGCCTATTTCAATATTAATAATAGCTTCAAATACCTTGCTAAAATAGGTAAGAAGCTAATAGAGTAGTAATTAGAGGGGTCAGAGGGTCCTTCAGAGTTCTGCAGAAGAGGACTTTCAACAAGCAGGAAAGCATGAAGCAATAGTTATAGAAGTTTGGAGAGAACTGGAACTAGCTCAGAGGCACATTTCTTTAGGATGATGACTGGAATTTCATCACTTTCATTTACCTTATGAGAATCAAACTTAGAAATTATATTAGACCAGAGATGGGGTTGTGTATGTGTATGCATATGTGTGTGTATGTATGTGTGTATATATATATATTATACTTTAGAACATGTACAAGTATAATTTATAACAAATATTAATTTCTCTATTTTTATATTGAGCACTGTTTTAAATTAATGTTTTGAACATTGCAAATATTTTCTTCATTCCTTATTCATTTCAATATATATATATATATATATATATATATATATATATATATATATAACTCAGTTGAGCCTCAGTTCTAGGTGGGAAATTGGGTGTGACTACTTCAGACAAGTAGTCAAGTGTGGAGTTGGATGGGAATTTGTGAGCAAAGCATTCAACCTTGTTTGCTGTGGATGTGAGGAATTTGAATTAATTGAATAGAGGAGGGATCGAGGGTTTTCTGTTGTTCTGCAAACTCTTGCAGAGCCAGCAGTAATCTTTGGAACCAAACTTGCAAGATGCTAGAAGCTGCTTCATTCTATCAGCAAACAACAGCTTAACATTGTTTTGAACACATTTACATTCAATATATATATATATATATATATATATATATATATATATAGTATCCTTGAGATAGATACAATAACAAATTTTGCATCCAAGTGGTAAACTACCAAATATGGATGTTGTAAACCAAATTGGATTATTCTGTATGAGTGTCACTGAGAGATTAGTCTACTGCAATACACATTATCATATGCACTCCTTGCTAATCAGTAGTTATGACTTTCATATAAAAGATGGATGCATCCATCCTACTGTTACCAGAAGGGTAGCAAGATATTCCACTACAACACCTCCCTCTCAGATAATTTTTTTTTCTTTAATGGAAAAAAAATCTCTTCAATATTTTTTTGTTTAGGGTCAGGACTTAACCTTTGAAGTGGTTTCCTTTCTCTAATACTCTTTCCTTTCACACCTCTCTGTACTGGGGCTTCATATATATTTTGAGAAACTGGTACCAGTGGTGATGTGAGAACTGGCACCTTAAAAGTATCATAAAGTACCTCCATTCCTATTTCCTCGGTGTCTTCCACAATATCATTTGTGTATCTTGGTTGCAATTGGTTTACATGCCTTTTGCACTTGGACCCATTGTTTTTCGCAATGTACATCACTCTACTGAGTTTCTTCATGATTGTACTGTCTTCTCAAAATGATTTTCCAGCTTTATAGAACTTGAAAAATATTTTGTTTCCAGTTTGAAAAGTTCTCACTTCAGTGTTTTTCTCTTCAGAAGTTTTCTTTACATGACTGGGCAACAGCCTGTCAAATACAGATCTTATTTTTCTGGCAAATATTAATTCAGCAGGTTACAGTCTGCATTCAGATTAGGTGTGATTCTGAATACAGCTAGAAACTACTGTATAACATCGTTTGTATCCATTCCTTGATTTTTCATGCACCCTCTTAAAGGTATCCACAAATCTCTCTGCTTAGCCCGTTAGGCCTCGGGTGATATACAGAGGTAGTTACATGACTTATTGCCAAGGATGTACAGAAAATCTTGAATTCACATCCAGTGAACTGCATACCATTATTGGTAACCAGAGTTTCTGGAACCCCAAATCTAAAAGATAGTTCATTCAGCGCATTTATTATGGAAGCTGCTGTTGGATTCTTACATTTTTCCACTTCAGACTACTTTGAGTAGCTGTCCACGACTATGAGGTAGTATTGTCCATCAATAGGTCCTGCATAGTTGACATGTAGCCTTTCCCATGGCACATCTGTTTTTGAGAAAACAATTGTATTTTAATAGCTGGTGCCTTTGCTGCCACTTGACATCCTCCACATTGTTTAACCGTAAGATCAATATCTCTGTCTATATTTCACCATTATGTAAATCTGTGCATATTCTTAAAATATCTAAATGGCCTACTCAAAATTTCTTAAGAATTTTTTTGTATAGTGTGAGGTATCACAACTATGTCTCTATAGAATAGTATTTGTTTACATATTGAAAATAAGAGATATTTTCGATTCTCTTTTGTTATTCCTGTTTTCTCTTAACTGCTACTTTGTCTTGTTAATAAAAACATCATTTTCAGCGACCTTTTTTATGGTTTCCAGTGTTACCAGTAACTCCCGAATTGTATTATACAATAATACTGAAATCTTGTTCTCTTCTCGCAATTCAGCAATATGAGTCTCTTTAAATGGCTCGGGACATTTAGGTATCAACCTTGAAAGACCATTGGCATGTGTCAATTGTTTTGAAGACAAGAATTACATTTTGAAATCAGAATTAGTCAAAATCATGCCCCAACTCTGTAACCTATTTAATACATGCATTGGTATACCTTTCCTCGAAAATTGCTAACAAAAGTTTGCGATCTACTTGAAGCACAAATTTTCTGCCATGAATGAACTGGTGAAACTTTTTCTCAGCTTAAATCATTGCTAGAGGTTCCTTCTTGATTTGGCTGTAATTTTTTCTGGCAGTAGCAGTCCTAGATGTATGTGCTATAGGTTTTGTCGATCCATCCTTGAACCTATGCAAGATTACAGCCCTGATGACAGTCACTTGTGTCAGATGCTACAAGAATCTTCTTTTCTGGATCAAAATGTGCCAACAGCAAGTCCATCAATAAAAATTTTTTAATTTTCATGCCTTTTCACATTTTTCAGACCAATGCCATCTAACATTTTTCTTTAGCAATTCATTTAATAAAGCACTTAGGTCAAACAACTTAGGGATAATAATTTGCTAGCCTCAAAACTGCCAGTAACTTATTTACGTTTGTTGGTCACGGCATATTCCTGATTGCTTTTGTTCTTTCTTGGTCTGGTCTTCTACCATGCTGATCAATAATTTGACCCAAATATTTAATTTTTTGGATAAAAATTTCACAGTTACTCAGCCTAAAGCCATACTTCTGAATCCTTCTTCAATGTGCTTGATATGTTCTTTTACATCCTGGCTTCTTACCAGAATATCTAACTAGGCTGTTGTGAAACCAGCCAGCATAGTGTCCATCACTTGTTGAAACAGGTTTGGTGCTATTTTTAACCCAAATGTTAAATGGTTCATTTTAAAAAGGCCCTTGTGTGTGTTGATCACTAGCAATTTTGAACATTCTTTCTCAACTCTCAGTTGTAAATATGCGTCTGAAAGATCAATTTTCAAGAAAATCTTACCGTCATTCAATTTTACAAATATATCTTTGAGTGACAGTAATGGACAAGTATGATCCTTTATACAATCATTTAATCTCAGAGCAAAATCAGCACACTCTGTTTTTGTTTTTCTTCTTTACATAAACTGTTGGAGATGCCCACTATAAATAATCAACTTTTGTCAAAACACCTGTCTTTTCCAAGCGTTCTAACTTGTCATTTATTTGTTTGAGTACTGCAAATGGCACACTCCTTTTTGGTTTAAATACTGGGATAACATTATGCTTAAGCTTGAACTTGACTTTTGTTTTTGTACAGAGTCCCAACCTGAGGAAATTCATCCCTCAACTCAGTAGTCAGTTTTTCTGTTTTCACTCTTTTCTGTATGGTAACATCAACTTTACTTCAAAAGAAGTTTATGGATAATTCCCATAGATTAAACATAATTAATCAATCTGTGCCAAATAGATTTGCTGCACCTGGCATCATATAAGTTTTAGATTTACATGTCTTACTCGTAAAAAGATATTTTCAGTAAATTCTCCTATGAATTTAAGTTTTTGCCCAGATATGCCTCTGGCAATTTTGTTTGATTTTTTTCAACGTTGGACAACTGATTTTTTTTCTAGTTTCATCGCTAATAATGGAAATCTCATTTCCTGTGTCTAGTAGAAGTTTCAATGTATATCCATTTATTTTGACATTTACATATTTGTCATTGGTTAGTAATTCTTTTTAGAATGTAAGACATTTACTTCAGATTTACACTTTTTCTTGTTCTTCTGCTTAGTTTTGCAGTGTGAGCTTTTGAGCTCATGATAGCCATAAGTGAAACATAACTTGTTTTTGAAAAAAACAATCTTTTTCACATGCCTGATATGATGATGATATTTTCGTTTTACCAAAAGATACTTTCTTCTTAACCTCCAGCACTTGCGAATTCCCTTTTTCTTGTATTTTAACATTGTCTTTTTAATGTTAATCAAACGCTGACATTCTTCAGTAATTTTCTGGAGTGTAATTTCAGAGTTTTGTTTGGTCATGGTTAATATCCAGAACCTAATGTTTTGTCTTTTGTAGCTGTTATTCCTTGCATGAATATTAAACTTTTAAACATGTCAATAGACAATTCACCCAGTATAAATAGCTCACATTGCACATTAACGATTCCTGCGTACTTGACAAAATCCACTTGCTCATCCTTTCATCAAAAATACTCAGTAAGATTTTGTTTCATTAAAGGACAGTTCCTTGGGTTTCCTTGGTAGCATGAAGTTCGTATATTTTACATTTTCCTTAGTTCTAACTTTGTGTAATAATGAAGTAATTTTTTTCTCGTCCAACCAATCTAGACATCTTTTAGTAAAAAATAGTTTTGTATATTCTAAAATATGCAATATGTAAATTCAGACAACAAATTTGCTATTCACTCAGAGGAAAAAAACCTGATATTTTGTTCTTTCTTATACATTATTGATTCAAACAGTAATCTTGTATCCTCTTGTCATTTCTCTTCCTGTTTTAACATTTGTTTTGCTATTTCTTTAGTTCTTTGTTGATGTCGCACTATTTGTTCTTGCATTAACTACAAACTGGCTTGTAGAGCCTTAGTTAACTGAGAACTATTCCATTCTTTGCAGAAAATATATTTATGCACAACTTCCAAAAATGTAACTGTTCAAATAAAAATAATAGAAAAATAAAAAAAATGTTCTTTCTGACTACGATTGTTATAATTTAAATTAACGGACACTTACTTGTGTTTAATCTTCAATATTCGAATCTGTTTGAAAAAAAAAATGCTTTTCTGTATGCGGTCATCAATACTATCGTATTTGCCTAGAAGAAAATATTTTCCTAATTTTTCCTCCCATTTCAAATGTGTTCATTGAGTTTTATCATTGTCACTTAAGTGCCATACGTGATACATGCTTTGGGCAATCATGTCTTGAAAGAGACATGACTTACTGGGCAGAAGATTATCCTGCAGTAGGTTGCCATTGCTTTCTGCAGTAGACTGGTTGCCAACCAAGGCTATAGAACTCAATCTATTCTATTATTTAACCCATAACTGGAGGGAGGAAACTTATTAATACCTTTGCCAAGGGTATTTGTGCATAAGTGAATGCAAGGAATTCAACTGAAATTTGAACTCGTCACCCCAATTTGTTGTTCCGAGTTGATATCCACTGCACCACATTGCTTGTTTTATCATTACACGTCGAATTTAGCGATTATCCAATTGAACTTGCTGTAATTTTTTTGCTTGGAAATTGTTTTTTATACTTCAAATACTTGATCACTCTGTTGTACTTGGCAAGTACCCAATTGAGTTGTTAGAAAATCTTTGAATCTTCTCAACTTCGTCACTTTGTAATGTATTTGGCAACTACCTGCTTGAGTTTTTGTAGCCACAAATGTTGTATCCTTAAGAAAGTTACAATAACGAATTTTGCATCCAAGTGGTAAACTACCAAATATGGACGTCGTAGAGCAAAACAGATAATTCTGTACGAGAGGGTCACTGAGAGATTAGTCTACTGCAATAGACACTATTGTATACACTCTTCACTAATCAGTAGCTATGACTTTCATATTGATGAACTCATCCATCCTACTCTACCAGAAGGGTGGCAGTTTATTCCAAGAATTTACCTTTAGCCTAACTAGCAGAATAGCGCTATTATCTTTATAAATGGTGTATATGTGGGAAAAAGATTTTACCAATACACTTAATAATATTTCATTCCAAATATGTATTTCAGCATTTGACAGATATTATAAATATCCCTGAACTGATTTTTAAAAGTTTGTTTGCTCATGAGGTTTAATAGTCTATAGAATTTGAATTTTGACTTTTCATTATTTAATTATAATGTAGTGATTATTTTAGACTGATTGACAAGTGTTATAGAAATTAGTTTTTTTTTTGTTTTTTTTAGTTTAAGCTATTCATTGGTTACTACATATAATGAGCTAATCTTCTCTGATCATTGTGATTTTGAAAAATTATTTTTTTATGTTGATTGTTGATAAAAGCAAGGTCCACTCGGGCTAGAGGATTACTGAGTGATGTAAGGGGGAAGGACCAAATATGAAATGTATATTATGATGATGTGTAAGATATCGGTTTACCTTGTTCTTTTTTTTTTTTTTTTTTGTTACTTTTATTTTACCCAATACAAGGCCCAAGGACCACTCAAGGTAGAAGGGCTGTTGATTGAGATTGTTGTATGAAAAGAAGGGATAACAGATGCATATTATAAGGACATGTAAGATAGATATCAGTTGACTCCCTCTTTTTTTTTTTTTTTTTTTGCTTTCTTACTATTATTTTGCCCAATACAAGGCTCAAAGGACTCTCAATGGAGAGGGTTGCTGAGTGAGATTGTTGTAGGGAAGAGGGAAGGAGGAAGTATGAAATTCATATTACAAGGTTGTGTAAGATAGATATCAGATGACTCTAGATTTAAAGAGACCAATATTGCAGCTGTCTAAGAAGCAACCTCTCAGGAGTCTTTTCCATAAAGTAACAGTTCTGGGGGAATGGTTTGACTGAAACTTCTTCCTTATCAAAGAAGACAAATGGAACAGAGATGGTTTGTGAACATGGCCTGTCAGGTCCTAGCTGTGAAGGTGGAACTAAGAAATGTAGACTGATTTATCTGTATTCAAATTTATCTCTGTATATGCAGATCTTTCTGACCAAACTTTATGTACTGATTTTTATCTCTTTTTTTTTTTTTTTTTGTGCAATTGTTTCCCCTCCTAAAGTATCAGAATACTTCATGTACTCTGGACTCTCTTGTATTACTCACCTAATATTGTGAGATTACTAATTTTTGACATGATTTACTAATCTTTTAGGCAAGGCAAAAGTAGCAGTCAAAGCACCCCCTTATTTTTTTCTGGTTTTCTTTTTTCATCCCCCTTTCTTTCTTCATTTTTCACCCTTTCTTTCCCTCCCCCCTGTATTTTTTTTTTTGCCTATTTCCCCCTCCACCGCTTTTTTGCATTTATTTTCCCCTCTTTATTTTTTCTTTTTATTTTTTCCATTCTTTTTTCTGTTTTTTTTTTGTTTTTTATCTTTCTTTCTGTTTTTTTTGTTTATCTGTTTGTTTGTTTTCTCCCCAACTCCATTTTTTATTTTCTATAACTGTCAGTTGATTGCATGTTAGCCATTTGTATTACAGTGTATAGGAAGGTAAAATCAGTAAGCCTCACAGCAATACCCTGCAAAAAACAGACTAAACTAAGAAAATTAATAACCTGATATACCCTGTATATCTGTCATTTTTAAACATTATCCTTAAATAAAAGTACTGTATTTCCCAGGGATTAATCAGAAAAGCCCTTTTTTTAATAATAATAAGAAAAAAAATCAAAATCTTTGACCTGTAAAATGCAGAGTAACTGTCTATGGGTTATATCATGGGTTTGATTGATTGATTTGTATTTTAATGGTTTTATCAACCTTTTATTTGTGAGGGGGAAAAGTATTCACTTTTTGACAATGGGGAAATATGGCAAATAATGTTTGGTTCTTCCTTCAATAGATAGTACCTGAAAATGGTTTTTATTTGATAATTTCAAATTGACAATACTTACGTGATTGGTTTTCAGAATAAAAGCATTATCCTGAAAGGATAAATGTGAATTCAAATCCCACTTGAATCATTTATTTTTATTTTTTTTAATTTTAAATGTATATTATTTAATGGCTATACATTAATAACTTTAATATAACAACTGTTTTTAACTTGATCATATTATAAAACTACAGTTTCCAGGTACTTAAAATTAGTATTCATCTGTAGCAAATAAAAGAACATTTTATGAATCAAAAGATTAAAAGAAATGAAAATCCACTACATTGCCTTTTTATGTTTTTTTTATTTTTTAAGAAGGTAAGCTTTCTTATTTCAGTTTGGAGTTGAAAAGTGGAACTGACATAAATTTCATTTACATGGAATAAACATGTTTTAAGCAGGATAAACAAACAGCTATGTTTGGCTTTGTGTTATTTTTCTGATTGCTTACTTATGAATATTAACGCTTTTAATTTTAATTTTGAAAAAATATTACTCTTTAATCTGTAGCTCTTCACTATGGGAGTATTCAAAAATAGACACTAATGTTTTTATATATTTTTTTTTAAACAAAAATCCTTTGCCTATACTTTGAAATATTTCCATGATTTCTTTTCTTGTCATATTGGTTAGTTGTATGCAAAATTTCCAGGATATTTTATTAGTCTTTCATTTATGAAAACAAAATTATCAGGAACTTTTCACACACCTAAACATTATTAATCTTTATATAAAGGATTTCTGAACTGTTGACAGTATCACCAAATAGAGGTTTGACCCCCCCCCCAAAAAAAAAAACAAAATAAAAATAAAAAAAATAAAAAAATAAATACTGATGTGTGGTCATTTGATCAGATTTTGGAAGAATAAGTTTGGATTTTCATCATACCAACATAGAAATATGTAATTACATATGTTCTGCAAATTTCAATTTCTTTTATTTTAGAAATTCCAGTATATCTTTTTTCTTTTTTACACATTGAGCCATTTTAAGAGCATACAACGTACATACACTTTTGATTTATGCTTAACTGATTGAGAAAAGTGATGAAAACTGTAACCTGAAGTTTTATTTTGTTAGCCTGGCCAGGTTAACATAATATACCTAACTTTTTTCTTCTGTATTCAGTTTGTACTTATAAAATTTAATATCCAAAGTATTTTTAATATCTGATTTCTTTTTTCTTTATGTTGAATACTTCTCATTTATTCAAAGTATTTGAAAATTTTACTCTAAGAGTAACTGAAAAACTAGAATTTGTTTCAATTATTTTTTTTTATTCCTTTTTAAGAGTGAGCTGAAATTTCTAGGGCACATAATGAAGAAAGAAAGCTTAAAAATTTTGATACTCACAGGACAGATTGAAAGCAAAAAGGGACAGAGGGAAATTAGAGAACATGAATAAATGGATGACAAAACAAAGTTTATGAGAAAACAAAATTTATTAAGAGCTATAAAAGAACAGGAAATTGTGAAGAGACATGACACATAGAAAAAGTTGTTTATACAAAAAAAATCCTTCTTAAATTCCAAAAAGGAAAAATTTAATTGAAATTTAACATGGTTGATCCTCTCTGTTGTAAATATTACATTAGTGTTGATATAAAACAATACCATAATGTGAGTAATATATACCAAAGCATATCCTTAGTAATGATACTAAGTACAATAATGTGTTCTTTGTAAATGGCATAGTCACAATTTCCTGTCATGTAATGTGGTGATTAGAACCGAAGCAGGAAATAACAAAGGACAGGTTTGAAACTTAATGAGAATAATCATTTGATTGTTATATTGAGAACCAAATACATGATGTGTGTCATAAAATCAGGGTTTGGTTACTTATTATTGAAAAACTGAAGAACATTCCTACCTGATGATTTTAGAAATCTGATAAGCTATTTTTTGCTATACTTAAAATATTTTTGTTTTTCTTGCCATGATTATTATTGTATTCACATAAGATATTTTCACTGTTAAATAATTGTTGGTCTTGTTTGACTTCCTGGTTGATTTTCATCTCAACTGATAGCTTTTTGTATATATATATTTTTTTATAAGAGTATTTTCTGCTTCTCTAGTAAATTACAGCAATATTATTAAAAAGTATTTTTTCCTCACTGCCCTATTCACCTATTTTACCTAGGTGTTTTTTCTCCAGTACTGTAACTAAATATTCCAGTAACATTAAATGCACACCAGCAACTGCACTAATCAAATCTCTTTCTTTATGTGCAGTGTCCTTTAATCAATCATGAACTTCCACTTGCTCCTATTCCTTGTTGCTCTTAATATTTTTTTCTCTTGGTATCTCTCCCAAATACTGTTCTGCAATCCACTTGCTCAAGCCCATGAAGTATGCCTCACACTGCTTTCCCTCTGTCTCTCTTTCTGTCTATCTGTCCTGTGAGTATTAGATTCTCCAAGCTCTCCTCTTTCCTTACATATCCCAGAAACTTCAGCTGTCTCTTCCTGATGCTAAGTATAAGTTTCTTTGCATACTTTACTGAAATAGTGAAGTTTTTATATTCTAACAATTACAGCAATTGTGAAATTTTCATGGAAAAAGCATATAAGATAGCAACATTCAGAACTTCTTTTATGACCATGTTATAAAATTTCATCAGTTTGTCTAAACTAAAACATATTCTGTTTATAAGGTATTGTTGGAAGTGATGAAATGTTTCTATTACAGGTTTATGTTAATATGAAAACTGAGAACAGACTTGCTGATGGTTTTGTTCTTTGTTAATCATCACTGACTTTTGATAACCATTGCACCCATTTCTCTGATTCATTTGCTTCTCTTAAAAATTCTAGAAGCAAGTGCATATTATATCTCTTAACATTGCAATATGTACAATATGAAACCAATAGCAGTCTGTTGATGATATCACTAATATACAGGCTTGGTTTCAGGAATAATATATCCTGCACCCTGAGAAGTTGTTAGGGTTTAGTGTGTGTGTATATATATATATATATATATATATACATACACACACACACACACACACACACACACACACACACATTATTTACATTACAACTAGAAATAATGTTTAAAATAAACACACACATATGATTTTTTTTTTTTTCAGCTTTTGTTTTTTTATTATTGTCATTCACATTTTGGGGTTAAAATTCATTGCTTCCAGTTTTTATCAAGAGAATCCACACATTCCTGATTTTCATTTATCTTGTCTTGAGGTCTCTTTTTCTCCTCTATGTATACCAATCTCTCTATTTTTCTCTCTCTCTCTCTCACACACATCTTTGATCATCTATTTAAAACTATACTTTTAACAATATCAAAGAAGATTGATTCTAAAATTTATTTTTTTAAATCGACAATGATTTAAAAAAAATTTGTACTTTTTCTTCTAAGTTTTCTCTCTCTCTCTCTCTCTCTCTATATATATATATATATATATATATATATATATAATTTTTTTTTTTTCTCCTCATGACTAGAAGAAAAATCTTAATTTTTATGGCAAGTAAAGCCCTACTATTATCTACTTTTTCTACAGTTCTTGTCTATTCTTGGTAGATTTCCAACAATTCCAGTGGAGGTGTATGTATGCTTGTGTTTTGCTTGGATTGGTACAAGCTTGTTTATTATAGAATAGTATCTTTTCATCTATATCTAACTTCCTGCAGTGGGAATTTACTGGCTTCAGGTAATTGGGTCCGAGGATGTACACAGTTCCCTACTAATGTTTTGACTTACTAGTGTTTATTATAGCTGCTCTTCATCTTGACATTACAGTATCTTCAACTTCTGCCACTGAGTCTATCTACATTTGCTTTGTGAAATTCCATTACATTTTGCCTCTTAATCTGCAGGACAGGTATTTGCTATTTTTTTTTTTTTTCATTTGTCTTGTTTATCATCATCATAATCATTGGTTTTATTTTACTATTAATGACATAAAAGAAAACTTACTACCTTTATATGTTATTCAATATATATCTATATTAAAGTGATTTTATTTTATGCAATATTTTAAGGGAAATTGTTAGATATACATTTGGCAATGAAGTTATATGTATTTTAAGAATAGTAAGTCATAGATATTAATGCATATCAAAGTACACTGATGGAGATCTATAAACACATGTATATGGTTTTACAAACAGTACTTATGTATTGAAAATGCTTACTGGATCCACAATTTTTTTTTTTTAATTTATAGTTGACTAGATGCTCTTGTGTAATCTTGTAAATTTGGCTGTCAAAAATATCCGAAGAACTTAAGAGCTACTTCAACATCTTGCATGCAAGATACGTCTGATAGGTATATTATTAGCATTACCATTTTTCTTCACTGTTTTATCATTTCATCTTTTTCTTTTAATTTCTCTGCTATTCTTTCTAGTCCTGTGCATATCTTCATGTAAGAATGCACACAACCACACTTATCAGTAGTGTGCAGAAGGGGAAAAAGAGGTTTTAACAGCCCTGCGCATCCATATCTGGAGGATATCCAATTAAAAAGTGAAATAAAATTTTAGTTTATATTTTATTGGAATTGAGTGTTTATTTCATGTTTCATCTGTTTTTACAAATTTAAAATGTCTTCCTTTCTCACATTTTGCAGTAATAGGGCCCATAGGTCCCACAGGTCCCACCCACACCTATTTGAGTTTTAGGGGCATACAATCAAAGACTTGGCTCTGGACATCACCAAACCTCTGCACACCACCATATATATATATATATATATATATATATATATAGTGTATTTGGGAAACAATCTCTCTTTTATACAGGTTTCATTAAAAATGACAGACAAAGTATTATCATTAAGTGTTTTATATAAATTTTCATGTGTTTATATAATTTTGTTCTTTTCAGAATTCAAATTATAAAAGAATTTTCCAAAGGTTTTGTACAATTTATTCATCGCACCCTTTTATATATATATATATATATATATGTGTGTGTCTGTATAATTTGGTACAATAAAGGTAAAACAGATATTATAAATATAGTGCTCAATGTCAAATATAAGAACTATACAAAACAGGCCCAATATAAAATATAAAACAATACTTACGTTTCTGCTATTCATGACCAAAAGTTTCATCTGGACACTTAGATTTTGATGTTGTTTTTCACAAGCCTCAGATGGTAAAATAACAAGTTCTTAACATATAAATAATATTTTACAACTTCAAATAACTTGAATTTGCAACCAAAATTTTCATGCTAAGAAGTAATTATTAGGCTAAATAAATAATATTATTATTTAGAATTTGTTACATTCATGGAGAGCAGGTGTACTGAATGTCAGTAATAGTGTTTTTAATGTAAACAGTTTGGACATAAAAATTAACATTGCATAACAGCTGTCAGTTTTATGCTTTAAATAATCATCAAAGCCCCTTCCCTGTTTCATTTGCTGGTAAATACAGAATAGTAATACATCAGCATAAAGATCTAAGGTAGAAATATATGTACACATATTTTTAATTCGATTTATATGAAAACTTGATGGAAATTTTCCAGTTTATCCAAGAAGCAATTTTTAAAAAAAAATTTTTTTTTTTGGTCAGATTTTAGAGAATTGGTTAGGCTGAAGTTGTTATCCCCCCCACCCCCCACACACACACTTCAGAGATGTAAACATATTTTTAAACATATACATGACTTTTTTTTTTTTTTTTTTTTAAGGAGAATTGGATATTTGTAATGTGTTGCTTTGGATATTTATTAAAAAATAAAACAAGAAGAATACTTTGAAAACTACAAACATTTTGCAGAATGTAATTATAATTTTAGTTTTCATGATGAAAATGGATTAAAAAAATGCTAGAAAAAACAAATTATATAATTCATGTTCTATTAAATTCACAAACAACAAATTTCAAAAACTTGTTGAAAAATGATTTTTCTTATTTTTTTAAATGGGCAGTCATCTTTAATCTTCAGGGGTAGATTATTATTGTTCTGCTGTTAGTGTCCCAGGATATCTTGTTTTGTTCTTATTTAGTACTGCCCAGCTTGTTTGCCCTATTTCCACAGAATATTCATCAATCATGATATATGGATATTGAGGCTTAAAACCCAGACATCAAGTGGAACTAGAATATATGATCCATCACTAAAGATGCTGGGAAAATGGTCAGTTCCCTGTACTGCTCCAGCAAGTACCAAACTCCTTCTTCTATTCTTTACTTTTACAAGAACCAGATCAGACTGAAAATGGAGTACATCTGCCATACATGGGCAGAATCTGCTTAAGTCTTTGCTTTCTAAAAGTCTTTCTGTGTCCTTGTGGGTGACAAATTATTTTTCACCATATAACTCCTTTCTCACAGATGAGAAGTTGCAAGCCTCACACTGCTCTATTGCTATTTCTATGGTAAGTTTTCAGAAGACCCACTTCTCTGTTTGTCTGAATAACTTATTTTATACTCAAACTTTATAGGACTCACTATGCTATGTGCATGGAATCAATTACCCATATTTCCTCTGCATTCCATTTGTAAGGAAGAAGTTCTACTTAAACAGTTTTTCCTAGGAAATTATTTTGTAGAACAAGCTCCCACATGGATGCTTCCCTGAACAATGAACAATGTTAACTTCTTCAATGTCAATAATCAATCACTATATATTCTTCTTATCCTCATCTTCCTTCTACCTCTTTTTATGTTCATATTAAATACCTCATTCAGTTAACTGTCTACCATGAGTGGTTCTTGAGCCTTATATTGAGTAAATGTTAGTACCAGGAGTGAAAGCTCTTTAAAACAGATTCAGAGCCTTATTCTTCTCACTTCTTGGAGGAACCCCTCCCTGATCAACCATATCTTCAGGAGTGTAGCCATACTCACCATGTGTAGCCAATTGCAGGTTGATGTGGCTATAGTTAAAGATTTTGAATTCAGAGGCTATAGGACCCAGTCTGTCCTATTATTTACTCATAGCTAGAGAGAGAAGAGATAGATTTTTATCTGTCTCAAAGGTATTTGTACATAATTGAATGTAATGAACTCAACCTGAATTTAAACATGACTCTGATTCCTCAATCTGAGCAGCTATCCATTGCGCCAACATACTTCTGAATTTTATTATCCCTTTGTGTCCCTTTCATAAAAAGTGAGTTCCACTCAGACTATTCTCCAGAACTCTTACTTTCTGGAACAAACTCTTGAGTGATTGCTTCTCTGATATCTACAATCCTGTTCTCTGTAAGTCCAGGTTCAGCTGATACCTATCCTACTCATCCTCATAATAATACTATCTTCCATTACAACAACCTCATTCAGTAGCCCTCTACCTTGAGTGGCTCTTGGCCCTTGTATTTGGTGAATGAACAGTAAAATCTAACAAAAAAAAGTTCATAAATATGCAAATAAATTATATTCCAAAGATGATATTTTCCAACAGATGAAAACCTAAGAATACGAGAACTTGAAATCTGAGCTTATACCTGCGCTCAAATGCTGATCTGAAGTATCTGTAGGAATGATATTGAGATATATATATATATATATATATATATATATAGAAGTGATTTACTATATTTATGAGGAAAGAGTGCTGAGTATCAGAGGTTGGAGAATTTGTAGATATAAACAATGTGTGCATGGAAATTAACGCTGATGGCCTGGCCATGCAGTGTCAATTGCTACACACTCGCTTATATAGGCAAAAATAAAATGGGATGTAAAGTAGTAATATAAGCAAAAACATGTTTTTTTTTTGTGTCCAAATCTATTTTCTTTTTGTTTTCCTTGACTTTTATTTTGAAAGAAAAAAATAAGATAAATCTTGCAATTTGCTTTTTATAATTTAAGTGATTCACTCATTGATTCTCATTCATTCATAATATATTTCCTCATTCATTTCATCTTCTTGTTCACTTGCACATTAACTTAAATTTTCTTTTCGGAAATTCTTTCATTCACTTTCTAATTCACTTGTTTGTTAATTCCTTCCTTTATTTATTCAATAAATTGTTCTTTTACTCTCTCATTCAATCGCTACTTCATTCACCTGCCCTACTTATTAATTCATTCTTTCACTCTATTCATTAGCTTACTTTCTTTTACTCATGCCTTTGCTTATTCGCCTTCACCCACACATATTCACTTGTCCACTCTCTTACCCACAAGATCTCTTGCTCACTCACTTGTTTAATCAATCTCTTCTTTCTTCACTTACTCACTCACTCACTCACTCACTTTTTTACCCTCTCATTTTCCTACTCTTTCACTTTCTGAATTGGTATTGATTTTTTCTCTTCTCTGTCTCCCATTTTGAGTTATTAGGCTTACCTTCGCTTCTATTCCAGTTCATGAGAAATAACAATTGTTAGATTATTTCTATGATGCTTTTTTACTTCTCCAACTCTCCTCTATTCTACCTGCTGTGTCACTTACCAAAAACTACTAGTTCATTTTGTTGAGCTTACCTGGCACTAATCATTCAGACAACGTCCACTTGTATGTACCAAGACAATCGCTCTGTGATCTACTTGCCTGGGCCTTCACTGCCTCCCAATCCACCACCACCAGGGATTTCTTCATTTGTTTGTCATTCTCTCAGTAATCTGATCATTGTACTGGTATTAACACCTTACCTTGTATACATGTATTACAAATGGCTGTTACCCTTACCCCACCCTACTGTGATTATCAGTACCATTTTGCTCTTTTGCACTGACAAATGATGGTGACATTACTGATCTGAAGGAAAGCAATTGTTATCAAAATAGGTAAAAGGATTTGCCAACATTTGCTTACATGGTGCCTCTAGGTATGTACCTGTTCTGATTATATATATATATATATATATATATATATATATGACTTGTTCAGATTTGGTTGAGATTTCAGTACTGTTGAATATTTGTTTCATACAAAATGGATTTAGAATTGGTTTAAAAAAATTGTATTTTGTTTAATTGTTCCTTTTGGAAATGTGATGTAATTTGGTTCTTTTTTATTTTTTAAAATTTTTGTTAAGCTTTTGCACATGTATAGGCATGTGCATATACATACGTACAAACATGAAAGATACTTATTTAAGCACATATTTTTGCAGTTTGAAATGCAACTCATTCATTATATATGCATGTTTTCTTTGGATATTTTTGCATACATATATGTATATGCAGTGTTGACTTTGTTTTATATTTGATTCTTATATAAATATGAATGACAAGCTCTTTAATACATAGTTTAAAGCCAATTCTGTATATTTCATTCTTAGCATAATAATAGTTCAATATTGATGACTTTGTAAGGCTTATATTTTTATCAGCCATTTTTTTCATAGTTCACTATGGGACCTAGGCCTTTCCCAAGTCTCTCAAAAAAAAAGGGAGTAATGGGCCTCATCCTGTATGCTGGCAGGGGTTTTGAATTGAGACTTAACTTTCTTATCTGGCTGTCCACCCAAGACTAACCCAATCTACCCTGCTATTTTAAAAACTTATAGTTGGAAGAGGGTGCTGGGGAAGGCCTGGATTTATACCTTTCTCAAGGGCATTAATGTGAAGTGAAAGCAATCTGTATGTAAGCATGTTTTTATGCACACAGTCAAGCAGAGGTGTGTGTGTGTATATATATATATATATATACACACACATACACACACACAATATTGTATTAGCACACTAATACTTATAATTTTCTACCAGTCTACTCATGACATTGTAATTATTATGATTTCCCTTTCTTCCTAAGATTCTTCTAATTTTAACAAAATTAAATTACTTTTAGTTAATTCTAATTAGAAACAGAAAAATTGGCATAAATAAACATCAATTGATTGAAAATTTTAGTAATTTTAAAATTTTTATTTTTTATAAAGAAAATGTTATCTTTTCTTTTTTTACAAATAAATTTTAGCCAAACTTAATATAAATTGTATTACCATAATCACTGAAAGTGTGTTTATGTAAACTTTATTGAATTAGTTTTAATATAAAGACATTTCAGTTATCAGTATAAACTTCACCTGTGATTTCTTTCAGGAATTTGCTTAACTGTAATTAATTTCTTCTCCTGCCCACAAGGGTTATGTTTGATTTAAATGAGCACCACTATTTATAAGTATTGTCTCATTAAGTTGTTCTCAGTGCAAACACGTGTGTGTGTGTGTGTGTTAATGTATACATTAACATTTACCTGTAAGGTTAAATCACTGAGAATGTTGAATATTCTATGTTGTGGCTATCTTTCTAGATGACTGTCTTTATTTTAGCTTTGACTGAAGGAAAATTTTAATTAAAGCTTGAGTTTGTTAATATTATTATTATTACAATTTGTTGTAATTGTTATTAGTGGACTTCTATTTTTCTTTGTGCTTTTATAACTTTTATAATCCCTTATAATTTTCCTTTTTTTTTTTTTAACTGATAAAATTCTGCACACTGTCAGAAACAGAATGTTGCAATGTAAAGGTTTTTTTAAAAATATTTTTCTATATTTAATCAATTTAAAAAAGGTATAATATAGTTATATAAATTTGTGATTTAAAGTTGTTACTTTAAAAGCAATTCCTAGTACACTAGTCTGTGTTTTAATCATTTCACCTCAAGCAAAGCAATAAATGCACTAAGATGCAAGGGATTACTGAGAGTGAAAGACTCTGATAAGCGCATTGAGGAATGAGAATGATTAAAGAAAATGATTTTAAGAAACAGAAGATGATAATTGGTGTTGCATTAAATTTTTGAATATTGAAGTCGAAAGGAAAGCTAGAATCCAAAAGTGAGAAGTAAAATGATGAGACCTCGCTATCAATCTAGTATTGAACTTAAATTCTTGAATTCAAAGTATCTAAGAGGAAAGCTTATCAGAACAATTATCAGGAAAATATTTATTAAAAAGGCACAGAGAAACATAGCAGATAGAAAGTGACTGAGCCAAGATGCCAGGTCAAGACAGATAACATTACTGATTCTTCTTTTGATTTTATCAATATATCCTAGATACATAGCAGAAATAATGGTTTAAAACTGTTTTTCTCATAAATGGAACTATTAGTCTTATTTAAATTATTGCTATTAGGCACTTGTTATTGCCAGTATGTTCCCAAGAAACTTTCCACAATGGTTCTCCACTATTTTTTGTCTTTTGTAGCTTTTAATAATTTTTGTTTTTTGTTTTTTTTCCTATCAGTTTGTTTGGTAATTTATGTGCTGTTTTTCTCTGTCCCTCTTGCCTGTAACATCTCCTGTGAGTGTCAAATTTTCTAAACCTTCTTTTTTCATTATGTGCCCTAAAAATTTCAGCTGTCTCTTTCTGATGTTAAGTATAAGTGTCCTTTTTTCTTTTTCTTTTTTCATTTTTGTTAAAACTTTGTTGTTGTTCACAGATTCAGTCTATGGTATTCTCATCATCCTTCTGTAAAACCACATTTCTGTTTTTTCAAGAGAAAACCCTATGTGAAGTAAGATTTAAAGGCTGAATTGTCAGCCTTGTGTCATTTTATTTTGAACAGCTTTTACATTAACATCAGCATCACTTCATAATTTTTCTTGTCTGTCAATGAGCCCAGATGTCTTTTCTCCTGTCATGAGTCTAAATATTAAAACCATGAGTTTTAATAATTTTAAAAAGGGGAAAATTCTCTAATAGAGTTTTCCTAGAAATGATAGATTTCTTTAACCACAAAATGTTTAAACAGAAAAATACCAATTACTTTTTTTAAATTATGATCAAGAACAACAACAACTGATAAAGTTCAGACCATAGAATTTGTTTTGTGACCTTCACTTGCTTGACAACTAATGTTTCATAATAATTTTATGAGTTAACACAAAATAGTTAGCAATATCTCTTTTGGAAAAAGAAAAATCAAATTTTCCATTAAATAAAATATTAATTCAGTTATTTTTTTCTGGAGGTTTAAATAAAATTTCCTGATAGCTAATTTTATTTGTATATTTTTTGACTGACCTGACAAAAGAAGACATTTTGTTAGAGGTGAAAAATTGATTCAATTATTGAAAAATATTTTATATAAAATTTTCATTTGAACTTGTGAAGAAACTGATTTGTACTTGTTGAAGCTGTTTAACAGATTTCTAATTTCAAAATAGTTTAAAGAATCAGTGATTTTTAACACTATTATATTTCATTTTATTATTTGTTGCACTAACTGAGTTTTCACATCATCCTGCCTGTAATTGGAACTAGAAAGACATACTTCAAATTTGAAAAAAATCTTGACATTTCTTGGATAAATTATGAGGAAGGATAGCTGAAAATATTCATCTAGTGATAGCCAGTTTACTCCGTTCTCCAGTTGATTTTCAGAATGTCCTCTGAACATTTTTTAAATTTTATTTTATTTCATTTTATTTTTATACAAATTTTCTATTCATTTAACTTATTTACAAAGCATTTCAGAACTGTTTCAAGTTTGCCAATGATAATGGGTATGATTTCATTTTACAATTTTTTTTTTTTAGATTCTTACAAAGTCTTGATATTTTTCCATATTTTCTTTTCTTAGAATTTTATTTGGAGATTTGCTCAAACAGTGGTCACCATTGACAAATATTTTCATATAACTAAATTTTGTGCTTGGTTTGGGTGATTGATTTAAATATCTAAGTCCCAGAGAAAATTATATTGATTTATGTTTAGATAAGAGGTTTAAGCACTCTTGCAGATGCCAACACTGCAATAGTCGTTGCAGTTCGAATTCTTCATATCTTTAATAGATTACCATTTAAAAGTGATGTGAATATTTACTTTTAAGTTTACCATGGACAAAACATGTGAGCAGTGAGAAAATTCTAAAGCAAATTGTTTCTACAGTATTGTGTTTATAAAAGAAATATAAAAAAACAGGACTATTTTTTGATTCTGGTCCAAAGTTAAAAAAAAAAAAAAAAAAAATGACAATTGTACTGCATTTAGAATGAGTGAATGTTTATATATAATTGGTGGATGTAGTGGATTATGAGGGGATGCTAAAAGATTTTATACCAAGCCTACTTCCCAAAATCAGTATTTAACTGACCACACATAAGATCTATACATATATATATTTTTTTTTTTTTTTTTTTGTGTGTGTGTGTGTGTGTGTGTGTGTGTGTGTGTGTGTGTGTGGTTGTTAAATGGCAAAATAAAATTTACTAATTGCAGGTGAATATTTTAAATATAATGTGTTCTAGGTCATTTCCATTTGAGTCAGAGAACCTAAATTATATTGAACTCTGATGATCAAGTGACAGCATGCTCTCTCAGTGCTCAGTACACTATTATTGATAATAAAAATGCTGGGAAAGTAATGTGTTAGAAACTTCAGAAGTAAAGAAATAATATACTGGTGTCATTAAATAATATTATATAACACCTTCATGGAAATATGTTTTACATCCATAAAGAAATTTATTATACTACTATAAAAAATGTAAAACCAAAATGGTTTGTTTAATACAGCATTCATTTTTATGGTGACAGTTTTGTTTCCTTTTAAAGGAATTTGATAAGTGTTTTGTTATTAAAAATAAATTTGAATTGGAAAAGCAATTGAATGCCTTTGTTTTATTAATAAAGTCTGTCAGAAAATACTATTTTATAGAATATATTATAATTTTATAAGCATACAAATGCTTTTTACATCATATTTGAATGTTTTTGAAAATATTTTTTTAAATTAGAAGTTAAATGCAAAAAAATGTATTTGTACCTATTTTTGATTTTGAATCAATGTATTTGTTATATTTTTCACTGACAAGTAAACAATTTTGGAATCTGATTTGTCACAAATAATAAAGAAAATGATAATTGGTAGGTTTAATATTTACTAGATTTAGGAAGGGTATGAATCCATCTCTTCTATTCCTAGCTATAGATAAATAGTAGAACAGACTGGGTCCTAAAGCCTTGGGTGGCGACCATTCACCCCCAACTATAGACTAAATAGCCACACAAACTTATAATTGGTCAAGTGTGGTGAGTACAGCTACACTCATGGTTGGATTTAGGCCTTATGAGGCCCCTGAGCTAATAGAACTTGAGTCCCATCATTATGTATGTTTGCACCACTGGTCTATTAAATAAAAAAAAGGATATATTTTTAGCTGATACTTATTTTTTGGTTGAGCAATTTTGAACTTGTATGTCTGTGTTCAATAAAGTGTAAAATTGAGCAAAGTAGACATATGCAAAACCAAAAAGCTATAGCAAAAATCTGTATGCATATAAAAAAGAATCTAAATGAGTTCTCTCAAAGGGACCTCATCAAATTTAAAAGATTCACTTCCAAATAGATCCTTTAAATTCTTTTAAATTAATTCAAGTGAGTCTCATTAAATCTGAAAATAAACAAATGTCCTCTGTTCTTATATCTTTATTTTTTTTAGTTTAATTTAATTTTTTTTAGTTTTATTAGGGATCCAAGACTAGAAGGCTCTTGGGAGCTTCTATTACTTTGGGGATCTTGGGCTGCAGCCCATATTATCCAATATATCAATCTGGAACTGGCTACATCCCTGAAGACATGGTCAAACAGGAGTGAGTCAGCCCTGAATTTGGATAGAACTTGTTTTTTATTGATGCTTTGCATTATACTATGAGGATATTTTTTTTATTGATATGCTGCTGTAATTTAAATTATTGAAATAGAATTTTCGAATTGTTTTTATTTTATTTTTAAATGGTTTGTCAATTCCTAAGACAATTTTTGTCCCTTTGAAAACATTTGCTTTTAAATTAAACTATTATATTTTTTAGACATTACCATTTTATTTTTATTTTTTTGTAAGCTGATAGAAGACATCTGATCTGTACTTGTACTTTTATGATTTTAATTTTTCCAGTGAACTAACATCTGCTGAAAGCAGTATTGTCATTATAGTCATAGCTCATCAATTTTCCTTTATAATTATCTTCCCTTTTTTCTTCTTTTTCCTCCTCCTCCTCTGCAGCAGCAGCAGTTGATAACTTAAACTGAAGATTAAGTGACAGCAAGCCTCTTCAAAACTCTAGCACTCTTCTTAATACCCTATTTGTTTTCAGTAATCGGTGGTTCTCTCTTTCCCTTTAATTTTGAATTTCTTTAACCTTTTTTCTTAGCTGTTTGGAAACCAATTCCATTGCATCATTAGTGACTGGCACTATCACCACCATTATTATTATTATTCATACAGTTGTATCTTATCCCCATTTTTTTTACATCTTCTTTTTTCATTATTATTATTATTATTAACACAGTAATTGTTGCATTTTTTTCTTTAATATTTTCTTTTTATCATCAGTCTCTGCTTGTTGTCTTGCTAAAGACAAGATGATCAAATTTCGAATCTAAATTGTTTGTCCATTTACACTGACATTTATTTAGAAATTTATTCAGTTTAAATACAGAAGTCTTAAAAATGACTTCAAAAGGGCTAGCTTATACTCTTTTTCTATTATTCAAGGATTATTGCCAAACAGAAAGGGAAATTAGCTCTCTCAATTTTAATTTAATTCAAATTGCGTGTGTATGTACATTTGCATAGGCACATATATATTTTAATTCAGTACCATGTGACACTATTTAGTTGCTGGTAATTGGTAATAAATTTTATTAATTAAATATATGGAGAGGTATACTAATAGACTTCTTGTGTAAAGGGTTAAATTATATAAAAGAAGCTGTTCCCAGAGACTGAAACCTATGAAAACAAGTCAGGTGTCTGCTAGGGACAATATCTAATTTAGATATTTGGTTGATAAAAGAAACTGTAAGGACTTTGGGTGCCAGTTGGGAGGTCAAAGGGTTGCTTGGTGGGAAATCGGGTGTTTGGCAAAAGTATTCAAGCTGATAAATTTGTTTCAGTAAAAACAAATTGCAAGTGTTGAATGATTTGCCCAGAGAAAGCGAATTCATTGTATCCAAATTTCAAACCAATGGAAAAGTGTGTAAGTGTGTGTGAATGATTTTTTTTTTTTTTAATAAGAAAGCAATATAAAGGAAGTGGGAAGACCTGCCTGCAGTCACCAGTGAGTTGTGGGTGCAGGCAGCCCACTGAGAAACAGGGAGGAGTTGTGGGCGGAACATTGCCTGCAACCATTACCCAAGGTTTGGAAAATAATTTTTGTTTTTCTTCCAATTCCCCAGCCACCTCATGCTTTCACACTAGTTCTTGGTTGACACCAATTGGTAGTGAATGTGCAAAAGTGTTGCATCCAATTTGGGGACAATTTAGATTGACTATCTTGCATGTAAAGCATTACTAACAAAATTATTGTATATTATACTCAAGATAAATCGTAATATTTTTGTTCATCTTTCTTCCAGTATTTATTTTTTTTATTACTGTATGTCTTCACCATGTTCAGACCGGCCCAGGGCGGGAATATTGACAATGAATCTTGGCCTGTCTGTAATAAAATTAATCACAAATGAGGGCATAGCAAGCCAGAGTTGAGGAGATTAATTCATCGACCGCAGTATTGAACATTTCGGACAAATGAAGAGAGAAAGAATGAAGCTATCTGTGGTTCTGGTGAACCATAGGCTTATAAAGAAGGCGTCACAAACAGACTTAAAGATTTCTATAATTTCTTTTAAAAAATGAGCTTTACAAATAGTTCTACTTATTACTCAATAATTTCTGCAAAGTTCGATAATTTTTTTTGTCTTTTTTAGTTTACAAAATTAAGCTTTGTTTTACTTGTCTCCAGCATTGATTTTATTATTCAGCCCAGAGTACAGATTGTTCAAACTGAAAAAGAGTATTACAATCTCTTAATTCAAAACGCATGTAAGCCACTTCTATACAATGCAGATATATACATAAACATGTGCAGGCAGATAGTGCATGATGGACATATAATCATATCTTCAAAATGCAAAATATGCATGGTATGGTCAAACTTCACCCAATACAGAAGACTCACATTCTAATATTTTTAAATATAATAGTCAAAGTGAAGTTTTTATTGTTTTATATGCAGTCTATCATTAATCTTAATAAAAGCACATGTTTGAGCAGATTTTTTTTTTTTATCATTTTACCCCAAGCAAGGTAGGACCACCACTAGTACACAGGAGGTTACAGTGAGAAAAAAGACTGGGTACAGGGAGTGTTAAAGAAAGGATAAAAGATGAACGGGATTCAAGAAGATAGATGTCATTTAAATTTTTGGAGATTGTAACTATCAGGAAAGTAAGTAAATGTCAGTGTTCCACAGGTGGGAAGTGTGAAAAAAGAAACTGTTGGAGTAGAATTGGCAGTTACATTGACCTATTTCAACAGTAAAAATGGGGGACCTAAATGGCAGGCTGGAAAGTTTCCCTATGGTGATTAAAAGAAAGCAGTTTGTTTTGAGGTATTCAAATTTACAAGCCATTTCCTGCCCCAGATTGGAGGTTTGTTTCAAGAGCAGTAGCAAGGTTTACTTTGTCAACCTTGGCAGATTTCCTACTAAGACAGGAGTAAATGGTGGTGTCATCTGCTTAAATGCTAACTTGGAAGCTGATGACATCAAGGAGATCATTGATGAAGTGTAGGACCTAGGATAGAGCCTTGAGGGACACCCGCATTTGTGTGAAAGGATCTGGAACTTTGCCTGTTCAAAATGATCTTCATTTCACAATTTGACATGAATAATTAGATTAAATCAAACAAATATGGTTTATTTTGAACATGCCATGTCCCTTCAGGATGTTAGCAATCATAACCTGCTACAATTTCCTGTCTTTTATAGCTCTTTATAGATATTTTTTTTTTATTCATTTACACAAGCTCACTAGTCAGATAATGCATTGGTTTTACTCTGTCTTTCTTACCTTCTGTTTCTCTTGTGAATATCAGATTTTCCAAGTTCACTTTCTTCTTTATGTGTCCTGGAAATTTTAACTCTTTCTTTCTAATGTTAAGCATAAGTGTCCTTTTTGTTTCCCAGGTACTTATATACCAAGATGACTCAGAATAAAAGAAAATTATTCATATATGTATTTTCCTCTGTACTGTGTTCTTTTAGAACTGTGGTGATTATAGATTTCAATAACATCTTGTCCTTTGAAGCTCTTAATAAATATTGTCTTTTTGTTATTTATCCTAAACTTTGTTCACCTTCTATTTACTCAAACTAACATTTTAGTTAGTTTTAGTATACTTTATTTTCAGAAAATGGATTCAGCTGATTTAAATTGCCAACAACCTGTCTGTTTATTGAATTCTGAATGATGGTTATTTGCTAACTGTTGTTTGAGAATTTATTAATTGTGCTATGGAGAAACATGATGGTCCATGTTCTTAATGGGCATGGCACATCCAGAAAGAGAAAGATGCTCTAAAAAATGAAGAAAAAAAAAAAGATTTTTTTCCCTTAGTACTATAATAACTACCTACCTTTTGACACAAATTGTGTATCACATTTTGAGAAAAAGAAAATTGAATATAATAATAAAGCCAATATTTGTCTTTTTAATTATTCTCCCTTTAATTACTTTTATAGTGGTTTTTTTTCTGTAACATTCTTACTTACCCTCTATTTTTCATCCTTCAAACCTTGCTCTCCTATCATAGTTCATCTCACTCTTGTTTTTCCAATTCTGTTGTGTAGAAATAGACACATTTACAGTTGGTTTGTTTTACACACACACACACACACATATATATATATATATATATAGATGCTGATGGGTACACCCCTGAAGAATAAAAATATTAAATGATGCAAGAAAATTGTATCTATGCTTTCCAGAGATGCACCTTAATTTTTCTATAATTAAAAATGATATGTGGGTTCTCGGCAAATTGACAGAAAGAAGCTTTGTTTTATTTTTAACTGGAAATTTCCACTCGAAAATATGAGAATTTACATCCTTTTTTTGTGTGTTTTCTTTTTCTTCTTTCCACCATTTCAAGCTAACTGTTGTTTGCTTTCTTGGAAACTGAACAATTCAAATTTATGAGATGAGAATGTTGGAGAGTTGAAATTGAAATGAATTACACCGGATGAGGTAGAAGGTGGAGGTTAACTGGCTTGTTGTATATGTTCAAATTATTGACCCTGTGACCTTTTAACCAAGCATTCATTTTGTTGCAAATAAAAAGTGTGTTAATACAACAGGTAATGGAATTGCAAAATCCATCTAAGAATTTCTGTTAAAACTAGGAATCCCATTAACAAAAGTGATGAACATGGCTGCACAGGCATACTGCTTAGATCCACTCTCACATCGTGAATGTGCACTGTGTTGGTCACTCCCTGGCCTTGTGCACATCACAAGCAGCAGAGTCAGTAGCATATCTTAAAGATCATCAGCACGTACTGACTGATCTGTTTTATTACTTCCGTGGTCGTCCCAAACGAGCATCCAAAGTAAGACATATACAGAAACTGCTGGAAAACCCAATGCTCACTTACAAAGAGATGCATTCCATCCAATGGCTATCATATTACAATGTTCTTCAGACTGACAATTGATAGTCTGCTGACATACTTCACTAAAGTGTTCCAGAATTTCAGCAAAGACCCAAAGTTAAATGGCCTAGAAAAAAGATTGCAACAGAAGTTCATCAGCATCACTACTCTTATGATGGATGCCATAGCCCCTGTTACAATCTTATCCCAGTTCCTGCAAACAGAAAATGTGAATGTGGCTTTAATAAAAGTGAAATTAGATATTGCTATAAAGGATTTGGAAAAAATTAAAGAAATATCTCCCAATCTGACAGTATTAGCCAGAAACATCCAAGGCAATATGTACAAGTATAAGCATCAGATCACAAAGGCCACATTCAATCTGGAACAACTGTGCATCACATTTATTAATAACTTAATAAATAACATGCACTCCAAGTTTCCAAACACCTCTCTGTTGTGTACATTTGGTGTGTTAAGTCTCTGTCTCATCTATTTCATGAGTGAGAAAGAGCTGTAGGTCTATGGAAAGGAGGAGTTAGAAATTCTAATTTCTCACTATGGACACCAGCAAACCAACAAATGGATTGAGAATAGAGAGGATCGCCAGATGACTATGTTCCCTCATCAATGCTGTTCAGTCTTGACTAGAGTGGGATGTGCTGAAAAAAATTGTCAAAGCACAGCAGTATCCCAGAGACAGCATGTGGAAACTTTGGGGCATTGGTAACAAAATATCATTTAAAATACTTTCCTAACCTCAGCATCCTACTTCAACTGGCCACCACCTTGGCTGTACATACAGTGGCCTGTGAATGAAGGTTCTCTGCGCAGAACCTCATCCTCACCCATTGCAGGAACAGGTTGTCATTGGAACATCAAGAGCAGCTTTTTAGGGTAAAGTAGAGAAAGCTGATGGATTACAAGTAATCATTGACAAATGCTCTTCACATTAATCTGCTCAGAATACGCCATAAATGTAACTGCATCATTTGATATTTCTCAACATACTTTCCCCTATTTTTGTTAAGTTTTGTTGTTGTGCTAAATGTTTCATAGTGATTTACTTGGTAAATTTCTCATCAATTAAAATCAAATTTGATTTAATTGATTACTTAATTTTTAGACTAAAAGATTTTGGTGACAATTTGTAGACTATCAAGGTGATGAGAATATTTTGTTCATGTACTAAAATCAGCATTCTTATTATTAATTTATCTTGGTGCTACAGTCCCCATTTTGTTTTTATTTGAATTTGTGCAATATTTTGTTTTTATTTGAATTTGTGCAATATTTTGTTCACATGATGTGTACTCATTTATTTTATTTGATAATTTATTTCAGTGTTATTGATGTTATTACAGAAACATTTTCCTACAGAAAGTTGCAAGCATCACTGATTAATTTTAGCCCCATATTTCTAAGCTGATTCAAGGGAGATTACTTACATTTTCTAGAGGAAAGTTCACATAATCTAGTTTTTTCTTTTTTATAAGAGTCAACACAGCCAATTTGTTAATGTAATTTACAAAATCAAAACAACATGTTCTGTTATAATCCTCAAAAAATATAGTTTCTCAATTGAACTGTAATTAAGTGTAAACACTGTTTTTGTTTTAAATGTAAAAATTTAATTTAGAAAAAAACTTTTTTGTCAATTTAAGTGATTCAGAAGGATTAAAATTGTTTGTCAATCAGCATCACTATATATATATAGACAAGAGGGAAAACTATTTTTGATTGACATGTTTATTCTCTGAGTGACTTTATCAAGGAAAATGTCTTTTTATTCTTTTTGTTCCTTTACAGATATACACACACACACACACACACATGATACTACTTTAATGAGTGGTCTACCACCACAGTTACTGTATTCTCCACTGTGAAATAACCTTTAGCATGTCTATCAGGTGATTTACAGTTTACATACACTTAATCATACAAATCATAATAATCAGAAAATGTTAAATAGTACATTAATGGTCATTATTATGATGGGATTCATTGGTGCTACATAACAGGTACACACTTCATATATCATTTATGAATGCTAAAAACAAATCTACTTCATATTTTTCTCGGTACTTTCAAGTAAATGTGATCCAAGCTTGTCACCCCTTTTCAGGGACAATAAAGTACAGGCCTGTATTCCCCCACCTGTCACAGTTTTGTTTTTCTTGCATGACACTATCTCGTCATTGGAAAGGGTTTGCTTCTTGTAGCCTGTCCAGAAGATTGTTTACCCCAATTAAAAAATGCAACTGCTGTTTCTTCTGTTAAAATGATAACAGCATTGTAGTAGGTAAAATTTTTATATTGACCAGTTTGTAGGAAAGCACATGAAAGGCACATGCTGAAGGTCATTTTATACTGGCTAATCAGGAATACTCGGGTTCTTCTATGTGTCTTGTCCTTTCAGGACACAGGCGATTATGGTCTTCCACATTTCCTTATCCCTGGAGACTCTTAGGACGCTTTCTCCTGTTAAACAATGCAACCTCTGCTCTGCCATTCACCTGCTAAGGCCCATCAAGTATGTTACATGCTGCTTTCCCTCTATCTGGCCTGTTAGTATCATATTCTCCAAGCCCACCTTTCCTCATTGCATGTCCCAGGGACTTTAGTTGTTTTTCCTGATGCTCAGTATTAATTTCCTTTTCCATTTCCATCCTTTCCAAAACCTCATCACTGCTCGCATGCTTGCTCCATGATATTTGCAGCATCCTTCTGTAGAACCACATTTCAGTTGCTTCAAGTTTTTCCTTCATCTTTGATGACATTGTTCAGCATTCACTGCCCCATGCTGAAGTAGTAGCTCTCTCTCTCTATATATATATATATATAGAGAGAGAGAGAGAGTGCTCAGAGATATTATACTGATCATAAACAGTGTATGCCCTTATACATTGAAATTGATAGGATATATATAGTTGTTATCAATTTTCAGAAAAATTTTGTTTTGTCTGTAAAGCCCCCCCCCCAAAAAAAAAAAACACACACACACACACAATACTTCAGTTTGTTTGTTTATATGCCATCACTTGTACTGAGTTGAAATTGATTTTATCAAATATGAGAAAGCTAGAGTTAAAAACCAGTTGCTTAACTACACAGAGAATGATGCTTAAAAATGAATGGAAAATACTTAATACTTAGAGAAAAAAATAAACAATTTTTGGCAAACTTATTGATAAAACAACTTATTCAAAAATGTGTACATATATATTTATGTGCAGCAACCTTACTTTTCATCATGGTTTGTTAAATATAACAGACATAGTAAATTTGATTAATTTTTTTTATTGAATTTTTTATATTTGTAAATTTTTCCATTTTGTAGGAGTAAGAGAGTGTAAAAATTGTCTCAATTTCATCAAGTGCTTTTGGCCACTTTTTTTAGCTATTTTTAAGGGGTTTGTTGTTAATTTCTTTTCACAGTTGTCTATTAAAATCTAATTGTGTGATGCATATTCTATGATAGTACCATTTATTCTGAATCCCGTGAATGAATGTGATTGGAATTCAAATTAGTATTCTTCTATTTTACAAAAATCCTTTAGCACTGTCATATTCAACAAACATATATATATTATTGCATTTATTTGTTATTGGTTCATTACTTCCTTAGAAATTGATTTGTTTATGTATAGATATAAAACTGAGCAGATATGAAATTTTGAGAATCTATGATAAGGATTTCATTTAAAGGCACTATTCTGCCTTGTTTGATTGGCAAATGTCCTTTGTAACTAAGCATATTGGATCTAACAATGCTTCCTCCTGTCAGAGGATGAATATTTTTCTCTAATAAAATTTTTAAAATATTTAGGCATGTGACCAAATATAAATATACAGTTTAATAAATAAACAGTGTCTACTCAAATATAAGTATCCACAAAAATAATATTTAAAGTGATACAATCTGTTCGATTAATAAATAAAAAATTCATTACTTCTTTAGAAATATATATAAATATAGAGAGAGAGAGAGAGAGAGCAAGAGCACCTATGTAAATATAAAAGTGGATATTGAAGTCAGCATCCAGAGGTGACAGTTTGTTTCATGCTAAATTCAACCAGTGATTTCAAAATTGTTAATAGCGTGAAACAGCCTGTTGCCTCTGGGTGTTGACTTCAATGTCTACTTTTAACATACACCCTCTCCCTGATATTAAGCACTTTAACCCATAAATATAGCCTATCATAAAACAATATTTTATCACACACACACACACACACACACACACACATATATATATATATATATATATATATATATATATATATATTTGAACTTTATTGGGTGGATAGTCTTATTTTTTTATTTTTTTTTGTAATTAAACAGTACATTTTAAATATCCACCAGCTTAAATGTTTGAGAAATCTTGTCTAGAAAATATCAATTTTCTGCCAGAATTCTAACTGGCGTACACCAGGGAGATGCCACCATTAGACCAGGTGTGTCTTACCACTTGATCACAGAAGATATCATGGTAAACAAGGTCTGAATTAAGCCTTAAATACATTCTCCCCTGGAACATCTCTTTCTGCTTGGATTCGTATCCTAATATAAACAAACACAACTGAAGACAACATGATGAAATTATATGGAAATTTATGAAATTGGTATTAACTGACATACTTATTTAAAATTATTTGTTTGAACATTTATTTAAACATATTTAAATTTAAATTTATTTGTTTGAAGATAGATATTTTCTGAACAAGATTTAATGATAGAAAAACAGACTATCCACTCAAATATGATTATCTATTAAAAATAATGTTCAAACAAATAAATTTAGATAAATATGTCAGTTAATATCAATTTTGTAAATTTCCATTTAATTTCGAAATATATATTTTGCAGAGTGCACTGATCATAAACAGATAGTATCAGGTACACAACTTTGGTTCTAGGTAGAAATGCTAATCCTACATATTTTTGTAATTTTTGGTGAGTGCTGTGCAAGTTGAATTTCAATTTAAGTGCATTTTTTAGTCTGCCCACGTCACTACAAAATATGACAAGATTTAGAGTGGGTTTAATGGCAATGAAAAACTTGCCCATGCCTTCTCAACATTTTTACTTTTGGGGAACAGCTTACATGCTGAGCAATAAGCCCAGCCCCCTCTGAAAGGAGAGGTTCCACTGGAGCTTGGGCTTACTATTTTTAACACTATTTTTCAAATATTAATATTTTTGACTTCAGCATGTTTATTTTCATTTTAAGATTACAATTTTATTCTTTCCATGTACATTTTAAATTTTAGTCCTTTGTATAAATTCAATTCTTGACAGATTTAGAAACTATTGTTCACACATTGACTGCACCAATTATGAGATAACTTTCGATTGGCAGTTTTTGTTATGACACCAGCTACGAGATATCTCCTGATTAGCATTTTCATCAGCAAGTGCTAACTATGAATTTATTTCGCTGTGATACTTTTAGCATGAAAACAATGTTAAAACTTCAGTTGAGGCTATAAATCAACCCATAAAATTTTTTTTCATTTGCTAAGTTGGCTATTATAAAGTGGGTGTTTGATTTCATAATTGATCTCTGACAGTCAACATGCTAAACTCTCATAACATCTGCTTCTCTCTTTGTTCTTGCGCTTAATGACCTTGATATGACATTATCATGATCATTATTACTATCATTACTTTTCATTGTTACTGTGGTTATATTCTCTGAGGGGGGAAAAAATAGGAGGTGTTAAAATGCAATGGAAATAAGGTCACAGGTATGTGTGTGTGTGTTTCTGGGCAGGGACCTTGAGGATGAAAATCACTACAGTTGTAATATAAATTGAAAAAAAAAATCAATATCTTTTTAAATTTGTATTTTTTGTTTAACATTTTCACTGTAATGTTATTGGGAAGCAGGAAGAATGAGTTCCAATACTAAAGTGAAGAGTGGTAAATGACAAACCAAAAACAAAGTTAATGTCATACAATCTTTTTTATGTAATTTTTTTTTTATCATATCCTCCTGTAGCAGTTTAAATTGATGCATTCTTTTTTCCCCTATATTGTAACCATTTTATTGAAAATTCATATTTCATATGAAAATTTGGACATTTTCCAAAATTATATTCGGTGGAGGGGGTACCAGTTTAAATTGATGCCAGGAGGTTAGGGATTAATTTGCTGCCATGAGTTTGGCAAAATAATATTTTTATTTGTTAACTTTCATATCAGGATAATAAAGTTTATATCATAATTTAAAGTAATTTTGGTAAAATGTGGTTATTAAAGAGGGTTTAGTGTAAATTTTTTGAAAGTATAACTGCAAATTTTCAATGTTAATTTTTCAAGGTTAATGTAATCTTTTTTTTATTTTGTTTTTTCACTGTGAGAGTAAAATTTCAAAGTTTTTCTTTTCCTCACTAAAAACTAACATCTATAATTTTATAATATGTAAGAAATGAAAAGATTCAGTTTTCATTTTCTTGTCAACTTGAAACTCAATTCAGCAATTCTACCTTGGAGAATCAAAACATTTTGTCCTTTTTCCCAGTCAGCTTTAGAAAAATAAACTCTAATTTTTAAAAAAAATTTGTGGTGCATTAGTATGGATGTACACAGTGTAGCAGTCACTATATGGTGGAAAGTAGAACTGGTGAGCCAAGCTTATATTCTGGCCTTGTCTGTTGCTTTCCCTTTCACACAATAAGCCCTAACAAAGATGTGAATTCAACACTTCTTTCTCTATGGGTTAAATAGCATAATACACAGGTCTATCAAACTTTAGTAGCAACCAGAAAAATTCTGAATTTCAAAAACAATGGTGAAGTCAATGAGGAAACCACTTTATCTTTCCCAAAAATGCATAATAATTTGCAGATAATAAAGAGAAGGAATCTGTGAAGAGCTATGATCACCTAAATCCTGAAGAGACATGGTATTAAAAATGTATTGTTAGCTTTTAACTTGAATCTATAAATCAGATATAGACTGTTTTAGTTTTTAAAAAATTCTAAAATAGAAAGCTTCAATTAGCAGTGATAAACTTCGTTAGTGGTTCTGTGAGAGAAAAAAACAAATTCAATGTATATTTGACTAACAAAAGAAGCTAGAAAAATGTGTTTTGTGACAGAAGAATTTTGCCTGTTACCCATCTTTGTTAAAGATGAGGCTTAAGCACCTGTAGAGTATAACATCAAAGAAACAAAATCTTTTATCACTGATATTAATCTCAAGTATTTATCTACTTAAAGCACTTAGAGAGATTTGATTTATACTGAACAGCCATATTTATTTCTGAACAACTTGATTTTTTTTTTCTTTACTTAACCCTTTTAATATCGGTTATCTTTACTTGAAAATGTGAAGTATTGAATGAGTTTCAAAGCCAATGTGCGTAGATGTATGTGTGCACACACACACACACCAGCAAAAGAGGTGCTGGTTGCACCAGCAGATGATAAATAAAAAAGTGCTCACTACACAATCAAAACAAAAGAACTGAATATGCAGAGCTGACAAAGACCTAGAATGAAATACATACCACTTACTTGCTACCTAAGTTTCAACCACACTGTTCTCCTCAGGCAATAAAGATTACTTTATTGCTTGAAGAGACTGGTGTGGTCAAAATGTGGGTAGCAAGTAAGTGGTATGTTTTGTTATATTATTTGTATATATATATATGTATATGTGTGTTTGTGTGTGTGTGTATATATATATATATATATATATATATATATATATATAAAATGATTTGTTTGAACATTAGTTTTGATAGATACTCATATTTAAGTAGATATTTTGTTTATAATCAAACAGTATTTTATATTTATTTCTACCGGCCTGATTATTTATGATAAACTTTTGTTACGAAAATGTATATCATTTGTAATCGTAAAGAATCAGGCTGGTGGAAATAAGTAAATATAATACTGTTTGATTATAAACAGAATATCTACTTAAATATGAGTATCTATCAAAAATAACGTTCAAACAAATCATTTCAAATTGTCGGTTGTTTATAACCAGTTTCATTAATCTTTGTTAATTTCCTTAATATATATATATATTTATATATATAAGTGCTTAATATCAAGTTAAGAATAGCTTAAATAGAATTAACAAGGAGAAACTTTAACTTAGCGGTGTTATTTCAGTCATGTCAACTTCAAAGTTTTGTGAGAGTATTATTGTGATGTCTCCACTCTTCAGGATCATTTGATTTTATAAGCTTCTCACCCCCATTCTGCCATCCATTCACACAAGTTTGTTAGATAAGTGGTTGAATCTCTCTTGCACGCAACATGCTAAAACTGTTTGAAAATAGAGAAACTGTTAATGGCTGTTGGTCTCTCATCTAAGCTAGCTCTAACATCTTTGGGGATAAAACTGGCTGATTGCATTTAATGCCTTGAAAATCAAACTCCCACCAGTCATGATAAATGGATGTCCCCTTGTGGAGGATTTGTGCCTTGAGAGACTATTAGGCCTTAAATACACTCTAAGTGAAACTTTTACATACAATCCAGGATACAGGAAAAATGGTTGGTTCTCTGTATTGCACCAGTAAGTACCTAACTCCTCTCTCCATTCTCTACTTTTACAAGTGTCAAATCAGGCTGAAAATAGTGAAGTTATTATATTCAGGCAGGAGCTGCCTAATCCTTACTTTCCAGTCCCTATAGCATCCAAAAGTGTCTTTGTGTCATTGTGGATGACAAATTTTTTTCAACTCTGCAGCCTCTCTCTTATAGAAAGGATACAACAAACCTCACTGCTTTATCACTACCTCTATTGAAACTGTTCAGATGAACAACATTCTTTGATTCCAGTTCTAAACTTCATGGCTAGTACCCCCTATGTTACTCACATTGGAGCAAATCATCCTCATTCCCTTGATGAGAAGTTCCACTTTAACAGCTTCTTTACATTGACTACTGTGGAACTGACTTCCAAGAGGAGGTTTTCTGGTCACTACAATCTTAACCTGTTTACATCTAGGATTAACTGTTATCTTCCCCTCTTATCTGCAAAAACTACCTCTTATTCTGTAACCCTTTACCTTGAGTGCCTCCTGGGCCTTGTACAGGGTGAACCTTACTGTAAAAAATAATGTCCTATGTTCAAAAAAGAGGTTTATACCGAAATATATAACATAATAAATCATTTATAAACTTCTTCTTTGTATTATGTCCCTTCAGGATGTAAGCGATCATGGCCCTCCTGTCCCTTGTTGGTCTTAATGTTTACTCTTGTTATTTTTTTTTCCTAACGCTGTTCTGCTATCCACTTGCTTAATCAAGTATGTCACATGCTGCTTTCCCCTGTCCCTTTATTTGCCATGTGAGTATCAGTTTCTCCAAGCTTTCCTTCCTTATCACATGTTCCAAAAAATTCAACTGCATCTTTTTGATGTTAAGTATAAATTTCCTTTTTGTTTCTGTTCTCTCCAAAACTTTGTTCTTCACATGTTCAGCCTATGGCATTCTCAGTACCCTTCAGTAGAACCACATTTCTGTTGCACCAAGTTTCTCCTTCATCTTTGAAGAGATTGTTCAGCATTCATTGTCATACAGAAGGACAAATATCATGTAACAGTTCAATACTCTTTTCTTTATTTCCAATGAAATGTTCCTCTTTTAATACTCTGGTTGGTTTTTTGAATGTGCTTTCAGACCTCTGTGTTGCACTTTCTGTCCTCTATTAGAACACTTTCCAGGTATTTAAATATCTGTACCTACTTGAATTTAATATCCCTAACCTGTAATTGGCATTTTGGGCTACTCTTTTTGTTGATGCTCCTGTATTCAATCTTCTTATAGTTTGTTTAATCCTTTCTTCTTGCTTTCCTTTGCTACATTTTTTAGGAGATTTAGTAGTTTCCTTTCTGTGTCTGCTATCAGCATTATGTCATCTGTATATCTTATATTGTTAAGATTGTGGCCACTAGAAATGAATCCTGACAGGGCTTCCAGTTCTCTCAAATTTACCTTGCTGTATAGGTTAAATAAATCTGGTGAGATGACATATCCTTGTCTTACACCCCTTTCTATTTTTGTACATCTGCTGAACTTATTTTCTGTCTGTATGCAGGCAGTTTGCTGTCAGTATAGATTCTTGTTTATTCTGATGTCTTTCCTTAATATGTCAAGGTTGCTGAGAAACACTGACAGATCTTTGAGACGCACATTGTCAAATACCTTTGTGTAGTCTATAAAACATAAGTACACATCCTTCTACATCTGTATTGTTCTTTTTGATAGCATTTCCAGTATAAATATCACATTCCTTGTTTTGGTGTCTTTGATGAATCTGCACTGTTCTTTTCCTATCTGTTGCCTGATTCTTCAGCATGCTCTATTGATGATGAGTTTTGTTATGTGGCTCATTAAGCTAATTGTTTGAAGTTCACATCCATTTGTGCCTGGTTTCTTAGGCAGTGCTATGAAAGTTGATCTGCTTAGATCTTCCAGTATATCATCATTGTTCAAACTATATATCTCAAAAATATATTTGCCCTGAAAATATAAAATTATGTACAAATTATATTTATCTGAAGCCATAAAATTGCATATAAAATATTTAGATTTTGGCATTAAATAACGCCCCTCTTTCCCTCGGTATGCCCTGTGAGGGTTAAGTTTTCCAAGCCCTCCTCCTTTATTATATGTCCAAAGAATTTTAGCTATTGTTTTCTGATTTTGAGGAAGTGAATAGGTCTAATAGGATTGTTCAATCATTAGTTACATTTAGAGAAAAAAAAATTTTTCTTCTTTTTAATTTTCTTTCTTTTTCTTTGTTCTTAGCCAATTTTTTTTCTTTTTCTTCTTGGTATTTCTTAACCCACTATGTTGAAAAGTGTGTGCAGACATATTTGTATTTCAAATTTCCTTTTGTCATTTGGATAGCATGCAAAATAAGTAATCAAATAACACAAATCATTTCATTTGTGAATACCTTAATGTAATTTATATTTTGTCTTTTTATGATAATTGAGCTTAACTTAATATAGCAACAAGATCATATATGAAAATAGGATGTATTTTGCATCTACATCAAAAATGTAAATGCTTTACCGTGAAAACCATTCAAAATCCTAGTTTTTAGTAGGATTTGAACACCATAAAGCATAAAATTATTATCTACTCTAATAGTAAAATGAAGAGAAAACGCCAAATTGATAACATATGTCAAAATATATTTTATAAGGATTGTAGAATGTTACGAAAAACTAAGAATTTGTAAAAATAAAAATGACATCTTTTTGTGATGTGATGATATTTAAATATTGATTACTTTTTGTTTGTTGTTTCTTTTATATGTACTTTAAATTCTATTATTTTCCATCAAATTAATTTCATCAGCTGAATCAATATAAAAATATGAAAAATATTAAATGATTTTTAATAATGTATATAATAAATTAATTTTTTTGTGGGAGTTATGCATAATTTAACTTGAAAGGATATCATTGTAATTCATTAGATATTTTTTTGAAGATGATTGTGCAAGATTTCTTGAAGTTTTCAGGTACCAAAATAATGGTTTGTTAGTGCACAAGTGAGCAACAATTGGTCCTGGCTGTTTGCCATTTGAAAAACTATTGGTTGGTAAAAAAAGAATTCCATCTATCATAACTACTGCTATTCATAGAAAACAGGAAACTAGAATAGTTTTATGTAATAAAATTTGCCAGCATTTTTAAGTTCTTATATTCTTGGCTGGACAAAGAGAATAAGGTAAAATGGAAGATTGGTAGGTTCTTTTTTTTATGCACAACATCCTTGTATCATACTAATACAAAAGTGTTTATAATTTGATAAGATCTTTTGTCTATATAAAAGCATAACATCATTTATTCAGATGTCAATGCATTTTCTCTTGCTTTCTGTGACCTTATGCCATCTTTCAGATTTATGGCTATGTTCCACGCCTCTTCATGACATGACCAATCATGGCTTTCTCCATCTTTCTATCTCATGTGGCTCTTAGTTTTTTGTTTTTTTTTCTTCCTTTGCTAAAGTTCCTACCACTGTTCTATCATGCATTCAAATAACCTCATTAAATTGCATATTCTATCCAAAAAGAAAAATTCTAGTTTTTTGAGTTAATAATTTTTTTAATATCTCAAACTTGTTGGAACTATTGATAACACAAGGAATATTCCATGGAGGAACACAAATTATAGCCTGAAGTTAACAAGTTTGGGGAATATGTTCCATGCAGAAGAACATCTGAAATTTCAGGAGGGGTGGGGAGGCTTAAATAATTTTTTTCCAAAAAGTAATTCAAATTTCTGTTGAAATTCCTACCAAACACAAAGAAGAACCTTTCCAACTGGCAGGAGATTCTATTTTTATTGAAATGTTGCAGTCCAGAATATAACTACAATTTTCTTCATTTAAATTTTTCATTATAAATCAACTTTTCATTGACAGTGACTATTTTGTTCAAAATTGAGATTTTCTGTATTTTCTTTTGCAATGTATCATTCAAACAAGTTAGTGACTCACTTTTTTGTTTTGCAGTAACAGTTTGTCTTAGGTTTGCAACAATTCACTGTAAAAATTTTCCTTTAAATCTTATCAAAGGGAATACCTTTTTTTTAATAGATTCTGTTTAGCTTCAGAAAATGCATTTTCTCTTCCAAAGTCATGAAACAAATCACTTTTTTGTTTTACAGTAACAGGTTTTTCTAGGTTTCACCAATTCATCATACAGCTCACCTTCAGTCCCTTTCACACTGCCTTGATGTGGCTTCCTCCTGTCTTTTCTACAAATATTTTCAAGGTTTCTACTCTGATAAGCTTCTTTTCCTGACCACATGAATTTACTTGTGCTACTAGATTGGCATCATAATAGTCAAATGTAACTGCCACTTTTACTCTAACAGTTTCTTTTCTTGCACTTCCTGTCTGTGAAACTCACTTCTGTATCCTTGCTTATTTGATAGCAACAACCTCCGAAAGTTTAAATGCAACATCAATTGCCATCGTTTACCTCCCTAAATCTCATGCACCTCTTACCCATTCTTTGGCATCCCCTGCACCTTGTTTTTTTCTCACTGTAACCCTCTGTACACAAGTGGAAATCCTGGTTTTCTTGGGGTGAAATGATAATAATTTTTTTTTTTTAAATTATAGAATTTCCTTTTAAATTTAATAAAAGTTCACATAGAAGCTCTTTTTCTAAATTCTGATTTTTTTTTCTCCTTTAAGGCTTGGAAATAATGTACTACAATCGATTCACTGCAATGGATAAACTTCAAAAGATACATTTTAGATTTCTCTAACAATGTACAGAAGAGAGTGGTGGGAATTTTGTATAAATTCATTTGTAGGATTACCTATATATTTGGATAGCTTATTCATAATTTCAATCCTAATATACTTAATCTTATTCAGAAATTGGAAAAATATAAAAAAGACTTAGACTTATCAGTTGTGTTTAACAAAACTTGTTTGGAGAAAAATAGATTTTAGATTAAACATATTCAATGTATTTCTATGCTACTGAAGTGATCACAAATTTGATCTGGAAAGCACGGTTTTATCAAAAAGTGAAGATAATCAGATGAAGTTGCATTGAAAGTGCACTGATCTAGAAATTCCCTGGGGTTAATATAGGGTGCGGCAGAAATACCTTCCACATATCTTTCCCCAAAAGACCTTCCACATAATTGTAAGACATAACCACTAATGTTTTACCATTACATGAGTAGTATTTCTGCCACACCCTGTATATACCAGCAGGCTTCTTCAGTATATCACTTGTTCATACTAAACTTGTTGATATAATGAAAGATGCAAAAACCTTATGATAGCTGAATTTTAATTAATAAAATTTAATTAAAAAACAAGGTGTGTATTATTACAATGGTTTATAAAAGCATAATAACACTACATAAAAATTTCACGTTTCAGAACAATAGTGTTTTTCTCCAGGTACTATGTTAAAATAAATAATGAAAATGATTTATTTTTAAAATATAAGATGAATTCATTATGGTATACTTATACCATAATTATTTAATCCTCATTCTGACTGAAACATTCCAACCCCTTTACTTGTGAGATTGTAGTAGTACAAAAAAAAATCTATTGTTCAATAAAAAAACCTAAAATTCAACCGCCTGTTAAAAATTGTCTACCCATTAAAAAAATCTAAGGTCCCACTATGTATCTTATTTAGACAAAATTAAAAAGTGACATGTCTAAACACAAAGTCATCCTGTTCCCTTTCATAACCCAAATGCTAAAACTCCATGGTTATGTGAAAGCCACTTCAAATAAAAGGTGAGGAAGGAAATGCCTATCAATACCAGAAAGAGTAATAACAGCTACTGGACGTGAGAAACTTATTTTCCTGAAAAAATTGTTTTAAGAGAGAAATTTTATAAGTTTCAAACAAACCTGGCACTGGCTGCTTGCTAAATGTTTCCTTATAAGGGAACGGCTAATATAACTACTACCATTTATTCATGAAAATATCTATTTCCTAAGCATTGAAATTTTTTTTTTTTCCTGGAATAAATCTCTGAAATTTACCTTGCATCTTGCAGAACAAAGGCTGCAATTTTTTTTTTATTTTAAATTTAAATCTATGTTTATTCTTTTTATCTTAACTTCCACAAAATTATGTAAGTAATACTTGAAATTATTTATTCTATTTACATTTCAGATTGTCTTCCTTATTTTTGTTGCCATATTCATGACATTTTGGCCATCATCTACTTTGACCTTCTTTAGTTGATTGGAATTTCAGACTGAACCCTTTATTTTATTCACCAGGGTAGATTGTTTTAGTTTCACAAGTCATGCCTCTTCCAGGTTCCTCAGTATCTGTTATCTCTCTCTAACTCAATTCTTCAAGTTCTTTTTGTTTACCTCTGCTGTAGCCAGGTATTTAACTAAAAACTCTTTAGGTCAAGTTACTGGATCCAAACAACAATTTTATCCATTTGGCATCCTCGTGGACACATAGTCCAGTGGATAAAAGTGTTGGTTGGATTCAGTGACTTGACTCAAAGAGTTGGGAGTTCAATACAGCAGAGGTGAACAAAAAGAGATACTGAGACACCTGGAAGAGGCATGACTTGTGAAACTAGAACAATCTACTCTGGTGAAAATAAAGGTTTCAGTTTGAAGTTCTAATCACCTGAAGAAGGCTGGAGCATACTGTAGCTGAAACATTGTAAAAATGACAACAAAGATGAAAACAGTGTAAATAGTGTAAATAATTACAATGCTTCATCTCAGAAATATAAACAAATGTAAAAATTGTAGTGCTCCCTTGAGGCTGGAGTGCCCTTGGCCCCAGAAAATATTTTATTGATTCATTCATCTATATAAATTTGTAATATTTGTCATTTCATTGGGGCCAGGTTTAGTTAAAACAAAAAAAAAAATGTGGCAAATGTAATATTCCTGAAAATTTTTTGCTTATAGTAATGAGGTTATTCATAAAATCAAGTAAGTATCTGGAAATAAAGTGCTCATACAGAGATAAAAATAACTGCTAATTTGAACATAGCACTTATCTGGACAAATATGTATTTGATAGGCTCAACTTTACATTGAGATGAATGGTTAAAAAAAAAGTAACTTGTTTGCTCCTTTCAGCTAGTGATAGCAAGTACATTTGACCCAATGTTTAGGCTTAGTCAAGTAGTTTAAAATGGTGCCTTATAAGAACATGTAATAACTAGCACTAACTTGAAGCTTCATTTTGACGTCCCACCCCAAACTTTGGTTTTTAGCTGGTTAGAGGCACGCCTTACCCTACCCATTTTCTTTCAGGTTTTCTCTGAATGCATTCTGGAGATAGGTGGGTCTCCATGTAATAGCTGTTAAATATGAAATTCCTTGCATTATAGATTAGGACATCTTGGGTGCATGGAAGAAACATCTGAAGGAATGTGACTTTAGGCATTGTTACTATCTTCCTCCTCTCTTTACCCCACAACCAGACTCCCATCTCCCAAGAATATCGTTGATGTTATTGTCCTCCTGGAATGAGATTTGTGGGCTGATAATTCAGTACCACCCAAAAGCTTTTCTGAAGAAATATTGAGCAAAATTTACATATACATGTACCTACTGTGTATGTGTGAGTAGGCATATCAGTGGACACACACACACACACACATACACACAAATATGTGTATGTGCATATATGTATACAAGTATAAACATGTATGTAGATGTGTGTTTATGTAATTACATGCATACATACATACACACATACATAAAAAATAGGACAATATAAAGACAAAAGGAAAACTTATCTTAGCCAAAGTGTTTCTTCCTCTAATGGACTTTATCAAGGCTGATGTAAGGATTTTTCTTTTGCAACATGTATTTATAAACAAAGCCAAAAATGTCCTTAGTTTTTCAAAATTTTTGTTTAAATTATAAGAATGCTCATAAATATACATTAAGTGAAAAGCATAGGTAAATTATGCAGGATGCTAAGTTTCAATGTTTTCAATCAGCACCTGATGATTACAATGTACATGAAACTCAGAATTTTGGTATTGATAAGGGAAAAAATGTATATTTATTAATATATATCTTCAGGTGCTTGAAAGTGAATTTGTGTAGATATTAGATTGTATCGATCACTATTAATACCAGCACTCAATTTGTAATTTTGTTTTATATATATATATATATATAATCAAACTTACACTGCATTTCATTATTAATCATTTTTACTTTTACCTAATTTAAAAAAAAGCAATGATGTGCTTAAAAGAATCATTATTATATAGAATATTACACATATTTATATATTACAGTAGACTACATGTGACTCTTACAATGTAGCAACATTTTAATGAATTTTACAAGTTTCACATTATTTGTCAGGTTAATAAAACTCTTAAGAAATATTGTTACAATTGAGTTATGATAACAGAATGTGTGCAAATTTACAAATACTATATGTCAGAATTTCTTAGATGAGGACTTATTTTAAATGTTACTGTTCAGCCCAACATTCTTATTTTGTTTGTTATACTCCAACCATTGTATTCTTTGATCATCTCCAGATATATTTACTCGGCCTTCCCACCAAGGATAAATGTGACACAAGGTCGTTTTAATGAGGGACATCATATGCATACGAGCCAAGGGCAAAAATCGTTTTTGCCCATCTCCTGTGATCACTATTATGCTGGCATCAGTATTACACCAATGCAACCTTTTTAATGTGATAAGGAAGGTTGGAATTAGCAGAACTGGGCAAGTTCTCCCTTCTAAAAATGAGTAAAAATGCTTAATCAACTTTCAGCACATAAGTTAATTCCTGTGCCAGGAATATTTATCCGGGCATCCTAACTAAAGCTGGATGTGATACAAGGCTGTTTTAATGTGGAGAGTGCCATACACATACTTATGTGTATGAGCCAAGTACAGAAATTGAATTTTGTCTTGTCCCGACAACCACTGTTATGCAGGCATTGGTATTTTACTGACCCAACCTCTTTAGTACGATGAGAAAGATGCTACCACAGGATTGGAATCTTTGGGACTGAGCAACTTTTCTCATCTAAAAAAGAGGAAAAACATAGCTCCACCTTATATCACAGGAGGCAATAACCAGCTTCAAATCTCTGCCATCATATTTGGTATCTTTTTTGGAACTTGTAACTGAACCTTTTATTCACACTTAGTTGTATGGATTAAAAGCACCAGTGTCACCATGAAGAAGAAAAACTTCACTTAAATTAATCTTTATAAATAAAAAAAAATAAAAAAAAAGGAATTTATTTTATAGCAGTTGTTTCTATAATTGCCAGATTAAATAGAGAACTTCTACAAATGTACTAGCATTATGTCTTCTTTTCATTTAATATAAAAAATGTTTAACATTCATGCATCTGTTATCATGAGGTATTATGACATAGACAAAAAAAAACACACACATTTGTCTGGATGTTACACATGATACATTGAACATTTGTGTTAGATAATGTCTGCTATCATTTGTCAGAATGCAGTACTTCCAAAGAAAAAGAATTAGTTTCAAACAAATTTCAGTGAGGTTGTTTCTAATTGAGTGCTCTGTGAACATGATCATAGATTATTCAAATAAATAAAAGAATGGTGTCTGCATAAGAAATATAAGTTTAATTCAATGTTACAGAGTCCATTTTTCAAATTCTATAAAAAAAAATTTGCTATAAGAAAAATAGGGTTGAATTAGCATGTAATATCAATCCTCTTATAAAATATGAGACTTGAAACAACAGATGTGGTTCTATTTATACTGAGAATACCATTGATGGAAAATGTGAGTAATAAGGAAGTTTTAAGGAAAAGGGAACAAAAAGGACAATTATACATAAAATCAGAAAGAGGTAGATGATATTTCTAGGACACATCATAAGATAAAGGTGGCTTGAAAAATTTGTCATTCACAGGACATATTAAAGGCAAGAGGAGTAGAGAGAACTATTAATTAATCTATACCTACCTAACAAGCTTGTTTATATGTATGACAGTAGGATGGATAGTAAAAAAGAAACTATTTCTAAGAGTTAAAAAAAATTATAAAGTTGTGAAGAGTCATAATTTCTCATATGTAGAAGTGAGATGGTAGATAACAGAAGTCCCTTAAGGTTGGAGCTGGTCATGGTTCTCCAGATTCTGTTATCTTTCTTCTAATTATTTGTGAATTTCCATGACTTTGTTTTGAAGTTTCACTCAGATTCCTCCCAAAAACCACTACTTTGTGGAACAGACTCCTGCTCAGCTGCTTTCCTGAACACTACAATTTTAACCTTTTTCAAGTCCAGGATCAATCATTATCTGTCCTCAATATCCTCACAGTCTTTACTCATATTCCTTCTCTTACATTTCTACCATTCACCTCATTCAGTAACCCTCTATCTTAAGCGACTTTTGTACCTTGTACTGAGTGAACATTAATTGTTAAAAATATTTTTATCATAGTGTTCAAGCAGCAAAACTTTGGCATAGTGGATATGTAACTTGCCTGCTAACATGAAACAAAAGAAATAAAAAGCAACCTGATCTCATTATTTATTAATATGAAGCCTGTCAACTTTGAATGGTGTCAAGTAATGCTTTTATTGCCATAAAAACAGAACATCTCATTACTAATAGACAGATCAGGTTGTGTGATCCTATTTTTTATTTATTTATATCTATGCAAGTTGTATTTTATAAACATAAAGATGTTAAAGATAAAAACAGAAAATGTTGTTCTTTGATAACATTTTCATTTTTTATTTGTTGGAGGAACCCCAACAGGAGTCTATCTTCAATGTTAACTGTTTCCATGCTTTTTCTCATACCTTTGAGAAATGCATGCTCACTAGCCATGATTACTGTCTTATCTGTTAGAAGTAATATATATAGAATTTCTATCAATAACACATCTTCACTTTCTCTCTGTAATATACACCTGATGTATGGCTCTCACACACTTAAGATTATTGCAGCCTAGTTGGTGTCCAGCCAAAGGAACTAGCAGGAACTTGCATCTTTATTCTATCAGAGAGCACTTTTGTATAGTCTCCTCAGGTAGCTTCCAAAAATTATCTTCTTTCTGTTCATAATGTTTATGCTTTCCTAAAGACACTGAGCAAGCCTTTTGATTACTTTTGCATTTAGTCAGATCAGTTGGAAGCCACTTAATTTGCAAATAAAGATGGGTTGGAGTTGCCTTTATTACAAGGATGTTACTTCTTCCTGTAATTATATTACAAATATGATTGGCTTAGATTTGTTTATGTCTGTATGTTTGTTTTTCTTCTGTGTTTGTTTGTATTCACATGTAAAAGCACATAAAATATTGAGGCAAAAAAAAATGAAGGACAATGATTTTTTACTCACTTTTCTTTGGTTACCTCTTTATCATTAAAAAAAATGTAAAGGTTGTTGACAAACCTGAACCTTTGTGCCTGCAAAAAACACATGTTTTTTCCATTGACATCACTATTATTTTAACGACATTCACTCCCTTGGCAATGTTTTATTGTAAAAAAATAAATTTATTTATAAAAATGTATTTACCACTTTATTAAGTTTTATTATTTACCAATTTATAAAGAAATAGATGTTAAAAATTATTTTTTAAAAACTAGTAACAATTTAGAACTTTTCAAAAATGAGTGGGAAGGGGGTTAATCTATAATTTCTGGAGTTTCAGGTCTTGAATTTTAAGTTTATGATTAAAAAAAATTAGAAAATTAAAACAAGAAGTAATCTGAGAGACAAAATATTTTGAGAAGAAAATATATTATCTCTATAAAATCTGATGTTTATTCAAATGTATTATAATTTATTGATATGAAATCATGAATAAAAAAATTTTCATATTTATAAAATTTTGAATAGATGGTTTACATATTTGGATAATTTTTTTTTAAATAAAAAGATTTCTTTTTACATTTATTTCTTTATCATCTTTTTAAGTGCAGTACTAGATTGGTGGCAAGATCTCATCATGGTCGGTCTTAATTGTGAAGGTTACTTTCTTTAACTCTGTCTATTTCTAATCACTGACCTTCATGTTTGCTTTTCTTTTTGGGTTGGCAATTGTGCAAAACCATTGGCTATAAAAATTTAATTTAGATTATTTTCATTTTTGCTTTCAAATATTAACTGGCTTTTTTCTTTTTTTTTTTTGTTAATAATGCCAAATTGCAAAGATAGTGTTTAACACTATTTTGGCAAATTGGTTTTATTTTCTTTTTTCTTCATGTGCTGTATCTCTTCAGGATGTTGCTGATCATAGCTCTCCATAATTTCTTGTCCTTTCTAGCTTCTAATAAATTTTGTCTTTTTGTTACCTCACCTAAACCTTGTCCTGTTGTTCATTTACTCAAGCTCGCTAGGTAGATAATGTTGTTTTTCTGTCTTTCTTGCCTTCAGTCTCTCCTGAGACTATAAAATTTTCCCTGTTAAGTGTCCTTTTTGTTTCTATAGTACTTATATACCAAGGTACATATTTCTTTTTTAAATTTAGTTATTTTTAACCAAAAAGAAAAAAAAACATATTCATATCTGTTATAAATATATTTTATGTTTTAAATAAAGAAAATTACTCTTCTTGAGATCCTATGTGATTTTTTTTAATCATTGATTTTTGGATTAAAATCTTCTCTCAGTATGTGATATGTTTTATATTTTTTGATACAAGAGAAAATTTTCATTTTAAAATGTGTAAAACCAAATATTTTACTGCAGCATAAATTCATATCTTTTGAATTCAAAATTTAAGCAGTAAATTAATAAATTAAATAATTTACTGGGTTGATGAACTGACTTTTGAACTGTGCTAACTTATATTTTCAGCTGTCAAGGATGCATACCAATTTTGATTAGCAAAATTTTGAAAAAAAAAAAATTAAAAATAAAATAAAGAGTAACCTTTAAGCAATAGGATTCATGGTAACTTTTTGGAGTGAAATAGTGTCTTCAATGCTAGGAAATACACTTAATGTTCATTATTAATTTCTGGTTAATTTTTTTCTATTTTTGTTAGAATGTTAAGGATGATGTATTTTGTGACCATTTTTCAAGAAATTGCCTGGATATGAAATAAAGAACAGAACTCAACCTGAATATACAAATGTGACCACAGAGACCAACTGACAAAACAAACTCAAAATCTTCCTCATAAAAATACATTTGAGGATGTGGTTTCTTGAGAATAAAACAATAACCAAAAACTAAAACACATGTCACACATTGCTTATGTCATAACACTCTTTGGGTCTCAGCACTAACTAGTTCTACAAAACTCACCAATTGTCCTTACCTACCTTTACAATGACATAAAGTCAAAAGCTTGAACCATAATTCTTGTACATTTTTACAAAATGAACTTTCTGGTAGAATTTCCTCTTTGACTAAAATGAATTATTTGTAATTTGGAAAAGTCGGTCATTAAAATTGACACAAAATATCTGTTGTCTTTAATAATATTTGCTGCTGAAACACACACATATATATATATATATATATATATATATATATATATATAAAATATTGTATATTTATATTTTTATTCTGTTGATAACATTCTGTCCAATAAGAGCATCATCAGAACAACTGAAAAAATTAAGGAAAAATGACTACTATGGTAACGATGTTACTTAAAATTGCTATAGTTAATTTTTTTTAGAGCTTTTTGAAAATTGAACAGTCAATAAGATTAAAAATAAATATGTGTGTACTATCAATGAAATTTGTACATAGAAAAATACTAAAATATAAAATATATTGATTTAATATGAGAAATATATATGACCATGGAGCTGAGTGTTAGCACTCTGACTATAAGACATGGATTTGAATTTTGCCAGTACTGATTTGTCAAATAATATTGACCTGGGAAAACATACTAAGCATGCAGCATAATAAGGGAGCATGTGAAAGCCATGCCACAGATTGACCCAACCCTTTTAATTCAAATTGGGTAGAGAAAACCAGATTGTGTGCTCTCTCCAATGAAACTGTAAGGTCTGCTCAGTATGGTCACAACATAAACCATAAGTTGGCTCTGTGGGTGTTAAAGAAACACAAAAAAATGTGCCTGAACAGATGTTAACTAGCTACTTAGCAGATGGGCAAACTTGGAAAAAAATAGCTGGCTAGTGTGTAGTGTGGGTGGGTGTTTGTATGGATGGTTGTGTGTGCGTATGGATGGTTGTGTGTGTGTGTGTGTGTGTGTGTGTGTGTGTGTGTGAGAGAGAGAGAGATAGTGAGTGAGTGAATGTATATATATTGATAAATTGAGAGAACAGAATCTAGAAAGATGGTTTCTCTATACAGTAGCATCTAATATCAGAGAATTCAAATTTTAAAAAATTCTGTTTTACAGATTCAGGTTTGATAAAAATTTCAGTAAATATTCTAAAAAAAAAAGTGTCCTATATTAAATCCACATATTAAGAATTATGTTTATTATACTAAGAAAAGTATTCTAAAGTGAAAGGCTTACGTTGGCAAGTAATTTACTTGCAACAAACAATGAACTTTGGAATGTTAGTCTCAATGATGTACAGTCTAATTCATATGCATAAATACAAAAGCTCAAAAAACCAAAGCAGTTTCTAAAACTAATTTCAGAACTTGAAGCATGCATTTCATATTAATGTTGATTTTTATAACTTTTCATTATTACAAGAATACATTTTTTGATTTTTTGTTCAAATATTTGTCTATAAATTTGTCATAACTTTTAATTCCAACATACTGTTTCTTAGAGCTTCATCATCCTAGCTAATACTGGTAAACTTAGAAAATCCAATAAAATTAAAAAAACTGTGGCCACATTGTAAGGGTGCAGGATGAGTCAACACTGCCAGCTCACTGACATGCAAACTCTGAAAAGTTTTTGTCAATTTTTTAAAAACAAATAAAAGTAATCTATTAAGGATCACTTCAAAAACATTTTTTTTAAACTGAATAAAAATAATGTATTAAGGATAATTTTTTAATACATGACTATTTTTAATTTAAACATTTTTTGAAGATTTATGCAATTCCCTTCAAATTCTGTTGGAAATTGTTCTGAAAAAGAAGCAATCTGAAAAATTCTTAGCCTGTATTGAATCAGTGATGATGAAATGTACTGTCTTGACAGTGCAAGAGTTATGTGTCTTATTAAAAATTATACATACTATATGAAATATCTAATCTGTTAATAGTGTAAATATTTCTGTGAATCCTTTTGTTAGTATTTTAAAAATTAGTAACAAATTAAATGGTAATAGTAACATTAGAAGTTTTCTTAGCAGGAAATATTTGACATTCATTGACTAAAAATCCAGTATTACTGTCAGTGGAAATTTATAAAATCTTTCTCTTAAAATATTTTTTTTTAGAAAAAAGGTTTCTCAAGTCCATTAACTATTATTGCTCTTTTAGATATTGAAGAAGGTTTTCTTAACTTTTTGTTCAAAGTAGTGTGGTACATCAGCATTTGATTATTTCATTATTTTCTATTCAAGTTACATGTGCTATCCATTTTAATTGTTGTTGTTGAAAGTTTTCAAGTGATATAGTTTCTGTTATTTGGTACAGTTCTTCGTTATTCTGTAGTGCCAGTTGAGAAGGTTCAAAGAAGAATGATCCTTGTTAAGACCTACAGACATCATTTGCTCAAAGACATTTTTAGCTATTGATCAGAGAAAGTAGTTGTATATAGCAGACAGTTAAGATATTTCTGAACAGGTTTGACCCCATGCATGACATCCATATGAAAGTCTTAAATTTGACAAGGTTATTTAAGAACCTTTAGGTTAATGTTTTGGTTTTGTAGCAATATGTGGTGTTGGTTAAGACTATCCCTACTTTGTTCACTTTCCTTACTTCTATACTAAATTTGTTAAAAGTGATTTATAATTTATATCTACATGTTCTTAACCCAATCTACTTTCAGACATCAGAATTTTTTATTCTTTTTTAGTTGGACTGAGAACTTTTTTTTCAGCATGCTCTAATATATAAATACCATTTTATCTGTCAATATATTTATTTTTGTCTTCTCAATTTTGATTACCAATCTCAGTATATAATAATCTCTGTTTAGCTGTATTTCCTGCCCACTTTTTTTTTCTTTTATGGAAACACCAATTCCTCATTTTTGATTGAAAGTAAAAAATTTTAAAAAATTATGTAAGTTATTTTTTATTTTTTATTTTTTTTAATTTCATATTTTTAGTTTGTGTGAATTGAGTTCAGAAATTGTCTACATTTGTCAGATTGGGTGCATTCTGTCATTTCTCATTATCAATAGTTTATAATGTTAGCTAGATTAATACTATTAAATTGCTATGTTTAGTGACATGTTGCTTCTTAATGCTGTCATCATGATATAAAAATATGAAACGTCAAAATAAATTTGAAGAAAACCTTTAAAGAAAAATAGGAAAAGTTAGCCTCAAAATAATAATGAACTTTGTTAGTCTAGATTTCCACTATTTACATTGTTCAGACTGTTGTCTTCATCTTTATTGCCATATTCCTGACATTTCAGCCATTGTATACTCTGGCTTTCTTCAGGTGATATTAGTTGGAATTTCAAAATGAAACCTTTATTTAGTTCATGAAGGTAGATTGTTCTAATTCCATTTGCTATAGCTTCAGAGGAATATTGATATGTAAGATAAAAGAAGAGTGATGTTGGATGAAAAAAAAAGTAACAATATTGTACAGTTTTTATTTAAAAGTATGGTTAAATGGATACACAGAAAAATAGCAATGTACCAAAACAAATAAAAAATTGAAAAACAATGCAATGTAAAATGTTTATTTTAAGTTACTATTAAAAACATATATTTGGTCTTGAATTTGAGTAGTAACATCTTTAATTTCTGATTGGTTTAATTTGTTACTGTCACCAAGTCTTGGAATGTTCATCTGTTTAATTTTTTTTAAAGTTTATTTTATATTTCTGATGATTAAAAATCCCTTTCCATATGTGTAGCTGCTGCCAGACATGGTTAGCATTTTCCTGCAGAACCTGCATATATATATATATATATATATATATGTATATACACTATAGTCATCCGCAGACAGATCTGTTTCGCTCATCAGTACGGCTTAGACTCCAGTTGCTTCCTAACCCAGGATTGAAACCTGACCGAATCGGCGTCAGTCGGCGATTCTACCCCTAGGCCATGAGCATCCGGTAGAAGGCAGGCTTTTTAGCGCGTATAAACAATCCCAATAGCTAGAGTGCTCCAATTCATTATCGAATGAGCGTTGCGTAAATGCTGGAGTAGCAACTGTTTACAAAGTCTCCCACTCTTCCAGAGTACTCAATTAGGATGTGAGAGCGTAAATACTATAGTCATCCGCAGACAGATCTGTTTCGCTGTATTACAGCTCATAAGTCAATACTGGAAATATATAAAATTTTGGTGTCATTTCCTTGAGATTGTTCTGTAGTGTCATGTCATAACTCTGTTATCTGCAGTTGATTTTATCTCAGACAATAAACTATGAACACTGAACAATTCCTTATGAGAAGAAGAAAAAATACAAGACAACAGAAGGATGCTGATAATACCATGAACTGAATGTGTGATTCATGAGGAAGTTTTAAGGAAAATGAAAACAAAAGGATAATTATACTTAGAAAGGGTGTGAACACACAATGAGGAAAATGACTTTGGAGAATTTGACATTCAAAGTACATATTAAAGGCAAGTGAGACAGAAAAAAGCAGTGAGTAATAAACCCAATAAACTTGTGTCAGTGGGCAGTAGGAAAGTGGAAGATGTATCAAAATACAATACCAAGAACTACAAAAAAAAAAGGGAGTTGTGAAGAATCATATTCTGAAGGGACACAGTATGTACAAAGAGAACCTAGACCCTTACTAACAAATTTTGTGTGTAAGTAACTAAAACGTTGACAAATAAAAATGGATTTTCCCTGTGCCTTTTCTGTAAATACCTTCATAATTATTTGGATAAGCTCTTCTCTATAGTCAGTCAGTTAAGTGCAATACATGATACAGGCTTGGGTGATCGTCTCAAAACGGACATGATTGACTGGGCAGATGATTTTCCCACAGTAGATTGCCATTGCTTTCTGCAGTAGACTGGTTGTCAACCAAGGCTATAGAACCCAATCTGTCCTGCTATTTAATCCAATACTGGAGGGAGAAGAAATGGATTAATACCTTTTCAAGAGTATTTGTGCATAAGTGAATGTAATAAATTCACTTAGACTGTATGTAGTACTAGATTGGCAACAGGGTCTTATTTTACAGTTGAATTGGCTAGATGTGATAATAAGTTCAGTGATAAGTTTCTTTTCTTGCACTTCTTGCTTCTGGAAAACTCTTCTTCAGACTCAATGTTGTCCAGTTAAATTAAAAAATTTAAATGTAATTTTGTTATTTACTATCTTCCTGATTACTCTTCCATTGTTCTTACTCTGTAGTAATGTTTCTTTTTCCTAATTTTTTCACACCCACTAACCCCTTGTATCTCAGTGATTTTTTTTTTTTGCTTAGGATAAATTCAGTAAAAAGAAAAAGAAAAAACTAGCATGATTTTCATTGTAAAAAGAGACAGCACTTGAAATGTGGTGGTTATAGTATAATTGATGTAGCACATATATTATGGCTGACATACTTGCTTGATCAAGCATGTGTATTGCAGGTGATATGCTTGATCCAGCAAAGATTTTTCCATAGTTCGATAAATTCAAATCCATGAGTAGACATCTAGAGATTGCTTCATTTATTCCACACTCTTACTCACTGTGATAAATTATGGAGAAATAAAATTTTATACTGAATGATCTAAATAAAAGAACAACATTTGCAGATTGTCTCGAATAATGAAGAAATCAACTTTTAGTCAAATGGACATGGCTTTTAACTTGTTACTGTGAACTATTTCTGATAAATTCACTTAGTGTTTAATTAGAGATACTATTGCTACTGATATTTTGCTGCTTCTGCTCTCTACTTCAGTGTTACTATTACTGCTAACACTGCCACAGTAGGCTGTTTTGTCTCTTTAGTTCTCTCACACTGTTGATGCTTCTTGTGCCAATTCTAAGAAGAGAATCTTTCCTTATATGTTTCGGAAATCTTTTACTTGCTTGTCACTTTCCCATCTCTACTCCCATTTTACAGATTTCTATCACTGCTTCTACTCCAATATTCTTTTTCTTTGTCTCTCTTTCTTTTTTTTTTTATTCTCTAAATGTTTCCACTGACATTCATGTTCTTAACTTGAGATTAAAGAAAAAACATTTTCTCTCTCTCTTACCTTATGTAATGCTTTCTTTGTTACTATAATTTGTGGAGATACATATACATACATGTACACACACACACACACACACACATATATATATATATATATATATATATATATATATATAGTCAATAAATTGCTCTTGTTATCAATTGAAGACATTCTTGACAAAAGTTTTGCTCACCTTGAAATATGTTGAATTCTAGTAATTTTATGTGTTTTCATTAAAGTTATTGATTTGTGTTATATCTTTTGATTTATTTAGTTGTATAATTCATTACAGGATCCTTGCATAACTCTTGTTCACACAATCCTGTATTCTACAGAATAGGTATTGAACACTTTCTAAAATCTACTGGAATTGGTCAATTTTGGGTAGACTTTATTCTGATTTACAAGATTAAAAATTATCAAAGCTATTTACAGTCAATCAAAACAACATGAATAAAAATGACTTGTCTCAGCCCTGTATAATGCATAGAAAATGCATTTTATTGTATGTGATTGTTACGTGTTGTGTATATGATTTTCTGAGTTTGATTTATAACAAAACATTAAAAAAAATATAAGCTACTTAAAACACTGTTTTCTTTCCTTCTCTTTAATTTACTTTTTTCTGCTTCTCTGAAAATGACACATGTGAGTCGAAAGCTTAGACACAGACTTGATTTTGGATATTTCTTTTCATCTGCAGTAGCCTATTTTGCAGAGAACATCTATCCATTTTATAAAACTTGCCACTTAATTATGCTGTGTGTGTGTGTGTGTGTGTGTATATATATATATATATATATAGAGTTGATGAAACAACCATATATTTACGTATTTTTATTATGAATATCCTTATCCTCTTCCGCCACTACTAGACCACATGGGAAAGTTTTTAGTTATTGACTAGGACATCTTGGAGTTCATGAAAACAGGAGTGATCTGAACCCCGTGAGTAAAAATATGTGAAAATAATTGTCTAATGTCTAGACACTTTCTTATTGGCTTGAGCATTATCCAACTGTGTTACTGCTTCTGTGTATTCTTGAAGAATTGTGGATTTTACAAAGACAAAACAGCAAGATCCTCATAAAAATTTTATTGAGAATCTTGAACTCTTACGAATGTGTATGCTATTAGGCTGGACCGGATCAGCTGAAATGCTTACCAAATTGTTACTGTTCTACTTTTGAAGTTGATTGTCTTGTCTTTTATTTTTTTGTTTGTCAGATCTTGTTTTTAATATTTATTTTATTATTAAAAATTAAAATTTCCTTTTCTTTTCTTTTCTTTGTTTTTAATTTCAAGAACTCGGCTGGATGTTATCATTCATATTTGTTTCTTTTGGCCTAAAACACATGTTGGTGAAAGATGTTATATACAAATGTAAGATGTGTCCATTCTGGTGTATTTGTTTAATACTATAAAACAAAATTTCTTCCTTCCACTTTTCTCTCTTTGCATTTGTAATAATCCCCTTTCCTACTTACATTTGTTTATTTTGTTGGTAGGTTGCAGCAGTTGATTAGAGAGAGAAGCCATTATGATTTGTCATTCTTGTCAATTCATTGACTTAAGGCTCTGCATCATGTTTTATTAAAGATCATTCACGGCTTCTCTTCAATAGCTTGACAATGTCTTTTTATAATTTCTCTCACAGGTTGAATACAATGTCTGTTTGTATTCCAGATTTTCTGGGCATGTGACTGCTGTATGCATATTGGTGACTTTTTTTTTTTTTTTTTTTTTTACTGTTTTCAGTAGTTCATGTTCGAGACCAGATAACATAAAAACTAAAACTGAAAGATTTAAATGTTGATTTTCTAGGCAAGCAAACTTTCCTTGTTACAAAATAATCTTTTTACTCTCGTTTGGCATTGTGCTAAACTTGGTAAATACTAATGTACATGTATGTATGTGTCTGTGATTGTATGGTTGTTATGACAGTAAATTGACCTCATAACTTCAAAAGGTATTAATAATTAGTTCAATTCTCAACACCTCATAGCTTATTTGTAGTGTCTGTTAATATGATCACAGAAAATGTGTTTGTATTTAGCTAAGTTCCCAGCTCTACATTTTTTTCTCTTTTTTTGAAAACCAGTTATTGTATCTGCAGTTGACAACCAGTTTTTCATTGGAAACCTACTGTGTGTGCATTACTTGTAATTTATATATCTCATAAAGTATTATGCTGTTACAAAAATAATGACTGTTTAAAGTGTTGTATTTTGAAAAGCCATTTTAACATAGTATTCACAGTATATATTAAGTGAATTTTGCTATGCATAATAATTAATGTGTGCTCTTTAATAATTTTTAACTTATTTTCAAACAAAAATATTCTTGAAGCATAGAAGCCTTAATTATAAACATGAAAAAACATGATCTTCATTTACTTTTCTTGCATGAGTTTGAACTAGGGCACAGTGCCTCCAAAACTTCTACTAATATCAACAGAACCTGGAGAGATGGGTCCACAAGTAATCAAACAGTATGAAAGTGGTTCCAGGAATTCCATAATAGTGATGAGAGCCTTGAAGATGAAGAAGGTACAGGACAGTCATGCAGTCTTTACAACAGACAACTTCAAGCAGTTGCAAAACCCATGTCAAAGTCTCTGTTGCAGTGCTGACACCAAGCATGTGTCTCATGTCATTTGCAAAGTATTGGCAAGGTGAAAAATATTGATAAATGAGTTCCTCATGATCTCAATAGAAATCAAAAACTTGAGCATTTTGAAGTGTGCTTGATGCTCTTTTTGCATAACACCAATGATTCCTTTTCTTGACCAAATAGTCACTTGTGATGAAAAGTGAATCCTTTATGATAACTATAAACAATCGGGTGAATAGCTTGTTTGTGATGAGTCTCCAAAACATTTTCCAGAGCAAAAATTGCACCAGGAAAAGGTTATGGTGACTGTCTGGTAGTCTGCAATTGGTGTTATCCACTACAGCTTTCTGGAAGCTATTCAGAGCATTAATGCAGAGTTTTACTGCAATCAATTTGCTAAAAAGCGTGCACACCTTTAAAAAAAAAAAATAAAAAATTCATTGATGAATTGATGTGGCCCAATTCTACTCACATGATCACATGTTGCAAGAATGATGTTACAAAAACTTACAGACTTGGGATATGAGAGTTTACCACATCTTCCAAATTCTCCTGATCTTTCACGCACTGATTATCATTCTTTTAAGCACATAAGCACATTTTTAAATGGTAAAACTTTTAGGTGCAAATCAGAAGTGGAATCAGCTTTCAAAAATTTTGTTGCATCATAGCCAATAACTTTTTATCATCAAGGAAAAAAATAATCTCGTTGATTGATGGCAGAAGTGCATAGATGCTCAAGGTTCATATTTTGACCAATTTCAACAATTTCTACAGTTAATTTTTCAAGAATAAAATTGTTTCTGAAATTGGCCATTATTTTTGTAACAACCTAATACAACACAGAAATCCAAGGTGCTTTGTAATAGTAAAATATCTTATTTCAGGAACTAAGTAAGGTACTCAGGGATTAAAAGATAACATTCAAAATTAAAGAAGAGAAAACACGAGTGCTGGACTGTTATGTAATATCTACTCTCCAATATAATACTGAAAAAGCAGAAAATTTCATTATTGAAAAATAAAATTAAAACTGAGATGTGGTTCTATTAGCAATGTTGAATATATTATGGATAAAGCAGTTGACAAATGAGGAAGTCATAAGGGGAATAAAGAAATACAAAAATAAACAAACTTGCTAACAGTTAGTAAAAAGAGCTGAAATTTTGAGAGTACATAATGAGCAAAAAAGGCTTTGAGAATTTAACACTCATGGGATATATTAAAGATAAAAGAAGTAAATAACTGGCAAATTTTAACAAAATGATGAATGAACAAGAATGACAGTCTTTCTCACAGATGTAATGTTGCAAGCCTATTTCTACTTTATCCCTATTTCCAAAGCAGAAGTTCAGATAAGCTCTATTCTTTAGTTTTACCAGTTCAGTGTGTTACTGCTAGAATGCAACAAGCTACTTCCATAGAGTCGAATCATCTTTATTTCATCCATATTCCAAATCTAACAAGAAAGTTCCATTTGGACAGCTTTTTCTCTAAGAACTGCTACTTGTGGTAAAAAACTTCTGCATAGATGCTTTCTTGAACATTATAATCTTAACCTCTTCCTACCACCTCCTTTCACTCAAGCCACACCGCGGTCATTAAAACTCTTTTAACAGTAATGCTTTATCTTGAGTGGCTTTTGTGCTTTGTATTGAGTGAACTTTAGTGTATATATGTAAATATTATATGATAGGTCATACGGAAGCATGTATTACTGAGAGCAGCAATTGACAAGAACCTGTGGAAAGCTATGATCTCAAAGCTTTATCCAATGCAATTCAACTACTCCCTGTAAGTGAGGTTCAACCATTTCTTTTATAGTTGATTATTTCAAAGGGGAACAACTATGATTGCCTTCATCACAGTAATGTTTGGTCTATAAGCATTTAATCATATTAGAAGTACCTATGAAAATTTCAGTTTTTCTATTTTAATTTTTTGATGAATTCTAATTTTTAAGTTAATGATTGAATAGGATCCTTGCAAATTCTATGACTATAAAATACCCATGAAAATTGTCTTGCCTTGTTAAATATTTGAGCTTAACAATTTTAACAAAATATTGCAATAACAATTAAAGTATGAATGCAGCTAATTATTTTTAAAAAGTAAGAGTACAAATAAAAAAAAATAATAATTGATAAGGTTTTCTATTTCACTGAAGCAGACATCAAACACATGTGAACAATATTACCTCTTCTATCTTCCTTTTGTTATTTCTTGTTATTATTTATGTTTTCTATTTATCACTGAAGCCAAATAGTATCTCTAATATATCCTTATTTTTTGTCTTGTCTTGCAATCAAAATGAATGATACATTATTTATCAAGGTGTATAATACTTCTATGATATTCTTTTCTAATTTTTTCCTTTATGTTGTGTTGCATTTTCTTACTGTTATTTATGACTAAATATTTACAGGTTTCTTTTTGTCTAGCACTTTGATTATAATGTCTATTTTCAAAGTGATGGACGATGAAGTGTTCAGTAATTCTCTGAGTTTGTCATCAATTTTTAAAGCTTTAAATCTTCTATAGAGAAGAGGTGGATAATAGTTAATTGATTTTCTAACCAAAGGTGGTGTTATTTGAAAGAGATAAGCAGAACACAAAAGAAGATAAGGAGTCACCTTGAAAAATTCCACAGATATCTTTACACTATCCAAATGAGATAGGAGTTTTGTATTTCAGAATGTCATGTTTTGTTAGAGAAAATCTTAATTGTGGGTGATATTTGATAGATTTTAAAATCTGTAGGTGAACTAACACAATCACATACTTTGTAGTAATCTATCCATGCTGTGCTAAAATTATGGTGTTTTGTACTGTGGTTTTCTAAAATCATTCTATTTATAAAGGACTAATGTTTACAACCATGCAAGATTTTTTTTCTTGCACCCTTTTTGGTGAAAGAGGAAAAGGTTTTAGGAAAGAAAGGAGTACGTTCAATTAAGATAGATTTGAATATCTTATATGTGGGTAAGTACTGAATTCCCCTCTCTTTAATCAATTTGAAGTGTTATTATCTTCTGCTGATAAAAAAGAATGATTTACTTGTAAATTTTTTTTTCAGTTTTATTCTTGACTCATCAGTAGTATCTTCATCTGATTTTCCACTTAGGATTGAGTTTCTATTGTGTTATTTGCATATAACTGTCCATCATTGCAGCTATCATCACCATAAAGCATGTGGATGTGATGGCATCCTTATATTTTTTTGCATTAATGTAGATGTGCCCTAAGGCTCTATCCTTGGATCTACTTTATTCTTAATTTTCATCAACAGCTTTTCTGATATCATTAATTTCTGACTTGGTATCAATGCTGATGACATAACTATTTACTCCAGTTCTAATAAGAAATCTGGTAGGTTTGATAAAATCAAATTGACAGCTCATTTAAAAAATGACCTTAAATCTGTTGTTAACTGGGGCAACAGAAATGCATTGTTAATTTTAATTCCTTCGAAACAAAACTGCTTTCTTTTATTTATCTTAGACAACCTCTTCTGCTTTCCATCAGCATGTCTGATGCTAATTTCCAGGAATGAATTTCATTGTTTTCTCAGTTTCAGATTTTCCCTTTACATGAAATGGAGTTATGTGTCTGCTGCTAGGAAAGTTGGTTCACTGTTTTGCCTTTGTCTATCTTGCATATTTATAAGTCTGCCATTTGTTCATGTAACTAATATTACAGCTATCTCTAGTGCTTCTGTTATATATCTAGAGATTCTTGACAAAATTTAAAGAATCTGCAATGTTATTGGTTTTCATCTGTCATCTCAGCTTTAATCACTTTCTCATTGCTATAATATATCTTCCCTGAGCCTTTTCTATATTTTCTTGATAATTGTTCTGATGAGCTTTCATGCTTGGTATCTTGACTTTACGAATTTAAGCACAGTTCTAGATTGGCAGCTAGGTCTCATAATTTCACTTGTGGAACTCTTTTTTAGCTTCTTGCTTCCTTTCAACTATGATCTTCATAAATTTAAATGCAATGTCGATTGTCATTGTATGTCTCTTTGAATAAAGTTTTGTATTGTCCTCTCTGTTTCACTCTCAGTAACTCCTTGCATCTTAATGACTTCTATAGAATTAGGGTGAAATGATTAAAAAATAGGTTGTTGTTATTGTTGTTAGATAAGTAATAGGACTGTTATTATTAATTTTTTCTGCATTTGTTTTGAGTTTCTTTAACTTGCCAGGTGGTTGTTTTCGCTAGGTTTTTCATCATAATGAGTCGAACAAGTGATGGTGTACTGCTCTTTTAGAGATTTAACCTAGAAATTGGACATTTTGTTTCTTGCATGTGATCTCCATTTATGTAATTTAGCTTGTGCTTGTCTGGGCTCAGCAATAGTAATGTTCTCCTACTTTTGTTGTTGTTCATTCTATCTTCTGGTCCAATCAGCATGTTCTTTAAATCTTTTTTCTACACATCAAATTTTTTTCTAAAAGAGGTTTTACTTCCTTCACTTTTGGTGGTTCTTTGATCTCTACTGTTTGTTTTTCATGCTCTCTACAGAACTTCTTAACATCTGTTTTAAAACTTTTGTTATTCCTTTAGAATCTATTTCTTTTCTTCTGTTTCTGTATTCTGTGTTTAGGCTTATATCCACTATTTGACAGCCCTTTTTGGGCATTTAGGTTTTCATTTCTCTATGATAGTTTGGACTTTTCTACGCTTTTCTCACTTCATGATTTTCTATGTTATTCCTATTTGATAATTCTTAAATAAATGATAATTCTCCACTGACCAGTTGTATTTCATTAAGTATTTTTGTCTTTTATTTAGGTTGATTTGCATATATTTATCTTCTTGTTCTGAATTTTAAGGCTCATCTAGCCATATAAAAAGCAAATGTTACATTATTAAGTGAAACGGTGATAGTCCTATGTTGGTAAATTTTGTTTTTTAATAAAAAAATTGTTTAATCCCAAGCAAGGCAAAGAGGTTACTGAATATCAGAAAAATTATTATTAAGGAGAGAAGAACAATAAAAGAATAAAAATTAAGAAAGCAAATGATATTGATTGACATTGGTTTAATTTGCTGTTTTGGTAGATGTTTTCTGTTAAATATGCAAGTGTTATCTGCCTTACACTTAGGGCCTTGTTTCAATAGGAGTGTACTTGGGAGTGTGTTCCTCAAAATAATAGTTCTGAGGCAGAAGCTGTCTGAGAGAAACTTACTCTTTACCAAAAGAATATGATGATTTTGATGCTGTGAACATAGCATGGTGTGTTCTAGCTGTGAAGGTCTGAACTGGTCAAAATAATTGAAAATCTGACAAAAAACTGATCCCCTACACACACACACACATTACTGAACTTAGCTAACAGGAAAACATCCTTACGTGTGTCTGTTCTACATTGCAACTGTTCTAGATAAGAAAATAAATAGAATTTACTCCTTAGAAATGGAATTTATTTTGGTGGGGGGGGGGATTTAGTCTGGTTGACCAGGGTTGGTCATGTTCCAGTTCTAATGACATATCAGGTCATTTTCATGGAAGTTTGAGTTATCTTTCTGACCTTAGCTCGATTACTCTCTGAATAATGCAACACATGGTAATCCATATGACTGCTGACGTTTTTCTTTATTTCATTGCAGGTTTAACAATTTCTATTTTATTCTAATTGAGAAAGGGTTTTGTTCTTGATACCACATTTTATTTATTGATTTATTATTTTTATGTATGATCATATTAAATCTAATCTTTTGGTTCAGTACAGAAACCTTTAAAATATATCTTCATTGTATTGGCATATGCTGAATATATTATTTCTTTCTTTTGCAGGTAAGGGCATTTCTTATCAAATCCATTTTGGTAATGTACACTTTTTTTTAATGATTTTTGTTTCTCAGTGCAAGACTAAAAAAAAAAAAAACTGTTCAAGTCTAATTGAAAAGTGTATGAGATGAAAAGATTTGAAATTCTATCTTATTACTATTAAGAGAAAGAGAGAGCAGTATGTCACTACAAAGTGATGCTGATGTACAAAGAGCAATGTACTGATCTTGATACCCAGTCTGATAAGTGTATATCAAGCACATGCATTACAACCAAATATATGCAATATGACTAAATTTGTTGATGAAAGTGGTTCCCAATGAGAGATGTATTTGGATTTTTAAAAAGGGATAATTTGAGAATGAGTTATCAACAGAGAACTTTTTTGCAAGTCTGAGTGAGAGTTAATACATACAGTGCATATACAATATGCCTACATAAAAATATTTGTATGTATGTACATAATAACAGTTTTATAAATATTGTAAAATTAAATGATAATATTATTGAATATATACAGTGTGAGATGGATAAATTGTCATCTAAATTATGCAAAAATGAAAATAGCACTGACATCTCATTTTAGTAGATATATATATATATATATATATATATATATGACAAAGATTACACAAAAGTATTTTAAGATAGTAAAGAATAAATTTATTCAATAAAATTGTCATTGGCTTCAACTATGGCCTCCAGACAACTTTGGAATCTCCTGCAATGCTTTTGGATGGTTTCCTTTAAGTTGGTGAATACTACTGTAATCCTTGCTTTCAGTTAATCTTTGATGCTAGAAAGAGTTTTGTTGGTTTCTTGTTTAACCAGGTCCCACACATAATAATGGTGAGTTAGGTAGCCATATGTAAGGGATGATGTGGTCGCAGAAATTGTTTGACATCCATGACTGTGTTCTCCTACTTGTGTGGCATAGTGCAGAGTAGTGTTGCCAGACATAGGGTCTTCCAGCAGCCACCTTCTTGACCCAGAGCAGCTCTACTACCTCAAGGCACTTGATTTAGGCCTCTGTGTTGAGTCTGAGGTTCTCACCAACAAATCCAGGAGTTCTTTTCTTATCAAAATGAGTTGTACCTTCATAATCACCATTATTCATCCAACTTTTTCCAAATCAGATTGACTTTTCCAGCACAATTGCTAAGCTGTACAACATGCCATTTCCAATTTTCTTGTGGAGTGATTTGCGTCATGGTGCTCTTCTTCTCACAGCTGGTTTATAAATGACCCTAATATGCTGTGCAATCAACAAAATTAAAAACAAGATGCATGCACAAAGTTAAACATGTAAAATGGTGACAATTTACCCATTGCACCCTGTGTAATCTTACTTTCTTAAAGAGAGTTATGTTAAGGTCTTTTAAGGCTTTCTCTATGTGAATAGAAGTCCACTTTTGAATAATAAGAATTATATGTCAGGTGAGGGCATCAGGATTTTAGAGATGCTCAGGTGGCTCATGTCTAAAAAAAAGTTTGATGTTTCTAACAAATTTTTTCTTAGAAATACTTTTAGTTGGTTAACCCAATTTACTCAGTCTTTGATTGAGTATTCTCAATATTAAAGATAACTTTAATAAGTCAGTATTAATGATGATGATAAGTAGTAAATACAAACTAGAGATGTACAGAAAAGTAGTATAAGTATAAATGACCTGCAGTAGTGGAAAATGGGAGTGTAAAGCTGCACTGTGACTTTTGCATTAATATTATATCATTACTATCCAGAAGGCAGACAAATAGTGTTGACTCATAAATATGTCAGTACCAAGAGATGTAAGTATTTTTAAGAAAGAGAAGAATAAGCTTTCAATTTAACGAGATTTGAAACCTGAGACAACATGCTTATCTTGTAGGGTTTAAGAAAGTAGTTGCTCCTGTCATTGCAGGTACCCTTGGAACTATAAAAAAAACAAAATCCAAAAATAGTTGGTTAATATTGGAATAGTGATTTGAACAGATGCGTTGTAAAACAGCATTGCTTGGACCAGACAGAACTCTGAGAATGGTTTTGTTGATCTGAAGGAATGACAAGACTGATGTGAAGGAATGACCCACTGCTTATTGTGAAATTGCAGTCTAAGATCTACTTGGGAGAAAAAAAGATAATTATTATTATTGTAGCATTATTAACCCTGTGTTGGTTACATGTGTTTTTTGTTAACCCAAACTTTTTAAAGTACTTGTAATTCCTAGATGAAAACTTTTGCTCTCCCCCACCCCCATTACTCTCCTGACTCAGTAAGGGTGTGTAGTATGTAGTGTGGCACAGTTGTAGCTCAATTGTTGTGGGAGGCAGATGTTGGTATTATCTATTTTCGAAAATCCAAGGTGATTAGCAAAAGGTTTGAACTTTTCCTTGCTTGAATCAAGCAATGACCTTGAAATTGACCATTCAACATTTCCTCTCCAATGCATTAATTGGTAATGTTTGCAGATTTATCTAGCCTATTCTAAATTGTGTTTCTGGAAAAATGTTAAAACCATTTTTTTTTAAATTTTTGTTTTTTTTTATTTTGTATATAAATAAATAAAAAGATCAGTTCAACATGATTACAGTTGATCATGTCTATACTTCTGAGATGATAGTCCAAATAATGTTAATAGTGATTATTACTCATATCTCTGATAGTTTATCTAATAGTAAATTTATTCCATTGTTAAAGAAAATTTTTACAAAAAGTATATTCTTTCTAAAACTTAAAATAATTTCTTTAATTTTATTCTCTATGCTAGGTAGAGATTTAGAAAATCTTTGAATATCTACTGTCTTCTATTTTATTTATATACCTTTAAAAATCTGTTTAAAAACTTGTTGGCTTCTATTATAGTGAGAATGACTGCAAAACATTTTCCACTTCCTCATTTTATAGGCAGAAGTACACAAATGCATGCTTGGATTATTTCCTAGCCAATAAAATAGACTGGTTCTTGGTTTCATTTGACTTGTTCCTGGTCTGTCATGTCTTCAGAATGCTGCGTTTGTTTGTCTGCACTTGCTCTTGTATGTCAACTGTAATTCTGAGTTTGTGAACTTTTCCAATATTATTGTTGCTTTGCTTTATTACTATTTATTTGCTTTGCATGTATAGTTTGTTTGATTTATATTATTTTTTTCCATGTTCTTTTCTTTTTCTTATTGCTTATTGCAAACTTTGTCAATTCTACTTGTTGAACAGTTCTGTTACTTATTTTGTATTTGACTATGGTTACTCATTCCACAATACTTTAGCATAAGACAAAAAAAAAATGATCAGGGGAGATATTTTGAAATTTCCCTGGGAAAGGTGAGTTATTGTAAAAATGTATATTTTATAATATAAAACACATGACTTTATTTATTTTTTGGTCATACATCCTTATTTGAGATGAGACATTCCATTGTTATAGTAACAAGAGACATTACTTGACACCAATAAGTAAACATGTTAGCATCATTAAATGTCTCATTAGTAAGTAGTGAAGATCAGGCTGCTCATACATTTTATTTCTTTTGTGTAATCTTTCTTTGAATATCTTAATTTACTGATTGAACTTTGTTCTTGGATTACTCATACCATTATTAAATTAATCCATAATCTGTTGATAGTGTGGGTGAAGTTGCATGTAAATAGAATGAAAGTGCATATCATTTCTCTGGGTTTTTTTTTTTTATTCTCATAGTTTCTTAAACTACTGAGTTCCTTTTTTGCTGTTTGATTTTCTTATCACAAAATATTGACTGATCCATTCTTATTTACAATTTTGATGGAATATACTTTCTGTAATTCTGTGATGAATACTTACTGTTAAAAGCATTGTTACATTACTGAACTTGTTCATTATTTTGCTTTTTTATTTATTCCTTATTTTGGCCAGTCTATTCTACAGCCTTCTTCAGTTCTACTCTTAGGTGAGCAGTATGAGGACATTTACTTCATTCATTTATTATTTTTTTTAATTTTCTAACTCTTCTTGTTTATTAATTTTGCAGTATTTGACCCTTTAAATAATTTTCTCACCACCTGCTTCATTAAGCCCCACCTGATTCTGTTTATTGCATATTGAGAGAAATTCACCCACTACTTGTAATAGGTAGCTAAGAGTATGTCAAAAAAAAAAACAAAAAAAAAAAGAGTTTAAATGATGAATAAAAAAGAAGAGGTTGAGTCATCTCTTTTCCAGTACATAGGCGATTCCATTTTCAGTAACTCAGGTAACAGGTATACCTACTTGTTGCTAAAAATTCTTTGCCTTAATGCTAATATTGGTTTTAAACTTGGAATTTAAATGACGTAATAATTTTTGTTTATTTTGACTTTATGAAGTTTTTTTTTTCTCTTTCACTCTCTGCTTGACTTTCTCAGCAATCGAGTGACTGGCAAAAAACTAGGATTATGGAATTAATTTAAACTCTGAGCTGGTTTTGGTTTCAATATAGAATTAATTCAACTTGGAAGAGTTGAAATTGGTCCTGCACATTAAAATTCAGAGTGACAAAGGTTCTTCAAGCAACAAACCAAAAACTCAATAGAAAGTAAAAGCATTGGCTCCATTGGGTGATCTTATTTTAGTTAACAGAGATGACATCTTTATTAATAAGTCTCTAGCTGGTTGATTGAAGGTTGTAAGCTCACTCCCTGCTCTAGGCAATATTTTTTCTCTCTTCAACCACAAAACATTACACTCAGAAATATCAGATTCCTCTCTCATTCTCTATGCCAGTGGGACTGTCCAACCATTTTCAGTCTCTGGGTCACATTTTATAAAACATGGTTGTTTTCTGCATTTTGTAAGGTAGTTTTTTTAATATTTTTTAACATTCTTTTATTTTTGATCCTTTGTTTCCTAAATTCTTTTTTCAATTTTGAATTTTCATCTCCCACTCTTTTTTTTTCTTCACCATTATACCTTTTGCAGTGGTAATTTTTGAAACAGTTTATAAAACTAAACTGGTTTATTAATTTTAATCAAAAGAGAATTCTTATTGTAATGGAATATAAAACATCCATTTGTTTTAATGCTTAATTCCTTCTAGGCTAATTTTTTTTCTTAGATTTAGAATTCCTCTCTTAACAGCCAAATACCTCTTATATAAGAATGCTCTACAAAAAATTGTTAAGAGATTGGAAAACTGAGCAAGCAATTTTTTTTTCTGGCCTATACTTGTCTAAAATTGAATCTGGTTTGTATTATCTGTAAATTTTGATTTTGATAATCTTTATCATATTGCTGCCATTTCTTTTTTTTTTTTTTGTACACCACCATTTTCTAAAAAAAGAAAAAGAAAAAACCCTCCCTTTCCCCGCTTTGCTTTCAGATTATATACCTGAAGAAGGTTGTAGAATGGATCAACCAACATGTAACAACAGAAGTAGCACATTGAATGAGTTGAATAGTCCATACAACTCTTGGAATGGTAATGACTACTTTCAAAATTACAAAGGTATCTTGGCTTAATTTTATGTTTTTTTTGTCATCATATTCTTTTATGTTTAGTATATTCTTTGATAACTTTATCATTGAGGGTATTCAGCTTGCATCACAATCTGTCCATTCCCCTTTCTCAATATTTGAATGGTTTTATATCAATTTTCACAGTAACAAGGAAGATGTAAAAGTTATTACAATTAGCACAAAAAACATGATAATCACAGTTTCTGTTTGATAAAAGATGCAAAGGAAGCAATGAACCCATTTAGCATTTTATTTTGTTGTTATACACATCAAGTTCAGCTTCACTAATCCAGAATTTAGTCGATTTTTAAGTTATTTGAATTAGAATCCATAATAATTTCTGTCTATATTTCTGAAATGAGGTATTGTAACTATTTATATTGTTCAGACTGTTGTTCTCATCATTGTTTTCATATTTGACATTTTGGCTGTTGTATACTACAGCCTTCTTCAGGTGATTGAAATTTCAAACCGAACCCTTTATTTCATCCACCAGGGTAGATTGTTCTAGTTCCCTGTGCTATGCCTCTTTTGGATATCTCAGTTTCAGTTATTTCCCTTTAGTAACTCAGCTTTCCAAGATGTTGTTCCTCTCTGTTGTGGCTATATGTTGAATTCACAACTTTTTGGGTTAAGTCATTGTGTTACTTTTATCCAATGGACTGGTGGATGAAATGAAAGGTTTAGTTCAAAGTTCCAATCACCTGAAGAAGATTGGAGTGTACATTGGCCGAAACATTGTGAATATAACCATAATGATTGGAATTTCTAGGAGGAGTTATCATTATTCATCACATTTTAACTGTTGTGCCGTGCAGCCTTTTTCAGGTGCTTGTTAACTTGGATAAACTTGAGGGAATTTCAAATTGAACCCTTTATTTAAGTTACAGGAATAGGGGATGTAGGTTGTTTTCATTCTGCTGTCCTTGTCTAGGGATATCTTGTCTTGTTCTTCCATTTACATCACTGGGATACTGGTAGGTTCTCATGACATCTCTTGAAGTAACTTTCAGTCTTATAAGTGGCAGGTTGTATTGGGTTAAAAGGTATAATAATTAGGGTGCAATTGCAATCACTGACGTCACCTACAGAGAAATGTAGATTCATGCCTTTCTTATAGGAATTTGTGTGTAATCTCAACAAGCAGTTGAATTTGATTCACCAACTCCATTTTCTATGCTGTTAACTGTTCAACCAGCTCTACACCTACATCTCTCACAAAATAGATGCAATAATCAAAAAGGCATGAATACACTTCTCTCCCTGCTTTATTCAATTGTCAATTTGGCAAAGATGGTGAATGATGCTAAAATGCATTACCCACTACCTAACTGTGCTCACCTTTACAGTTTGGTCTCCATAACTATTCAGCAGGTTTTGATAAATGTCAGTTGGTGTAATTTCTTCTACATAGAGTAATTCAATGGCATATCTCTGCATGCCATTTTGTCAGACTGCAGAAGTTTATCACAAGGTTAAACCTTGACTGATATATCACCAATATGTGGACAACATTATAAAATAGATGTTACTACCCTTGTATAAAATATGATAATCTATTATTCAACAGGGAATAGAATATTTTTTTTAATATTAATTCATCTGTGAACACCTTCGGTTTGGTGATTTTAATGCTCATCATATCAAGTCTGAATCATTCTAACGTTAGTTACTGATGTTGCATTTATTCAGACTTTCAATTTTTCCATTGCTCAGTCAAATAAATTTGCCTACTCATTTCGCTAATAATTCTGATCAACATTCTTCACTTGATTTATTCCTTACCTGGCATTGCAACTCTGTCCTCTTGGTAATTTAGATCATGCTGTAGATATATTTCTTTTAACTCATTTATTAGATATGAGCTGCAAGACTTCTTTCTGCTAACAGCATACCAATTGGGGTTCATTTCATGATTTTCTTTGTGATACATCTTAGAGTTAAATTCTTAATCTTTCTATTGAAAAATGTGCCACTGAGATTTCTTCTTTGGTAGAAGCAGGCAATGATGCTTTTGTGCTATCTTGGAAATATTAGGTGAAACCACAATTTTCTTGGTTCACACCTGCCTGTTCTGCCATTATATCATACAGGAATAACTTTTTCTGACTGTACCAACATGATAGTTCAGATCACAACAGACATTTTTATGTGTCTGTTTGTAACAATTTTAAATATGTCCCCAATGAGGCACTACTATAGCCTCTAACAAGTTTGGTTCTCATGATTACTAATCAACTTTGGTTAAGCATCTCACTTTGCAGGGTCTTTTTGTTCAATAATCAGTACAACTTTCACTTCTTTAGATTAACTGCTGATGTGTTAGCAATTATTGCTGAAAGGGTTTATCAAGCTTTAGATGAGAATAGTGAAGCTTGCACTGTTGTTTTAAATATCTTAAAAGCATTTGACAGGGTTTGGCATGCTGATCTTTTTCACAAGTTGATAGGTTATAGTATTTCTGGAATAATTTATGAACTGTTTTAATTTTTCATTGAATGAAAATCTTTTATGAAATTGCAAAATGAAAGTTGTCTTGAATGGCTACACTTTTAGATTTTTACATTAATGCGAGTATCTCCCAGGGCTCTATTCTTTATCAATGACTTCCCTGATGTCATCAGCAACTCTATTTATTCTTATCTTAATGGTAAGTCCGATATGTTCAGTATAGTCAAATTGGCACTTGATCTCAAAAATGATGTTCAATTTGTTGCTAACTTGGGTAAGAAATGGTTTATTAATTTCAACACCTCCAAAACAAAAGGTTTTCGTCCATCAGTGACTCATTGTGCCCTCTCAGGATAACGTTCATAGCTGACATGAAATGGAAAGACCATATTAAATCCATTGCTAGATCACCTTGCTAAGGAAGTTGCTTCCCTGTGTCATGCTCTACAATTTTTCTTGCCATAATCTTTCTTGCAAATTTATAAAACTTCAATTTGTTTATGTATTAAATAGTGTTGTCATATCTGGTTTGGTGTTTCAGTTATATATCTAGAGTTTCTTGACAAAATTCAAAGAAGAATCAGCAGTATTACTGGTACTGACCTAGCATCTCAGCTTGTCACTTTTCCACTGTTGTAATGTAGCTCATCTGTGCTTTTTCTATAAATATTTTCATGGTAACTGTTGTGATGAGGTTTCCTCTTTGATACCTCAACTTTACAGCTTTAAGTGCAGTACTAGATTGGTAGCTAGGTATCATAATTTTAAAGCAAAATTGTGAGATGTAATCACAAGTTCTATGCTCACCCTTTTTTCTCTTGTGCTCCTTGCTTGTGAAAATGTTATCCAACTCCTTGCTTCCTGACCATCTACAAACTTGAAAAATTTAAATGCAATGTCAAATGTCATCTTTTGTCTTGTTGAATATGGTTCTTTTATTGTCCTTTCTCTTTAGTAATGATTTTTTTCAAGATTCTTTCATCTTAGTGACTTTATTGCCTTGCCTGGAGTGAAATGATTAAAAACAATTTGTGAAGTATTGAACAAAAACAAGAAAATTAAGAGCTACGTTTTGGTGTTTTGTAAGTTTTAATGCTTTTGTAAAATTGCTATTTCTTTTTATGGTTCAGATAAACTAGTATATATACAGTTTAAAAACAAAGAATGTGTAATGACACACAAACTAGATAAATTTTGGTTGAACTTTTAACTCCAAAGTTCCTGTTTCAGTATTTTAACCACTATGCTGTTACCTTGAACAATACATTTCTTTGTTGCTTCTTTGTTTTCACATAAGGATGTTTTGCACTATAAATTCCTCTTTTTTAGTGTAAAATTTCTAAAGAAGTTAAAACTCTTTATACTTGAGTTTGTAAAGCCTGTGAAAATTAATTAATGAGTTTCCAGCCTTTTCTTATGGGGATGAAGTATAAGCCCTAAAAAGACTTGAAGGAAGCTAAAGAGAGAGAAGGAAAGCAAATTATGAACATAATGAAAATATATTTTTAATGATGATAAAGAAGTTTAAGATGGAGAGTAGGGGGGATGATTCACTGGTACAGAAAATAGAAACCATTTCTAATATGTGTCTTGGGATTAGATCCTGGATCTAAAATAACTTGCTGCTTGGTAATAAAAAGTATTTATTTGGATTTACAGACAATATTGGCAAATAGTATTTGGTGTCTTTCCAAAAATGGATCATGACCTTTGTTGGTCTAAATTTAAAAATTCAACTCTTATAACATTATCATTAATACTCTCTTATGACTGTGCAATAAAGAGCATCACTTTGTAGTCAGGTTTTTAAGAAATAATATAAATCTTTATTATAAGCAAGCTTAATAAGGCAGTAAAAGTAGTGTAGCAATGGCATATATCCACTTATTTTTGCCTATCTCACAGTTATAAGTACAAGGGGTTGAAAAATTCTTATCCCAATAAAGAAAGGATTCAATTTTTTTATGTTTAGTCAGATTTTGGGAAATAGGTTGAACTGAAAAACTGTTGATCAACATCTTGTAAATATCAATTGCAAAATCCAACTATCTTGTTTGTTCTTTGATACTGGTATCATATAGCCCAATATCATTTATTTCATGTAGCTTGAAATGGAGATGGACACTGATAGTAACAATCATTGTCCTGGGAAGTACGAGTTATTTAGTATGGCATCCTGACATTCTAATAGGTCATGAGGTGTGACAATAAATTACATCCATCGACAGCAGTGCCTCTTATCCGGGGTGGGGGGAGTTGAAGGTTTTGAGGAGTGTGTCACCACCTCTTAATTGCTGCTGTTCCCAGGTTCACCCTGTCTTAGGATGGTAGCACCTATTAGGGTCTCAGTAATGGGTAAATAGTGAACATCAAAGTAAAAACAAAACATTACGAAAGTATGAAAATACTTATTTATAGTAAAATTACCAACCCTACAATTTTAAAGCAAAATGACAAGCAATACATTTTGTAGCAAAATGATCAATGATACATTTTATCTGTAATTGAAGACATCTAATTGCATTAAAAAAATATTTAGCTGGAGCCATAAAATTGTGGTCAAAATATTTAGATTTCAGTATTAAATAACTCATAGAGGTTGATATGCCACTGAACAAAATCAACCAACAAGTTCTGAGAAAAGTCAGTATCCAATTTGGTATGACTTTGGTATGAAACCTACTACGAGAGATATTATTTTATCCCACATTTTGCAGTGACCATACTGTATTAAAAGTAGAATTTTGCATATGGTTTAATACTGGCTGTGGCATATATTCCAGCCATTTGTAAATTACAGACCAGGCATTATTTATTGTCATTGAAAGTCATCTAAATAAATTATTTTACATGTCAATGTTGGCTCTTTAACACACTATAAACTTATAATACTTGCATCAAACATTGATCTGGTTTATCCACTGTTGTCATGGAGATGTTTACTTAAAGGCAGGAGCTTGATTACTTTCATGTCTTTAGCTCATTTTTTTAAAATACTTTGTATCTTTTATCTTTGTGTACATTTGCAAAATCAGCTTATTGTATTTTCCTATGCATCAAGCCACTGTTAACGCTTAATTTTTTTAAAAACTTTTCAGCTTTTCATTTCCTTAACTTTTCCACAATTTCAGTTTCAATATAGCAATTTTTATTGCTTTCTTGAGATCTTTGTTTAATTATTTTTTTTCATTCTCATAAATATCACTTCATGATGGATAGCAAGTTTTCTATTGGGCTAATATATAGAGAGGCTATTCTATTAACCTTTAGCACATTGCGTTATTATTACTTCCCCTTTCACTGCATTCTTTTTCAAGGCCTCACAGTTGCAGTATCCTTATTGTTAACTTCACTCAAAATGCTTTTCTCTTGCCATAGCAGAATATGACAACACAACTATGAAATTCAAACACACTATTATTATTCTGGGATCAGTCACCTTCAGTGGCAGAGTAAACTTTTTGTATAGGAAATGAAGTCACATACAGAGTGATAAAGGTTATCCTGGAAACAGCTTTTGGCACGGTGGACAATAGTCAGCTTTGTAAACTTTTGCATGTATTCTTTAGCATTAAGGCTTCTTGGCTGTATCACTCAAAAATTTCTTGTCCAAAAACTTAAAATAATTATCTCAGTATTTATCTTGAACCATCAATTTTGAAGGGAACTATCATTTTACTGTCAGTAATGAGCCTAAAATATTGCTCCATCTTTCTCCTATTGTCAGGTTGAGGGTTTTAGTAAAAGGCCCCACCTCTGGCCCAGACATCAGCTTAACTTCATTCAGTAAAAATTACTAAAATATCAGTTTTCTTGTACTTCTTCATCCAACTTACACATTTCTCTTTTTGTGATCTTTACTTAAAAGTGATAGTTTGGTTATTTTAGTGTATTTAATTTAACTAATGTACTTAATATTCTACATCTGCAAAATTAGCTTCTTTAAGATATGATGTGTAGTTGGGGTAAGGGTCTTGACCCTGCGAACTCTTGTATGTGTGAAGACAGCAAAGACAATGAGGAGAATAGAGGCAACGATGTTGAGTTTCAATGTCAATTTTATTATGATAAAAATTGACAAGAAAATGGTAGGAAATCGGAAAAGGCTGTAACATTGGCAGGAGTAGGCAGGATCAGCTCAAGCTGGAACGTTGTTGTTGATCGGCAGCAATGTCGTCAGCATCTGGTATGAAAGACACAGGCTGAAAAGTCATCAGCGTCTGGCAGGATTGACACAGGCTAGAGTGTCGTTGGCTGGCAAAAACGTCACAGGCGAGAAAGTTGAAGTAGAGTCTTGGCTGCAATTGAACATAGTCCAAGGAGGATGGGTTTAGTTGCGGCCTAGCATGTGTAAATTATAGACAGGTAGACAAGCTAGTACGTTTGCACTGCGGCCTTGGACTGGCATGTGTTTTACTTCCTTTGCAGAATTTGACTGCGATTAAATGAGATTGCTGCGAGCTAGCATGTGCAAAAGCCACAGCAATTGGACTTGAAGAGTCGTTGTTTCCTTTGTCAGATTGACCACAAGTAACGGGAGCTCAAGTGAGCTAGACTGTTCCACCTCTGAAGCAGAGTCAAACCTAAAGTGGAACCAGTTGCTAACTATAATGTAATGCACTCCAGGAACCAATCACAGGTAGCATGATCACAAACGAAGAATATGCCTAACTGGAAGTGGCTAGAGAGTGGAAAGTGAGTATTTGAGAACAGAAAATACACTGACCCTACTTCCAGGGCTAAGGAAGGCCAATTTTAGCAAAAATGACACTGATAATAAGGGTTCAGTTGTCAGCAACGTCTCTTGGCTGCTGATTTTTGCATATGAGATCATGGTTGCCCTTTCTAACTCTCCTACTTGATTTAGTCTTATAGACAGTGTCGTTGAGTGTCCACAGTACCAGGTTTGCACCGTGTTGCTGTGTCTCCAGATAAGCAGGTTTAGTCTGATCAATTGCGATAATATTGGTGGGGTTACTACGCTTGGTCGTGAGGTGCTTGTCAGAGCGGCAAATAACCTTGTAGAGGCCTTGGTAAGCTGGTGTGAGTGGTCATTTTAATGCATCGATTCTGATAAAAACAAACTCACAAACTTGTAGCTGCAGCAAAATGTAGGTACATGTTGATTGATGTCATGGAGGTGAGTACTTCAAATGTGCCAGTTTTGTGTCAAAGGTCTTGGACAAAAGGTCGGACACGTATTGAGGAAGTCATTTGAAATATTGTTCAGGCAGCAAAAGAGTAGTGCTGAAAATGAGTTCAGCAGGTGAACAACCAAAGTCCTCCTTTATTGTATTCCTCAAGATGAGAAGAATCAGGTGGATCATCATGTACGTTGATTTGCTTTCAGTAGACTCCATCACTGTTTTGCTGTGATCACGTCAGGCAATACGACTTGTTGCAGGAGCCAAGGAAGGCCCATTTCCGTGAAAGTGACACTGATAATAAAGGTTCTGTTGTTGGCAACATCTCCTGGTTGCTGATTTTTGTGTGCAAGGTCAAGATCACCGTTTTGTTGAAAATCAGAACAAGTGGGAGCAGTGGGCTGCGTCAGATATTTTCTTTTGGATCAATCCACTGTTCTTACTTGTTACCCCTTTGATTTTTCTAATTTTTTGATTTGTTATGATTTGAAAGGGATGATCCTGTTTTTAAATATCAATACTGTGTCAGATCGATCTCTGACTTTTACACAGATATTGACCTTAGAAGTTCTGCATATAAAAAAATCTTTTGATCTGGGGTTACAGAAATATTTTTCTCTTAAATAACAAACAAATAAGTAGTATACACTTTAAGTAGAGAACAAAAATTTACATAAATTAATAAAATTATGCATTTGATAAATTTTAATCTTTGATGAATAATTATGAACCTCAAATTTTTGTGCATTTGCTTCTGAAAAAAAGTTACATACAAAAATTTTTTTAGAAATTTAAAAAACATATGCAGATATCAATTATGTGAGCACATTTTCAAATGTGACATTTGTAAATAACAACTAAATGACAGAGCTTAAGGCCAATAACTTTGTAAAAGTCAGGAATTGTTTTGACACAGTAAGTATTGATGTTATAAAAAAAAGCCCCTCCCTTCTAAATCAATAACAAAACAATTTTTTTTATTCTTATAACTTAAGACTCCCAGCCTGAGGAAGGTTTTAAAAGAATGTTAATCTGCAAAAATTATTTCTCCCTCTAAATTTTTTTTCCTTATTTTTTATGATCATAGCTCTCCTCAACATCCTGTCCTTTACAGCACTTATGGTTTGTCATTTTTTTTATTATCTTTCCTAATCTCTGTTCTGCCAATCGTTTAGAAAATGGGGGAGAAAAAAATTTTTTTTTCATTTTATTACTCACTTAGTCACTGAGTAGTCACTATATACCATATTTTATTTTTGCAACTATTTATTGAAATTTATTTATTTCCTGTGTATATTTTTTTGTTTGCTCATGTTGTTAACAAATAAATACACTGGTGCTTGAATAAAACACTAAAACAGGCGAGTTTGACCTGGATATATTTTATTTTTATAATAATCATAATAATAAAACCTATTATTTTTTAATTCTCAGCTGCTTCAAAACGCCTAAAGCCGAGAGTAGACAATCTAATACAATCGTTAAAAAAAAACCCCAAAAAAAAACAAATAAATAAAAAAAAATGAAAAATGAAAAACAAAAGAATGATTTATTGCTACTCCTGCTGTTAGTGTATATTGGAGACTTCCTGCTCTGTTACAAGTCAGTGGTTCAATCAATAACTAAAAGGGTTATATATGTGATCACATGATTGCTTTTTGACCTGAAACAGGGAGTGCTTTATTTTTCAATTTTCATTGACTGGACATAGAGGAAACTTAATATACCCTTCAATCTGGGATATATACCATATTTTAAAAAATTTTTATCAACTTAACGATTTTTTTATACTTATTTTTTTCTAAAATGTTAGTATAGTGTGAGAATTATTACGTTCATAAAATTAAAATACCATAAAAAACCTTTGATGGGCTGGACATGCGCTTGAATAATAAGGGTAAGTTTTTTTTCCAATAATGTTAAAATCATTTGACAGAATTTTTTATTTGATTTACTTTTTTTTTTTTACAATAAAAATTTTATTCTTAGAATGTTCATTTATTTTATATGAATGTTTTCTTATCATTTTTTTTAATTAAAAAGTACACTTTACTGGATTTATTTGGAAACATTTTTGACTAAATTTACTGTTTTTAATTTATGAGAAATTTCGGTAGTTTCTTCCAAAATGTTCCATGTTGGAAAAGATCATCAGGGTGATATACTGGGTCCTACATAGGATTTCTCAAGGCAGTGGACTTCTTGCCAATGCCTATTTTCTTGTTAATTTTGTTTTAATATATGCTTTATTTATTTTTAATGTTAATTTATTATCCAATATATCCTCAAGTTAAAATTTCTTTTGAATTTTAAAACATTTTTAAGCACGGACGAAAAGTGTATTACTTAGCGGTAGCAAAGTTTTTTTGTAGATTTTTTTGTGGCATTTGAACTTCATTTGCTACAAAAACTTATCAGGGAAGAGTAGGAGACTACTTTTTAGTTTCTTTCTTTTGTTGGTTAAAAAATAATCAAGTAATTTAATTTCTATAGTTAAAAAGAACCAAACTTGTAATAATACTAAAAAATAGTCTTTTAAATCAGTTTTTTTGTTTGTACAATATTCTTAGGTGGTTTACTCATTCATTATTTGTTCCAGCAGTAGTTGCATGTGTTTTTGACTAAAGACCTTAAAAAAAACATATAAAAAAAAGTCAAATAATAGAACATATGATATCATAGTCACTCAAATTTTAAAGTTATGACAATTTGTTTTTATACGCACGAAATGTACTGAAAAATAGTTTCGCAGTGTCCAAAACTTAATTTAAAAAAAGATCACTGATTTCTCATAAAGTTTCATTGTTTTGTTAAAGTTGTTTACTTTCTGACATCAATGAATAGGAATTTTTAGTGGTGCGTTCTATAAGCTTACTTGAAACTAACCAGTATTCTTGTGTTCATTTTTTTATTTGTTTATTGGAAGAAACAGTTACAGAAAAAGAGATGAATGACAATGTGACAAATGTAGGTCCACGTTTTCTCTTTCTCGTGCGCTTATCTCATTTTAAGTCAAAGTGTGTCTATTAAAAAAAAAAAAAAAACTAGAAGAAATGATAAATGTCCAGTATACAAAACATTTTGTTTGGCATTCTAGTAAAAAAAATAATTATTACAAGAAATATTGTGTATATTGTACAAAATTTTAAAATCCCTTTTTGTTGATTAAACCATAATTCCATGATTAAGCATCTGTTTTGCTTTTGAAACTGTGTGTACTGAGTAAGTTTAAACATTTTTTATTTTTATTATAAATTTGTTACTTTTTTGTTTAAATGCATAATCGTTAGTTAATTTTTAATAATGTACGTTCGTTTGAGAGAAAGTATATTTATTTTTAATAGGCCAGACAGTTTAAAATTTGTACAAAGGGTGTCCAGTAGGTACCTCCTCTATTGTCGACCCCCCCCCCCCGAAAAAAGCATACTATGAAGAAAAAAAGAAAAAAGCCCTAAACTTACAAAACGAACTTTTTCCATCAAAATGTTTTAAAAAGTTTTATGTTATTATTAAGAGGAAAGATCAAAGTTTTTTAAGAAAAAATTTTAATCCCTTCTAACATGTTTGAAATTTTGGTAAAAAAATCTTGTTTTGATTTTAGTTAGCGGGTAACCAAATTATTATGAAATTTTTTCTTTTACATTACAATAGAAAATGTATTACATAACTCAGTTTTTTTTTCCGGTGACAAACACATAATTTAGAAATTCTTGTAAAAATCAAATAATTGTCGAATTTTAATGAAGCACTCAGGACTTATTTATAAATGAATGACATTATTTAAAAAAAAATCTTGGTAAAAAAAAATAGTGTTACTGTTGCCCCCACCTCCGTGTAAATTCATGAAATTTTAAGAAATTAAACGCAGGATAAAGTTTCAGAAATGTTTAAAAACTACTACTTCAAAGATTTTTGTCATTATCATTAGTTTATTAATAAGTGAAGATTTTATTAATCAAAAACTGAAAAGTTTAAATACAAATCATCGTGCCTTCATATTTTAAAAATTAATTAAAAAAATTTTTTTTTTGTATTTGAAGTTTTTTTTGTATGGTAATTTCTAAGTGTACATTAAAAGGTCATGTGTGTTTCATGGTGTCTTCCCATTACAGGAAAAAAATTTGTACATTTGTGATCGCAATTTATTTTTTATCTCATATCTGTCAAGCTGTTATCACATTTCAAATACAGGGGACACGTCAGAAAGTTCAACTCTTTGTTTAAGAAATAGTTCTAGTCTAAATTTCATGCTATAAAATTTATAGCATGAAATTTAGACTAGAACTATAATACTTGTGTTAATCAGATAAACTTAACATTAAATTTGCTAATTTTTCAAAAATAATGTGTCACTGATATATATATAAGTTTTTCTCAGATGTGCTTGGTCATTCACTCCTCTTTTTATCCAGCAGTGTCTCTCTCCATAAATTTTTTGTGCTTTGCATAAATTGGCAGACATATTGGTGGATTTAGTTATCAAAAAGTAGTAGAGGTACCTACCATAAAATCTCTTTCTTTACAATTCAAAAAATTTATTACAAAAAGCAAATGGACAAATTAAATATGTGGTAATTGTTACAAAATGAAGAGTAGATAAAGTTTTTTTTTTTTTTAACTAATTTAATACACCCTATATGGGCACCATTAGTTACACAAAGCACATCAAAATGGTACCCGATTGATGTTTTCCTCAGATGTTCTTGGTCATTCACTCTTCCTTTTATCCAACAGTGTCTGTCTCCATAAATTTTTTGTGCCATGTATAAATTGATGGACAGTGGATTTCTTCCATACTTAGTTCTGTAGCTTCTCTAACTCTGCATATTTCAATTTTGTTTCAATAAATCATGACGCACATTGTGTCTTTTCTTGAAGAGTAGCCATTTTTAAAGGGTGTAGAGGCTGAATACTCAGATTAAAAAGAAAATTTAATGCCAAGTATCCTGGCCACAAAATACAACACAATTTTCAAGGAAAACATGAAAAGAAATATTTTGTTAAAAAATAGAAAGAATGATCATACTTCATATATACGCAAATATACAATCGGTATGTTTCAGTGTCCTATTTGTTAGGGTAGTAAAATACCTTCAAAGTTCGTTTGTTGAAGGGAAATGTGATTTATGAAGTTAAGATAAGTCTGTGTTTCGCAATTTGTGAGATCAATAGTAGTAATGTCCAAATATTGAATCTTTTGTGAAAAAAACGAATATGAGGTCTTTCATCCTTTTTTCTTTCTTTTGTTGATGAGGAGGAAGAAAACTTAAGGTGAAAAAGATAGTGAGATGTAATTGTTTTAGAAAAACCTACATAAATAAATGATTAGAAAAAAAAATACTTATTGTGATTAATTTTAAGGAGTCAGTTGAAGTGTCTTGTTGTTCCTTTAGAATCTGTTCTGGAGTTTATGACTGACTGATTACTGACTGATGGACTGCTACCGAAAATGTGAATAAGTAGCCAACTCAATCAGGTGGTCGGCTCCCAACACAAAATTATTTTTTTGGTGCCAAGAACAATAGATATTGGTCACTGAAAGTTCAATTTGTTCCTTTGTCCAATAGCTATCAGAATCGCTAAGTTTAATTATATTTTTTTAGTAATTTCTACCAAAATTTGTTTTCAGTGATTCTGATCCAATTTAGTGTGTGCATTTTCTACTTTTTTGAGCTTCTGCTATTTACTATAATATGTAGGATTTATATCCTGTAGGGGTTCATTTAACAATACCTCTTTCATCAAGAGTTACCTCAATTGCACAAATGCAATGTGAATAAAAACTTTGATAGCTCCTGAGTACATAGAACAAATCTAATTAATCTGATCAATTGCCTTTGTAATATATTTTTAAATTGTAGAGACTTTATAGACACCTTGTATACCTTTTTTGGCTCAGTGGTTAAAATCTGCCAAAATTTGAATATTCCATTTCCAGTTTATGAAAAATGATTTTTTTTTCATATATATTGACCAATGAGAGATGTGGTTTCAAACTCTAACAACATCCTGAGTGTTGGGACACAGATGAGCCTAGATTTTCTGTATAAATAAGACTCAGGTCAGTAGATATGATTAAAAGCCATTTTGACAGTAAAGAGAAGACCTTTTGAAAGTGTGAAGAGTGCAATGGAAGAAGGCAGGTCAACATCAAAGAAGCCATTTAACGCCAAGAAAGTTCTGTTGTCAGCCAACCACAGAGAAACAAGAGAAATTGGAATTACAGTGTAATTTTTCCTGAGGTTAGACAGCCTGAAACAAGGATTACAGAAAGATTTTCTTAAGAATGAATTGTGTAAAAAATTACTTTTTTTCTTTTTGTAAAATTTCTGTATCTCAGAGATACCCTTGGAGTAATTTACAAGTGTTTTTTTTTTACCAAAAGTGGTTGCACTTTTTTATTTTGTCATTTTTTTTTAAAATCCTTGTTTTCTCCTAAGTTGTAATTGTTTTTGCATTTTTTTTTGCTGTTGATTCTTTATCATAAATTTTTATCCAGCCTTAATAAGCGCTCAAAGAAAATTTTGTGCAATTTTTGTTTGTACCTTTTGTCATAATTGTAAATAGTAAATAAATGTTAATTCTTTTAAAATTGTATACACTAGTTGTTTGGTGTTTTATAATTTTGCTATTTTTACTAGGTTTTTCTGTCTGGTACAAGAGCTTGGATTTAGTAGAAATTAAAGTTTTATATATAATATGTATAAATGTATACACATATATACATAATATCATTAATACATGCACGTTTATAACACTTTTCAGTTTAATAGTAACTAATGCACTTTATTATGAAAAGTTTTCATTAGAATACTTAGTTACTACTGTTAAGTACTACACTGGTTCTAAGTAGAGGGCCACAGACTTTGATATTAGGTAAAACTCACAGATACAATGATCCATGAAACCTTGATCCAAATATAGTTTATGAATAATTAATATAATCTTATCACATTTTTTTTTTTTGACTGGTGTTTGTATTGATTTTCTTCTTCTCTGAGTTTTATTCTCACACAAGATTCATTTTCATATTTTTACTTTTATTTTCCAAATCACAAAATATTTTTAGTCTAAATAATCAAAATTAATTTTTTTCATAAATAAATTTTAATTTTTTGCTTAGTATCAGTTTTGGTAAATATTTCCTTTGATTAATTTTTATTTAAAATAAAAACATGTAAAACAATGTTTTGGTGATATCCTTTTTTTGTTTTTATAATGATCATATTTAATTGCTTAAGGTTAAGATTCCTTTAAAATACATTTAACATTAAAGTTTTGATTGATTTCTTTTTGTTTTTAATTTTCTTTTATTAACTACCATCAAATCAGTGATAGCAGTGAAGCAGAAAAATCATATTTAGGACCTTTAAATCATCAGTTGATTGTTTTAACAAAAGCTGTTAAGAATAAAGTCAAAGGAAATTAATAATGTTTTCATTTAGTAATATTTTTAAAAATTTTAAATTATAAACTTGTAGTGTATTAAAAATGTTACTTAGACAATTATAGTCATTAGTATTACTTTATATTAAGTTATTTTTTTTTATAAGTTATGACTTTTATTAAAGCTATAATTAAATACTTTTTTTTTAATCATTTCACTGCAAGTAAGCTGGAACTGCCAATGTTTTACAGAAAGTTACAGTGAGAGAAAAGACTGGGTATTGAAGAAAGGATAAAAGATGAACAGGATAGAAAAGATACAGAAGATGGCAATTGATATTGCATTTAAATTGTAGCTATCAGGAAAGCAACTAAGCAAAACAGATTTCCACAAGTGGGAAATGCAAGAAAAGTAACTGTTGGAATAGAAGTTGGGGTTATGTTTAACTATTTCAACAGTAAAAGGTAGTATCAATCTAGTATCACGCTTAAATTCATGTGGTTGGGGCACCAGGGTAAAAAGCTCATCAGAGCAGTTGCCATTAAAATATTTATAGAAAAGACAGAGGGAAACCATGTGATCTTAATGAGAAAGTGACTGAAGTCGAGATGCCAAGTCATGAACAAGCAAGCTTGCAGAACCTTTGGATTTTGTTGAGAACCTCAATAGGAATAGCAGGAGCAATTGACCAGATATGTGAATAGTATTCAATGTATGGACAAATGGTAGATTTATAAAAGTGCAAGATGGATTCTGATAAGAAAATACTTTCTGGCTCAACACAGAGACCCAACCTTCCTAGCAGTAGATGCAGCTACAGATCCAATGTATTTGTTCCTCTTCAGATCAATTAAAAAAATGAGTCCAAGGAGGTGCAGTATGTTGTTCTTAAGGAGACTTGCCTCACCCATGCTGATGACTGGCAGGGAAGTTTCTCTATGGTGTTAAAGGAGTGCAGATTTGTAGAGGCATTAAAATTTAAAAGCCATTTCTTGCTCCAGTTAGCTGCTGATTGGCAAACTGTTTCAAGAGTAGCAGCCAGGTTTGCTTTGGAAGATTTTCTATTGAGATGGGAGTAAATAGTGGTTAAATCTGTATAGATGCCTACTTGGGAACTGATAACATCAGGAAGATCATTGATGAACAGCAGAAACAGTGTTGGACCTAGGATAGACTTGAGAGACAACTGCGTTTGTGTGAAAGGATCTTGCTTGTTCGATACAACCTTCATTTTGTGATTCAGTAAGAACGATCATCCAGAAATATCAATCCAAAGAGCTTTCATAGAAGGCCAGCATGACAAACCCTGTCAAATGCTTTCAAGATATCTAGAGCAACAGCTTGAGCTTTGGTATTATCAAGAGCCTAGTGTACATATTCAGTGACGGCTGTTAGCACATCAGCAGTAGACCTAATTTTTATTAAGATTATATCACTATAAATTAAATGAATGAATGAATATTACAATAGTTTTTTTTTCTACTACATTACCAGCTATATTTATGACTTTCTTACAACATGAAAAAAATAGCATTTAGTAAGGAAAATGTTTATACTTTTCAAAACTTGATAGAAAAATGATTTTGGTTGAAATTGTAGTTAATGTACTACGTTAAAAACGAAAATTAGCTTATTTTAGAAATTTTAGCTTTTAATACTACTGGAATGTTTTTCTGTCCCATTTAAAGTGTATTTTCTATTTACTTTATGTGTAATAGAAAAACACTTTAAATACCAATATGTAATTAGCTACTGAGTTCAAATTCTGGGCTAACCTGTAGCAATCATTTTCATCTTCTCTCTCCATATTTAGCTATGAGTTAAATAACAGGGTAGACTATGCTCTCTTGTCTTGAGTGGCAACTAGTCCAAAAGAAAGCCAAGAACAAAAAAGACATGTGGAAACTATTATCTCTCAAAGGATGTATGCCATATAATTTAAGTACGTCCACTTTGTTGCTAAAAAAAGAGCATAGTATGATGAAAAGTGCCCCAAACTTGATAAAAAATGTTTTATCATCAAAATGTTTGTTATTATTAAGGAGAAAGACCACAGTACATTTTAATATATTTTAAAATTTTTAACACATTTGAAACTTTGGTTAAAATTTTTTTCTCCTCCTGTCAACATGTGAACAGACTTTACTATATGAATTTTAGTGCCTTTGTTTTTGATGAAAATAAAGAATTTAGAAATTCTTGCAAAAATCAAATAGTTGTCAGATTTCAATGAAACTTTTAGAACTTATTCACAAATAAATTTATGAAACTATTTTTATAAGATCTTTAGTACCTGTTAAACCTCAACTCTTAAGTTCATGAAATTTCTAGAAATTGTTCTCTCTGCAAGCTTTGATTTATTAGTTAAATGTAGAACTCGGAAAATGTTATTCATCCATTTCTTTCTTTTTTTCTACTTATTTGTTTTTTTTTTTAAACAGTTGTCTTTTTTATGAAAATCTGCTCTGAATATTAAAATAAAAAATGTAATAATTTATACATTTTCAAAAATCTTTTTAAAATTCTTTAAAACTTTTTGTGATAGTTTATTAATTTGTTCAAACATTATTTTTAATGGATACACCTATTTGAATAGATACTCAATTTTTTTTTATAATTAAACAGTATATTTATAGATACCAGCCTGAATAATTGAAAAATCTTGTTATGAAAATATGCTTCCTCTATTTTCTAACAATATTTCTCGATTATTCAAGCTAGTAGATATAGATAAATATACTGTTTAATTATAAAAAACAGTATCTACTCAAATATAAATATTCATTAAAAGTAATGTTTAAACAAATAAATTAAAAATATGCCAGTGTTAATCCATTTTGTAAAAATTTCATAAATAGATTAAGTTACTAAGTGAAGTTACGATTTAAGTTACAACTAAGTGAAGACTATATTTACTAAACAAAAATTGTAAAGCTTAATGCAAATCATCCCACATTAAGATTTTTAAGATTATTTTTTTTTGTATTTTTATGTGTACAAAACGTGCTCCTTGTGAAAGCATGGATGACCATACATGACATTATCAGAAAATAAGATTAACGACTATTGTTAATTTAAAGTCAGCATTGAAAAATTAGGTTACAGAAAATATTTTCAATATTTGTAAGAGTATTGAGTACTTAAAAAGTATATAAAAAAAATTCACTCATCTATCATTTTTTAAAATTATAACAAAGTCTCTGTTAGACTGCAATAAACATGTAAATACCTTATCAATGCTTGATGGGTGTTGAAAGATATGTAGATCACTACTACTGTTTGTTTTAAAATCTGTTTTTTTTTTTTTAACTTAAATAATACTTGTTTTAATTAAGATTAATTATATTTTAAATTGGCTAATATTCCTCAAATACAGTATCAGAAAAGTATGCCTTATTTTTGGAAGATTTTTTTAATAAAGAAAATTAAATTGCAATAAAAGATGTCTAAAAAAGGCAGTTATCAGCTATTTTAGAAAAAATTGATTCTAATTAATAAAATTTCTGTTTGAAAAATACCCTACAGAGTATTTTGTTTAATGGGAATAGTAAATTTAATCTTTTTAGCTTTCAATTAAGGCTAAAATGAAAGCTTCAAAGAAGCTTTCATTAATCAGAATTCATTTTAAAAGTTAAATATCATGAATTGGCATGAAAAAGTAGAGGTGCCAACCATAAATTATATGGCAATTCATAGATAATAAAGAAATAGAATCTGTGAAAAGTCTGCCTCCTGAAGGGATATGTTAAAAAATTGTATTTACCAAACTAGTACAAGGCTACAGTAGGACACCCACATATGAGGATCAGAGTTATACTAACGAATTCACAATATCTTGACAAGTTAATCACTTTAAGCACCCATTGTTCATAAACTTAGCTTAGTCTGATTCAAATCCACACAAGTAGGTAAACTGACTTGGTGAGATGAATTTGTTCACAATTGTTCCATGAACAGCACCCATGTAGTTAGTTACTAAATATAGTTTGGCACAAAATCTCTCTATAGCTGAACACCTGGTGAGGATTGAACTTGCCACACTGGTCTGTGCAGCAAATTGATAACAATTATTTTATGGCAAGTATCCAAGAGAGATTTTTTTTTCTTTCTATTATTTCAAGAAAAGTATTTATTTTTATATTTTCAATGTGTTGGTTGTATAATGATGATCAGTGTGAAAAATGGAATTGACAAGCTGAGTTTAAGTTTTGACCTAATCTGTTACATTCATTCTCACACTAATTATCTTGGGAAAGGCATTACTCCATTACTTCTGTCATCAATAGTAGTCTGTACTGGACTCTCTAGACTTGGATGGTAGCCTGTCTTGGAGAAGGCAATGGGAAACCACTTTCTGCAGAGAAGAGATCTACATGTAATAAAGAAAAGGAATCGGCAGAGAGCCATGTTCACTTACATCTTGAAGAGATATGGTGTTAAAAAAACTTGCTAAATTCCTGTCTTACAAACATTTCTCTTTACAATTTAAAAATAATTCAGCAGATGATATTTTATTTATGGTAACTGGATTTTTGGTGATTGCTTTACTCACTTTCTGTACTTCCACACTGTGCATCTGAAATATGGCATGTTTATTGTGGTTACCATGACTTCTAGGTGTTATGGTTAAGATCAAAATATAGTATCTGTTCTTATCAGCTTTTTTTTCCTCTCTGTTTTTATCTTCATGCTGTAATGAAATGTCCCACACTCCCAATTGCCTATGTGGATTGACTATATTAGTAGCCATATATAGTAAGCATAGGAGATGACTTGCTTTGGCAATTACTAGCCTGCCACCAGATTCCCTGTTTTGCCATATTGTATTCTCTTTACAATAAACCTCTCTTTCATCTATGTAAGTGTTACTGTTCTTTCACTTGAGTACCACCTTGTCTGTTTGTAACCTCTTTAAAGGATACAACATTTAATTTTTGTACTGAAACTATGTAATGTTTTTCACTCCTTCCACATGATTAAAACAGATTAGTCCATTATTTATGAAGAATTGGCAGGGGGTAACAGTCATATGAATTAATGAAAAAAGGAACAAGCACAGTTATATGATGATTTACTGCTAATTAATATTGAAATAAGATTTTTTTTGTTGAAATAGAAATAATTTTCAAGTTCAGATTTGTTTTCTCTTTAAACAAGAGAAAAGTTTATAGAATATTAATAAATTAAATATCCACATATTTATTATTTCTTGTTGCTTCTCTATCATCCAGCTATTAAGTCACCTTTGAATTTAGATTGGCCTCTCTGACATTTGACATCTGTTTGTTTGCCTTGTTTGCCTTTTTGATACATTTTTGTTGCTTGTCGCTTTGAATTCAAGTTTGCAACAAAGCTTTAATGTACAAGTAATTAAATGTTATCATTTTTACACCTATTTGATTTTTAGCAACAAGCCACAATCCTATATTGTCATTTATTGCATGTGATGAATTAACTGAGGAATGAATGAATTGGTAGCAAATTTCACAAAGAAACTTGACATTAAATTTACTCTCTCTTTGTTGGCAAGTGATTAATTCAAAATGTATGAGTTTAATAAACTTTTGTTTTTCTTTTATCAGTATTTCTCTACTCACTTAACATTTTTTTAAAATGAATCCATAGAAATTTGTTATTTAATAAATCTATACAAAAAGATGTTTTTGTCTTAAAAGGTATAAAAACAAGAAGCTATGGAGAACCATGACTGCCTATGTCCCAAATAGACACAGCAGTGCCACTAGGCTAAAAATAACAAATTTTGTTAAATTCAGCTGACAAGAACCTTCTTAAATTTTACTTTTTTGTATTTATCTTATTTTCAAACACTGAAAATTTGAAAAATACAATAAAAATTTAAACAGACTTTGTTTATATTAAGCGAACAAGTTTCATTGCATTTTCTAATTAAAAAATTGGAAAACTGCAATAAAAAAATTATATATATGTAGACTTTATCATCTTAATTTAATAAAACATGTTTACAGGAATTCTTGCCTAAATATACCTTATATATGAATGATATAACTAGAAGAAAGTTTTTAGGTATAGTTTTAGTAGGTGAAAAATAAGTTATGCTTTTGGGTAATAAAATAAATCATAGAAAAAATAAATTTAAAATTAGTAATATTTTAATTTATATATTTTAATAAAATAAGTCTTTATATCTTCTGTGGCTAATATTGAGTTTATTATTGACTAACAGTATAGCCCGGCGTTGCTCGGGTGTAATGAAAGCTTTAAACTAATCCATGGTCCTAGAGCTCAGACTCTTTGGACATTGGCATGAAACACTAAAAAGCAATAGCTGTTTCCAGTTAAAGTGAAACCATAGACTGACAGAAAAATGAATGGATGTAAGTCAAATTTTGATTTCCTGGTATCGATATCAAATTTTCTGCACTATTTTAAGAACTGCAACCTTGAAACATCTGAATATCGTTTCTTATGTCTTTGTCTATGAGAGTATCAAATTTGATTAAAATCGGACCACTCCTTCTATAACCCAATTTTTTTGATTATCAATTTTCGATATTTATCAGGGGTACCTTGACACAAAACCTAGCTAAGAACATTTGCAGACACTTATAGTACAACTGTGTAAATTTTCAAGAAAATCGGTTCAGCTGTTTCGGAGTCTATAGGTAACGGATACACACACAAAGTTCCATTTATAAATAAGTTTAGATTTACTCCTATAAATTAAAAATAATTTTTATTTTATTAAGACATTATTATTATACTAAAATTATCCTATTAAAAATCATGCATTATATTAAAAATGATTTTCTCTGAGATATTTCTTACCCTGACAAAGCATACTTGAGTTTCATTATTTCTTTTTCTTAAAACTCGTTTCATTGCCAAAACAAAGACTGTCTTTTAAGCTTATTAATTTGTAATCTTACCACTTAAATGGTTTTATAATAGCCACACAAAAATGTCTTTCTAACAAAGACTTCAGTTAAAGCTCACATCTTTTAGTGCAATCTATAACTATACTATTTGCTTGATGGCTTGGAATCATTATTTCTGACTGAGAAATTTGTATAAGAATAAATAGGAATAAATTATAAAATGTGAGGGATAAGATACATTTAAAGAGTGAGAGAAGAAGAAAGACATGAATTAGTGGATGGTTAGAACAAGGAAGAGAATAAGAAGATACAGGCAAAGTATGAAAGAAAATCCAACATGTGAGATAAGAATCATAGTTGTCAACACCTGTGGAATTTTACAGGTTCAGTTAGTGGAAATAACACAATTACATCCCAGTATTGTTAATAAAATTTTATCTTGACATTTGAAGTTAACTTCATCCAGCTAAAAACATTTTTATTTTCTGTATTTTTTCTTTAGGAATTCTAATGATCCATCATTTTCTGTAGGGAATTGGTTCTTGAACTCCTTATGGATACAAAAATCAACAAATGCTCAAATCCTTTTTATAAAGTGTTGTAATATTTTCATAGAACCTAAAAATAGCTTTTGTCAACCTTAAGCAATTTCTAGATCACTTATGCCTAATAGTTGTCATACTGCAGACATTTAACAAAATATTTTTCTATAAATTGACACTTGGATGTGGGTATGGAACAAATTTTATCCTCAAAATTTTCATGCCATCAATAAGAAAATTCTGATATAAAATGATCAATTTTTAAAATGAAATGGTTTAGCAAACTCATGTATAATTGTCTATTATTTAGTCTGTTTTGAAAAATCAAGATTAAAAATACTTTTATCTCAGGCTCAAGTCCTTTACAGAAATGAGTTTAGTCTAGTCGAATGTTATAATATTCAGGAAAAAAAATGACTACACTAGCAAACTGTTTTATTGTTTGTATCCTACTCTAAGATGTATTTGACAACCACTGCTATGGTAGGAGCAAAATTTGTAAATGTTTAAGTCCTACTTAAATGTTATAAATTAATGCTTCACGTCAATGTTATAGTGTGAAATGTTTCCCTATGAACCCTATATATATATATATATATATATATATATACATTGAGGTGGTGACAGTCTTTCATGCTTAAACGTAATTATCATACCCTAACTAGTTTAAGTATGAAACATATTTATAGACTTGAGTCTGCACCATAGCTAAAGTATTTATGTATTACTTATCACTATTGTTGTTGATCTCCATATCCACTTTAATATTAACTTGCGATCTGTCCCTGATAACGAGCATTTTAACTCTTAAATCTAGCATACTTTGAAACTATATATATATATATATATACACACACACACACATTATCTTATGTTTAAAGCCCAACTCTGAGTTTCATGCATTATGCAATCATCAGGTGCATATTATGAACTGACTGTTTTTGAAATCGAAAACTATATTTTAGCTGCAGTGCAAGCACAAGTCTATATTAATATATACTTTATAGCTCTGTTATATTACATTCAGCACTGTTCTATTTGTACCAGATAAATATTTATATATCTTTGTGGACTTGCATGTATATACATTGTATAATTATTTACTTATTACACACACACACACACACACACACACACACATATTAAATTTGAAAATCTCAGCATCTTCTCTCCTTCCTGCACATGTGTAATTGCATCAATGTAAATATCACATTAGTGCAATAAAGTTCTAAAGGACAAAATGTGTCACATGAAAACTTTTCTACTGTCTTATAGTTCACCCTGAAATTGTTCTTGATATATAAAAATTTATATATTTTTTCCATGCCTTGAGTTTTAACAATAACTTTTTTAAAATGACCATCTGAAGGTTGATGAATAATATTTCTTATCTTTCATTCACTTATTTGTATTTTATTAATTTTTTATTTCAAAACTGTCTTAAGTTTTTCTTTTACTTATGTAAATCTTTGTTTTCGTTTTACTTTTTTAAGCATTCATTTCCTCTTCAAGTCACCTTTTGTTATACTAGTTAAACAGGATATGATTGTCTTTTAAAATGATAACCTTACAGTGATGTCAGCAGGAAGTGGTTGAACAAGTGATGCAGACGTAGAATATCTATCATTATGTCATACTTTTTATTGCATTCATTCATCTGATAACTCGATCACAATTCCCAGTTGTTTGCCAACTTAGAGTAGTTGATGATTGCATGACTCGTTAGTTGCTTCAGGTTTCTGATCATGTGAGATCTGGTGTCATCTTTCAATGAAGTATGCTAAAAATTAATTGTATCATGGGATATGTTTTGGCCAATACTTCCTCCTTTTATTAAGTATGATAAATTCAAAAGTACAACTGTTGATAAAGACTAAAAGAAAAAAGTAATTTCAAGAATACCTTTTTATATATATATATATATATATATAATACAAATATAAACTTTGTCACTTAGCTGTTACACCTTTATCATCCCGACTCGAGAGATTTGTAGACGGACCCTCCAGCAATTGCTGTTCACTCATCAGGGGAATTAATCATTTCGCCCTGAGCAGAACACTAATGCTACTAAGATGCAAGGGGTTACTGGGATTGAAAGATAATGAGGAAACTTTAGTGAAGAGAAAGGACAATAAAAAAAAAAAAATCATAATTCATGAAGACAGAAGATGGCAGTTATTTGTTTCTATTTCTGAGATGAGGTATTATTTACACTATTTACATTATTATCAGTGATCATAAGAAAGGGTTCGGTTCAAAGTTTTTAGCACTTGAAGATGACGGAAATGTACAATGGCTAAAACGCTGTACAAATGGCAACAAAGATGAGGACAATAGTTCAAATATTGTAAATAGTGTAGATGGCAATTGATGTTGCATATTCAAGCTTACAGCACCTGGTATTCTCAAGCAGTCATCTATTTAGGTATTAATCAGACTCGATGTTGTTTAACTTTGGTGATTAAATTAGAACCGGTTTTTCAAAATTATGCTAGAGCATATAATTGTAAATTGCATAAATGCACATCACTAAATAATATCTTCCTCCTTCAATAACTGGCAATCCTGTTAAGATGTAAACCATTCAGTTAGCCTACAAATCTTATAGATTATTATAGAGCATTAGTGCTTAACCATAACTTTTCCAGGATTTTCAGGTATTTGTGCAGACTGGCGACCCCTATTTTAAAATTACACTGGTAAATGAAGCAGAGGTCTTAAGGTTATGTTCTGTTGCGTTATTGCTGCATCAATCAATGAAAATATTAAGCTGTGGGAGGAAGATCCAAGATGCAGTCATAGAAACTGATAAACTTCCATTTGAGGGATTTGCTCCATACAGTCAGTTAAGTGCCATATGTGATACGTGCTTGGGTGACTATGTCTCGAAAGAGATATGACTGACTGGACAAGATTTTCCAGTAGTAGGTTGCCATTACTTTCTGCGGTAAACTGGTTGCCAACCAAAGCTGTAGAATTCAATCTGTTTTCCTATTTAATCCATAGCTAGAGAGAGAAGAAACGGATTCATACCTTTCCCAAGACAAGAGTATTTGTGTGTATGTGAATGCAATGAATTCAACTAGAATTTGAAATAGGCTCTCCGATTTCTTATTCCAAGCCAATACCCACATTTCGCAATTGTAGATAAATGTTTAAAATATGTCTAAAAATTTAAATATTTAAGGAAAAATATAAACAAATACTTATATAAAATGCTGCAACTTGGCTCAAATCAGCTTACTGTTCTGTTTAAATTATAGCACCCCTTCATAAGGTCCCTAAAGGGGTGTTTCCACTCTCATTGAGAATCAGTTGCTTTTGATGGAAAAACTTTGTTTTTTTTTATTAAGTTTTTAGAGCCTTTTTTCTTTCTATGGTGTTTTTTCAGTGATTTAATGAAGGTATCTAGAAGAGTTAGCACTCATGAACCACCAACGTTTACCTCAGTAGTGTTAACTGAAGTTTTAAGCAGAAAAAAAAATCTTATCTGCTAAGATATTCTTCATATTATTACTTGTCTGGCACAGGAACTTCAAATTGTTCCCTAATAAAATCAACAACAAGCATGATAGGAAAATAGCAGGCAATATTTTGGTATTTCTAATGTTTAAAAAAAGGATCTGGTCACACAGTTAATTTACATTTTGTAGGAAAAGCCAATAAGAATTTATTTTTCTCATGAAGATAAAACAAAAATTCTTATTAGTACTGAACTGCTTTATTAGTTTCCTGAAAGAAATTCCCACATAACTTGTGCCTTACAGAGGATTTCTTCTTCCCTTCCCTTTCATATAGTACTGAAACTTTTTTTTCCACTTTATTGTATTTTTGTTGTGCATTAAGAATTGAATGTAAGCGGCTATAAACATTTACAAATCTAGTCATTATTTTCTTTTTAATTTAAATGACTTATTGACAGAAAAATGCTATATTTTTTCTTTATGAAGATGCTAAGTGAAATTGTATCGAGAAAGAGTATTTTTAACAGGGCAACATGATAAATTTGTCACCAGGTCATCAACAGGGAGTGAATAGTGTACTGAAAGAACACTCCTTAGCAAAGGCTTTGGTGGGTGGAGGAAGACTCCTAGATTTTAAGTGGTTCTTACTAGAGAGGACCATTTTATATATATATATATATATATATATATATACACACACACACACACACAAACATGAGGAAGAAGCCGAGAAAGATAATACCCAGTACCGAGTCATAAAAAATATTACTTACAAATAATAAATTTTAAATAAATTGTTAGTAATAGTTTGATTTTTTTTATAAACCATTTTTTTTTTATTTAAAGTCTCAAAAAAAAAAAAAAAAATTCATTTTTTTCTTATTTATTAATTTAAAAAAAAAAAAGTTGTAGAGACAATCCTGTGACCAGAAATAAGCAATTTTTTCATTTTATCATTTCTATCCATAAATTAACCACTCCAGATCTTACATAAATTTTATTTTAAAAATAAAATAAAATAATGGGGTCTAATTTTGTTTGCTATATAAATTCATTGAGTTCCCTGACAACAATGTTCATCAGGACATGACTTTTTTTTTTTAATGTTTATTTTTTGCTGGACTTTTAAAAAAAAAATTTTTTATTGATGACGCACTCCAGATTACGATTAGAAACATTGTTTTGCATAAATCACGGCATTTTTTATTTGACTTGCGTAGGTGGGGGATCCCCTGGCTATTTAATTTTTTCTTTTTATATCAGATATTCGTTATCCGGAGTGCCTAAAATTATTGATGATAAGTTTTGGTCGCAGTATCTCTCGTACAGCTCGTTCTAATTTTAAAAATTGATCTCTTGAAAAATAATTTTTTAAATAAATTTTTTTTTTTTCTAGATTTTAGAGAAAAGATAAAATAAAGAGAAAAAAAAATGAGAAATCTTGTCGTTCGAATAAACATTTTACAATGACATTTTTACCCTTTCTTAATTGATAGCACTAAAGACAATGTGCTTTTAGATTGGTAATGCTGTTCAAGTGTTTAGGTCATATCTCACAGGACATTTTTTTTTGTGTATATGTTTGCCTTTTTTTTTTTGCAATGAGTCATTGTTAAATGTTTTTTTCCGTATTCAAGAGATTGTTCAATCAATCGATAATAATGCTGTTAATTTTTTTAATTCACAAGAAGTATCAATTTACACATCATCCCAACTTTTTCTTTTTAAAAACTAAAAAAAAAAAATACAAAAAATAAAATTTCTCCGATGTACTGTGACTTTTTTTTAAAAATGATTTTGCGAAACCAATGTTGTTTGAAGAGGAGAAAGCACGTGTACTGGTTGAAATGAGATCTGGAATCTGTTTAATGTTAATCAAAAAATGTAGCTTGGTCTAGCATAAAGCGACAAGTGTGGCGTACTCTGATGTTCGAACTCAGTATACACGACACACAGTTTTGTTAGTCAAGCTTGCTAAACATTGTTTAGTAAACAAACAATTAACATTTTAACACAAGTATTCTATATGGCGTTTTGCGCAATGAGGTCTGGTACGATATCATAAAATTGGAAATGTTGAAAAAAAATGACAAAAAGGTGGCCATCGTTCCTTAAAGAGGGGGAAAAATGAAGAAAAAAGCAGAACTTAACAAATTGACACCATACACGTACAGATCAAAAACAAGTAATATTTATTTCACTTTCATACAGCCTAGAATTTGTAGTCATTTTCTTCAACAACTGGTTTGTAAAACCCTACCTTCCTGTCTCTTTATTTATTATCCAAAGCTTCCTCGCCATGCTTCTTGTTGTACTAACCTCTGTGAGGGTCAGCTGGGAGGGGAGAACATCTTTCTTTACGACGCCCCAATTTTAAATATTTGTCGTAGTAGTCAGTCATTTTTTTTTCTATTATAAAAAATCCGTTTCTGATTTTTTTTCTTTTCTGACTATTTTTTCTGTTGAAGAAAGAAGAAAATCTAACATTTATTAATGAAACTAGTCACTTTCCTACACTCACCAAACCTGTCACCCTTCCTGTCTCATCATTTTTATTTTCACTTGCTTCTCCGTTTCAACTGAGTAACTAGCCAGAGAGAACTTTAGTTTAGCGATCTCAGAATAGTCTAAGACCTTCAGCAGAGTATTTCAGACGTTGTTTTGAAGCCAGGATAAAAAAAAAAAAACTAAAACTGGTTTTACTTTTTTATGTGCTACCATCATGACAATTCCAGCAATAAAATCCGACAATTTGATTTTTGCAAGAATTCCCAAAAATCAATGTCTTTCATTGAGTTTCACCTGAAAAAAAAAAAAGGGCGCTAAAAACCGCTGACGTAAAAATATTCTTGTCTTTCCTAATAACAAAAAAAAACTTTTTGACGATAAAACATGGTATAAGTTTAAGTTTTTGGGGCCTTTTTTCATCATGCTATGCTATTTTTTTTTTTTTTTAGCGAAAAAATGGAGATACCTATTTTATTGCGACGTTAGGTAAACGACATATCCCGTTCATATTTAAAGCAAAAAAAGAAAATATTAATTAAATAAAATGAAAATATGATCAGATATTTCATCTGCTGTCACTGTTACTACTACTACTTGGACTTACGTTTTGGAAACGTTGTCACTATGAGTATGTATGAGCTCTAAGCAGCTATATTCTGGAAACTAAAAATAAATGTTGAACTATCATACAAGGATTACAGATTATCATGCACCCTTGTACAGGTTTGTAATGTTTATTTCATTCATTCGTTTTTTTTTGTTTTTTTTTTTTACGAGGTATAAAAATTTTTTTTTTACTTGTCATCAACAAGTTAGTGAATAACGATTTTTCTTTTGTCTAAGTTCTCAGATCTCATCTTTTTTTAAATTTTTTTTTTTGGTGGCTGTTAGTTTTTGAAAACCGATTTTAAGACAGTTGAGAAAGTATTAAAAATTGTAACATTTTTTAAAACTTGTTTCTCATTCTTTCTTAACCTGTGACAACTTTATTGTTGGTATTTTCTTTTGTTTTTTTCTGAAAATTATCTATGATCAGTAGTAAAGAGACTGATTAATCATTACTTAAATAAATTTAAGAAATTTATAAACTTTGCTTTGAGGGAATTATGAAAGAATGTTATTGTTATATGATTTTTTTTAATTATTTTTGCATGAAAAATTTTTATTTCTTGAGTTTTAGCTAAAATTTAATTAAAAAAAATGGAATACAAAAAATGAAAAAATGTCATCTGCTTTAGTTTTTTATTGGAATCTAGTCACTTTTAAATTAATTGTAGTTTAATAATATGACAACAACAATAATATTGAATTTATTAACATAACAATAACATTGTTTGGTCACCTTGTGCTTGTAAATTAAAAAATATCTTTTTATTTTGTGAAACTGAAATGAAATGTCATTTCCTAGACTGCTTCTTGACTTAAGCTTAGTAGTCTGGGACAAGGTCAGATGGGAGGGAATGCAGAGTAGGAAGTTTATTCTAGTGGTTTAAACTCACAAAAAGTAGGAAAAGAATGCTGGCTTGATAAATCATGTACTTTTACAATACATGAGCTTGAACCCTTGCCCCCCTCCCAATCTTGAATTAAAAACAACTCTTCAACTCTAGGGATTATGATTAACTTGTGTTCTCATTTAACAAAAAAAAAAAAAAGCAACTAGTTGAGCATGGAGTATAAAAACTTGAGAGAAAAGTAAACTTTGTTATGATTAGTTATATTTGGTACATTTTTGTAAACAACCTTTTTTTTTTTTAATCATGTCGTCAACAAAACTTTCAAATTCTTTCATCGATGAGAACTACTGAAAAAAAAAAGAAAGAAAAGATTAAAGTTCGTTCATATAACTTACAATACCTACTTAAATTTAAGTTTTTTTTTAAGAAACAAGTTTTTCATCATGTTGATTAAAAAAAGTCACCACAAATGACATTCTTGCTACTAGGTCTGTACAATGCGTACTTAAATTATCAGCGAGATACACACACACATACTTTCTAATTCTATTTTTAACACACGACTCCAATTGTCATAGAATTTTTTTCTAAGAATTTGTTAAAAATGTATAGCTAAAAAGTAGTGTATGCAGTGAATATAGAAAAATCTGTGTAAATTAGTTTTACATAAGTCAATCAATAAATGATTTCTTGAAAAATTGACATTGACAGAAGTGGGTAAATAGTACAGGTACCATCACTTGTTTTCGCAATGTAAGAATGAAAAAAAAAAAGCTTTCTTTAGCTTTAATTGAAAGCTGATAGAATTTCCATTAAGCAAAAATAGTCTAGTGTATTTTTCAAGCAGAAAAATCATTGATTGGAAACAAATTTTTAAAAAATTATTTTCTTCTAAAATAGCTGATTAGTGCTCTTTTTAGTTGTCTTTCATCACGATGTAATCTTTATTAAAATATCTTCCTGCACACAGTCCTGTGATTCTGTTGGACTGTGATGGTTCATACTTCATTTTAAAAGATAAAGCCATTCTAAACATGGGGTACAACATCTAAATAAATGGAAATTAAAAAAATGTAACGTTTAAAAAAAGAAAAAAGCAATGATCCAAATTATATATACATTAACTGGTTGGTTCAACCTTGTCACATGTATATAGATAACTAAATGTGTGAATTTATTCAAATGAAGTGACTCAAGGCCAGACAAATATAAAAAAAAATCCTTGGTTTGTCTCTAAAGGATAAAAAACAAAACAAAAAAAACAGATTTTCTCTGAATTTCTTGGATAATGAGTTGAAATTTTGTTTATTTTTGAGACTATTGTCTTCAATTCATCTTTGTTATCACATTCACAACATTTCAGTTGTTGTATCCTTTGGCCTTCTTCAGATCTTTGTCAATCCAGATGACCTAGGAATTTCAAATTATTTAATCAACTAGACATGGTGAGAAGTAGATTATTGTTCTCCTTCAAATACCTGGGGATATCTAACTGAACAGAACAAAACAAGATATCCATGGACATAGGCAGTAGAATGAGAACACTATCCTTGCTGATTGAATAAAGATTTTAGTTAAAAATTCCTCAAAGGTTATCTGGATCAAACAGCCGAAGAAAGCCAGAAGGTACAATGATAACAACATGGAGACAATAAACTGTAAAAACATGGATATATATATATATGTATATATATTACATGAATATTTCACTATTTGTTTTTAGTTGTTCATTATGTATTTTGTAGGGTATCAAATATCTAAATGTTGTTCAGTGTTATTTTCTATTTTTTTTATTTAAAATTAAGTTATGAACCCTTATGTCTTTGTTGCTCAAAGTGTTGACAGTTTGATATTCAATCCATTTTCCCAAAGAACATTCAGAAACCACAAAACTTTGAAACTTTTAAGCTGAGAAGCCAGTGATGGTAGATCATTTCTTCTATACTAAATTTAATCTTTATTAGGTGTTTTACAGCTGTGAATATGGGCCAGACTAAAAGCAGTCACTCTATAAAATTCTGTGACTTCCATCTGTTGTTACACCCTCTTTAAAATAGCCATTCATTGAATGATTCAAACCAAATTTTGGGGAGAAGGGCAAACAGATAATTAAAAGTATTAGTTTTTTTTTAATATAACTTTGCATAAGCTACCTAAACTAGCTGAAATCAGTTGCTTTTTATTACTTTTTATGTGTTTTTTGTAACATTGCAAGCACCAATTGCTTTTTTGTTTTTTTTAACAAGAATTCAGTTTCCAGTTCCCTCTGCGTTTATAATAACTTAAGAAATCACGAGGCCAAACAACTCAGAAAAAAGTTGAAACATGCAATAGGTGAAACATTGTGAATATGACAATAAAGATGAGGACAACAGTCTGAACAATGTAACTAGTGTAAATGTTTATTTAATCTTTAAGTTGTCTGAATTTCTTAGATAAAGCATTTTTTTGTTCTTTATTTTTGACATCTTTAATTTGATTATTACTCTTTCTATTGTAATGCTTCGCTTATTTTAAATTTTGAGAAAAATATTTAAAGTTAAATAGGAAAATATTTTCACAATGAATAATTAATTTGGGTTCAGTCTCCAAGTGCTCTTTGCTTAATATCAAGCAAGCCTAGATTTCTGTGTCATGGTGTATATGAATTATTTGCAAGAATCTGGTGCATGAGAGGCAAAACAATATATTAGGGTGGGTTTGTTTGTTAGTCTTCCCTAAGAACACCAGTTGAAATTTAAAACTTTGAGAAAAGGAGGAAAAAAATAACCAAGTCCATTTTGAGATTTTATGGCATTTGTTGCTGTTTATTTTATTCAGCACTTTTCTAAATCCTTTTCTGTAACCAGACATTTTTGTTTGAATAAATGAGACCAAAGTACATGTGTACACATACATGTAAATATGAATGTGTAAGGGGTTACTGAAAAGTTCTTGGCCTGACCAAAAATGCATAAAAAATATTCTGATTTACCATTTGATCTAAATTTAGGAAGGGGTTAGTTTCAGAACTCTCAGTATTCCCTCATCTATAAATCTATATTATAATAAGAGATAATTCTCTGTCTGTCACACACTGCCTGTGTATGAATTTGCGTGTGTGTATGCCTGTATTGTGCATGAGTTACTTACATATACTTGATATTTAATGAATACACAAACATTAAAAAAATAATTTTTTTTACTTGTTACAAGGCCTATGAGCCCCTCAAAGTAGAGGATTACTGACTGAAGTCATTGCATGTAAGAGGAGGGTTCATTGATTTGGTTTTATGGCTTATCAACTTTTTGCATGTTATTTAAAACCGGAAAATATTTTTTAGATTGCAAGAATTTTTCAGAGATAAAGATTTACTGATAGAAGTCCTACTAAGTAACCCTTTGCTTGGGAGAGAAGAGGTGGATTTATATTTTTCCCAAGGGCATTTGCATGTAAGTGAATCTAATAAACCTGACTGAAATTGGTAGTTATCCATTACACTACCTATATATCCAAGTTTACAGTACTGGGTATTCCTAAGTGGTCAGTCATCTAGGTACTGACCAGGCTTGACCTTGTTTAACTTGGATGATTGAATGTGAACTTTATAGTTGTAAGTCTGTAAGGGGAGGCAGTAAGAAGTACTGAGATGATATGTAGGTAAGATAATGATTAACCCTAAACTTGGAGAGGTTAAGATTCTAGTAATCCAAGAAACTTTTTCTCAGGAGTCAATTCAATAATGCAGTAGTTCTTAGGTAAAAGCTTTCCAAATGGAATTTCCTTCTTACTCATGGAATACAAAAAGAATAAAGTTGTTTTGTCTCAGTGTGCATGGCATAGCAGACAAGGGTAGATAGTTAAGTGGTTCAAAGAACTGTCTATTTTTCCAGTCTCTTTAGCAATGGTTTGTACAAGGTGTAATGGATCAGTTTTGCCTAAATTATGCAAAAATGAAGATAACACTGACATCTTATTTTAGCAGGTATATTTACCAAAATAGTAACCAAGAGGATTGCAGTCTGGGGAGTTAGGTGTCTGAAGGTAAGGAGTGATGTGGTCGCAGAAATTGTCTGACAGCCATGACTGGGTTCTCCTGCTTGTGTGGCATAATGCAGAGTTCTGTTGCCAGATATAGGGTCTTCCAGCAGCTACCCTCTTGATCCAAGGCATCACTACATCCTCAAGGCATTTGATGTAGATCTCTGTGATGAATCTGGGGCCCTGTCGAAAGTGAATGGAAGCATAATGTTGCCATCACTAGTGATTATTCCAAACACCATGATGTTGATTGGTTATATCATCCAACTCTTTCTGAATCCTTTGCACTGTCCTCTGATAAATACCAAAACACTTTGAAATATCTATATTGCAGCTTCTGGTCCAAATGCAAAATAGTACAGGAGTAAATTGTGTCATAGTGTTGTTTTATCACAGATGGTGCCAAACTGACCTTACTATACTGTGCAGCCAACATCAACAATATACATGTGTGAAATTAGAAATAGATTTTAAAAAAAAAATGGTGATAATTTACCTGTCACTTGTGGTCTGTAGTAAACTAGTCCCAAAAAGTGTTTTGAGAGAACAACCATTCATCATGATTGGTAAAAGGTCAGTGTCTATCTAATGATGATGAAATCTTACTAGTTTGATTTTGGCAGTATTGGATATTACAAGCCAGTCCCTCCCCTACTGAGCTGCTGAAGCTAGGTCAGAGAAGAAATAACTGCCAGCCTTTGGTCATTTAAGCTTTTGTGGGTGCATCCAGACACTGTTGTATTATCTGCATAGATATTTACTAGAGATCTGACTATGTTCCTAGACAGATCATTAATATAAACATATGCACACAATATGTCTACTATTGAAATAAAAATTGGAATAATATATTCAACTCAATATTGTGAACAACCCCTATCCTGAGATGAGTGACAAAGAAAGTTGGTGGTAAAAAGAAAAACAAAACTTAAATTTTTAAACCTAAAAATGAAAACAAGTATAAGATTTTAAACTACTTGGAAATTATTCAGTAATACATAGAATTATTTAAAAGTTTTATTTTTAATGTTTTAGAAATATGTTTAAGTCTATCATTGAATAAAAATATACATGCATAGATGTAAGCATACATATGCATTCAAGTTTAATGAAGTTGAAATGGACATATCAAATGATGATTTCCAAAGTATCTGAACTTGGAATCTTCATCCTTTATTTTCTCACTGCTTGTCCTTGTGACAGACAAATCTGAGATTTGCTAAGTCTCTATGATGTTCATGGCATTAATACTCAGTCCACAGCATATTATACTTATTAGATAATTTTTTTTAAGCCATAAACAAATAATTCTAGCAACATTTGTTTAATTTTCATTATAAATCTGAAAACATTTTTATCTCATACAATCTGAATTGCTTTGTTATATAGATAAGATTATCTCAGATTAATGTAACAAAATCATTCTCTTTCTACTTTGTTTTTTTGTTTTGTTTTTTTTCATGATTCATTTGCTATTTTCTTTTTTTTTCTTCTCTACAAACTTGGCAACTCGATTCCAGCAACTTTCTCACTGGTGAGATGTGGCTCCCCTCTGTCAATTCTACAAATATTTTCATGACTTCTGCTCCGATGAACTTAAGTCACTAAAGCCCCTGCCACAAGAATTTACTCATGCAACCAGACTGGCAACAAGGTCCTACCCATTTACAGTTAGATCAATCAAATGCAGTCGACAATTCTACTCCATCAGCTCCTTTTCTTGCACTTCCCACTTGTGGAACTCCCTTTCATATACTTGCTTTTTTGATGGCTACAACCTCCGGGAATTTAAATGCAATGTCAATACCCATCTCTTATCCACTTGACTCCAGTTCTTTTTACATCACCCCGTATATCATGTTCTTTTCTTTTCTCTCTACCTTCGCAACTGTCTTCACATCTGTGTTCCCATCCTTCTCTTGCCCTTTCTCTGACACCTCCTGTAACTGGTTTGTCTTTTTTTCGCTCTCTGTCTAAACTTTTACGTTTATGTAGCCTCCTGCATATCAGTGGTGGTACCACCTTGCTTGGCGTGAAACAATTAAAAAAAAAATCTTTTGTATTTCTCTGCCTTTTCGTATCCCACTGCCAGGCCCTGCCTCTCAATATTTCATCTATCTATTTCTGTACACACCCATTCAGTGTCTGGTCTCATTTAAAAATGAACTAAATAAAATCCAGACTCTTTTAATTGATCTCTGTATATTGAAAGATGTTTTCTTTGTATTTTTAAAAAATCTTTGATCTGATTGTCACTCATCATACTTGATAGGTTATTTTTTATTTTTACTATATTAATACAAATTAATGTAACAGGTATCAACACAGAAAACAGAATTCCAGCTTTAACTGTTTGTATTCTCTTAGTGCTATTATTTTTCAGAAGTTCGTGAATTGGGTACTTGTTGCAAGCTGTTACATCGCCAGATATTTTGACATCATGGCATGCCTTGATTGTTATTGAAGAGAGAATTTTGAAAGCTACTCTCCCATATTTTAATGCCCAAGCAGTAGTAACAGTAAAAAGCTTGTTTCATCCATTGTCAGCACCAGCTGAAACAAGTCGTATTTATTGCATTAATGACTACCTTGTATTATTTTGGGCTATCCTTAAGACAAGGTGTATACAATATTTTGTCATCCAAAATTAAAAAAGTTCTATTTACACTTTTTGTAGTTTTGAGATATTTCATTTCAAAGTTTGGCTAACCATAATTTTTTCATAATCTGACAGAAATATAATTTTCTCTGGTTTAATTCAAAACTTTTGTATAAAACTTAAGTGATCATATAGGGCATTGCAGAGAGAATCTTTTTAATTTTAGTGACAACATATCCTCTATTGAAAAGTTACTTGATTAGTAGGTGGCTGCTCCAAGGCTTTAATTGAAAGAAACTAGAGCAGTAAACTATATAGTATGAAACAGTTTTTTTTTTTTTTTTTGTAGCTTTATCTGATCTGACATAGTTCTTAGTAATCTCTGTCAATGTTGACTATAAGGTTTCAGTTTCTTGTTGCTTCTGCCTGGGCAGGTAATGAAGTTATGGGTAGGTGGTTTGCCTGAGCATTCATTTACTCACTCTCTTCTTGATCAACTATCATTTCACAGTTTGTCACAACATCTGGCAATAGGATAGAGCACAGGGAGAAACTTATTAATGCTTTTCCCTAATTCACATAAGTAAATGCAGATGAAATTCTAACTTGGTTTACTTTATGCTTTTTGTGCAAACTAAGTTTGAATTTTGAGTGAGATTGCTTATATTTAATGGAATGCTGAAAAGTTCTTGATTTGAGCAAGAAGAATAACCTAGAGCAAGGCTTTCAAATATACAGCTTGTAGGGAATCATTTTTGTAACAAATATTTTTTTAAAATCCTCCATAGTGAATCCTAACCATCTGTGAATGTGATGTGAACTAATTTTAATGCAAGAAACCGTGCAAGAATCAGTGGTAGATGCCCTCCCCCTCGAACTAGAGTTGACACTATTCCCATTGGTCATACCTTAATGAATGGCAAGCCTGCTTCTGGCATGTTGTACCTCTCTCTTAGTTTGTAATGGCTTTTGTGTCCTTGATTTTGATAATTCTGATTTGGAGCCAGGAAACATTCATGTTATTTTGCTTTTTTTCTCAGCAGTTTGTCATTATTTTTCAAGTTTCTTTTTACTTTTCCTCTCCAAAATTCTGATGTCTTTTAATCATTTCACCTCAAGCCACTAAAATGCAAAGGGTTACTCAGTGGTACAGAATATGAAAAAAAAAGTGCACTATTAAGAAAAGAGGAGATTAAAAAAACAAGAATTAAGGAGACAGTAGATAACAATTAACATTGCATTTAAATTTTTGAAGATCAAGACTAAGCTATAATTGATTTCTTAGTCTAAGAAGGTTCAATGACTCACTCTCTCGAAGATTAGCATCAGCCATGCTGATGGAAAATAATATGGGTTCTCTGAAATTATTAAAAAGACAGTTTTGTTTTGAAGGTGTTAAAATTAACACATCTTTCTTTGCTCAGTTAACAACCGAAAGATCTTTTTTAGATCAGCTGCCAATTTGACTTATTTGAACTGTTCAGACTTACTGTTAAGACAGGAAGAAACGGTTGTGTCATCAGCATAGATACTGCAGAAATATTGAGCTTTAAGACCTGGGTTAGGCCAAGAAATTTTAGCACTCCCTCATACTATTGTACTAATAGTTTATTATAGTATCCAATCCTTTATACAACTTTTGTTTTTAAAATGATTGATATTGATTAGCAGTTTATTTTTTAGATTAGTTGGATTGTTAATTTTATGATCACAAGACAACTAGCAGAAACATATTTTATGGATTTACCAATGAGCTAAATCTGAAGCTCGATCTAGTAATATTTGTTTAATTGAATCAATGTCTGTAAATTAGTGTGTCTTGAAACAGTCACTGATTATTATTGGCTGTAAGAGATTTTGCAGATTACAGGATTTGTTGTTTTTATGTGAATTATAAGAAATCATAATTTGGAAATATTTTGGATAATTTTTTTTTTATATCCAACTTGAAAGTGGGAGGAATATACATTCTGAAATATTGAGATGAGACTGAAATATTCCAAGAGTGGTAGTGCAGTTTGTATAATGGTTAGCCGTTCAGAATTTCAAATCTGTGGGCTAAGTTTAAATTCTAGTCAAGTTTGTTACATTTCTTTTTGTGCAAATATCCTTGGAAAAGATATGAATCCATCTCTTCTTCCTCCAGTTATAAGTTAAATAGTAGGGCAAACTGAACTCTCTAGCTGTGATTGGTAACCAGTTTTGGAGAAAATTTGATTTCAAAACCATGTGTAGCCCTGGCGAAGCACATACTATACATTAATGGAAAGGACTGTGGAATTCATAATTAACTGTTGTGCAGAGTTGTGGACTATGATCTTGACTGAAATTGCTAAAAATGATTCCAAGAGTTTAGATAGTTGACCTAGTTCCTTTTGTTTTTATTGCAAGCCTTCTTAGGCCTTTCTTAAACGTAAAATACATGTAAAAGAGTAGAGTTGGTTGAAGGCTCCCTCTCTCTGTTTTTCCATGTTCCTTGCTCCCAAGTTAGCATCCACCAACATTGTAACAGAATAATGTGGTATGTAAAAAGGTTACTATTATTATGAATTAATTCTTTAATGAATTAAATTATTTATTCTAACCAGAGTTTTCCTAATATATAAGGATTATGTCAAGAATTTTTTCTTTTTCTGTGTAAAAATAAGATTTTGGAGAACATAAAGTCTCAAACTGCTATGTATTTTTAGTGATAAATGAAAAATGTCTGCCCTTATAGATTTGTTTTGTTGGTGGAGGACTCAGTTTTTGATTATTATTTTTTTCTTATACTGACAAAAGCAGCAAGATAATCTAGTGTACTTGTGGGAACTTCTATCAAATAGTGTACTTGTGGGAACATTTTAAGGTAAATCATTTGAATTTTGTTCATTGTAGCTTTCTTTGTTTCCACTATTAAAAAAATCCCTACAAATTATGGAGTCACAGGACAGACCCCTCAACTAACAATTGAGGAACTCTCAAGGATGAGAGAGTACTAACTCTGAGAAGAGGGGTCTCTAAGTAGTTCTATAAATGTTGTTGTTCATGCTGATGGTAGTGATGCTAGTAATAATAATAGTAAGGGATATAGGGAAAATGTACATATATAAATGAACAATCTTTTTTTCTTTTAAATTTTAAACTTGATGTCACAGTCAGTTTAGGAAGAAGTAAGTTTGACATGTAAGTCTTATTTTTTGTTTTGTTAGCTTTTTTTTTTTTTTTTTTTTTTTTCAAGTTTTCTAAATATTTCCATAGTGCCATTTTGTTTGATGATCCTTTAACATGACCCATTGAGAAATTTCAAGGGAGATAGTGCATTATAAGCACTGCTAAGTAATCATGGTTCTATAAATAGCAATGGTAGGCACCTAACAATTCCTTCAAAGATCAAATGATTTCAAAATTTTTTTTTCTCTCAATTGCTCTTGTCTAAAAATGTGTAGTGGGAAAGAAATAATAAATGCAGTTGGTGTATGCAAATTAATGAGTAAAATACAATTGATTTGACAAATAAAATATTACAAACAGAAGTGATTTGGTATTTATAATTCAAGGATTTGTTTGGATTGATTTGTTTTCTATGGCTTATCAACCCTTTGCAGGTTATTTAAAGCCAGAATATATTTTTAGATTGTAATTTTTTTTTTTTTTTTTTTTTTTTTTTTAGATAATTATTATTTTGTGATATAACTCTTACTAATTATCCTGTAGCTGGGGGGAGAAGTGGTGGTTTTATAACTTTCCCAGGAGTATTTGTGTGTAAGTGAATAAACAAACTTGATAGGAATTGGAACTTGTCTCTCCAATTAACAATTTTGAACCATCATACTTTACATCATCTACACATCTAAGCTGAGAGCATCTGATATTCCCAAGCAGCCAACTGTCTAGGTACTGACCAGACCTAACTTCAGTGATCATACAGGAACCAGTGTTTCAACATGATGTAGCTGTAAGCCCCTAAGAATTTGTGGATAAACTGTCTTGGTATTTTTTTTTTTTGTCACTAAATTCACAAAAAGGACATTTTTTTTCTTCAAAAGGTTAAGGAACCAGGTAAGCCATAAAAATCAAGTAATCATAAAGTAGAAGGGTTAACTTTAAACTGTTAAAGATATTACTCAGTAAACCTGTATGTTATCACTTGGACTGCATATTTAGAGATTTTTTTTAACAAGTAATGACACTAATTTATAAAGATGATAAAGCAATCAAAGAAAGTTTCATTAAAATATTTAGGAAAAACGGATAAGTTATCTAATGAGGATTAGAGATCAGTCACTTGACATCATTTTTAGGACCAATGTGTATTTTTACTCTCCAGATGGACAGTACTGATAGCAAATTTGTTTACAATATGATACATTTCTGTATGCTGTTTGTTTGTGTGTGTGTGTATATATATATATATATATATATATATATATAATGTGTGTATGTGTGATGTATGCAAAAGTTTTTTGCATGATATTAGAATATAAAGTAGAAAACTTGTTTTTAGATTAAAAATATATTGAAAATTTTTAATCACCTGCAATTGTTATTGTGTGTGTATATGGGTGCATGGCCAAGTGGTTAGAATGTTCGCTTTCTTACCATGAAGCTTGGGTTTGAATACTACCGTGGTCGATTTGTTAGGAAGGTGACTTCTTGATGTTATTGGTCTGGAGGAGGAAATCCCAACATGCAGCACATTTAGAAAGTGCCTGTATGAATACCACTGGTTGACACAAGGCTTGTGAGTGAAATCGGATACACAGCTTCCTTTGAGGAGTTGTTGCCGGTTAGGGTAGCTTGAAGTCGCACATCATCATGACCAAGGGTTCGAGCATCCTGGTCTTGTTCAGATTGTTGTTAATGCTAGATAACGCTCTCTCTCTCTCAGAAACTGTAACTAAGGTCTGCTCAACATAGTTGCAGTATTAACCACAGATGGGCTTTTTGGGTGTTGAACAAATACAAGTTTGCTTGAGTAAGTATCTACCATTGGGATTAGCTAGCTGCCCTGGCAGATGGGTACCCTCGAATATGAGTGGCCAGCCATATATATATATATATATATATATATATATCAGTGGAAGACTGAACAACTGTTTCCAGAAGGTATGGAACAACAAAAAGTGCTCAATATGTTCAAGAGAAAGTAGAGCGAAAATATACTCACTAAATGAGGATTATTTACCCAAGCTACCTGGGTTACAACCATTAGGTGCCTGACAATACCTAATGGTTGAAGCCCTGGTAGTTTAATGAATATTTCTCATTTAGAGAGAGAGAGAGTGTGTGTGTGTGTGTGTGTATATATATATATATATATATATATATATATATATATATATATATATATATATATAAATTTTGTGTAGAGCAATTCGTCCTCTAGGACTTTAGTGGACTAGAAGACAAAGTGTGTTCACAGAATATATATATCTATATGTATATATATTTAGATTGCTTGTTTAATACTTAGTTTTTAGTCATAATAGGATTAGACCAGTACACATTTGTATTAAAAAGTGTTCGATAGAATTATATTGTAGAACTTTTGAATATTTTCCATTTTTAAACAAGTTATTTCGCTAAATAACTTGTTTAAAAATGGAAAATATATATATATAAAATAAATAGATTTATTTTTAATTTAACATTTTAATTGCTTCAAACATTGTTGAAATAGGCAGCACATTTATTAAACAGTGTGTAACCTGCACATTTGGGGAATCATAGTAAAGAAAAATACATTCCTGAACCTGCGTCTCACCTTGTAGTGGAAACCATCATTTAGCTTGTGTGTTGTTTTCCTCTGTCTTTCTTGTTTTCAATTTGTCATGTGTATATCAAATTTTTCAAGCCCTCTTTCATCAGTATATACTCTAAAAATTTAATGTCTCTTCCTGATGTTTAGTATAAATGTTCTTTTTGTTTCCATTTTCTCTAAAACTTTTTGCTGCTCATATATTCAGTCCATGGCATTCTCTGTAGAATCACATTTCTGTTACCTTGAGTCTCTTCATTTATAAAGAGATTGTCCAGCATTCACTACCATATTGGAGGACTGATATTGCTTAACAGTTCAGTACTCTTTTCTTGTTTCTAACAGGATTTTTCTGTTTCTTAATACATTGCTTAGCTTTGGATTACAATGTTGCTCTCTTTGACTGCTGCTAAAACTGTTCCCAGATATTTCAATTTTTGTACTTGTTTTATTTTGGTGTCTCCAATTTATTTGCATGTTGGGCTGTTCCTTTTGCTAATAACCAACATTACAAAAATAAAATAATTAGAAGCAAAAAAAAAAATGAACCAATAAAAATATTCTCTAGCATGTATTGTGGAATGAGAACTGAAAGGGTTTCAAGAATCTAATAGACATCTGCAGAATTGTAGAAAATACAATTACTGAAATATTATGATTATAGCAGCCACTGACATTAGACTGATTAGGTTGATACATTATTTTAGTTTTTATGAGAACGTTTTTCATATATAAAAATGTTAAGTGGTACATGATGACATCATGAAAAATCCAGCCAATAGTACAGAAATATATACAGGCTGCAATAGTTATTTTGTCATTTGGTAACATTATCTAATTATGTAGCTAATTTCATAGCCTCTGGTTTCTTTTGCTACTAACTAGAAGTATCTGTTAAAATTTCATGATTTTCCTATTTTAATTTTCTAATGAAGCTTAATTCTTAAGTTATGATTGAATAAGCCCCTAGAGAGTTCTACAACAATAAAATATTAATAGAAATTCCCTTATCACATTATTAAATATTTGAGCTTAACAAAATATTGCAATCATAAATATGAATGCTGATCAATATTTTAAGAATGATGTGGGTACAAATGAAAAAGATTTGAAATTGATAACATTTTCCATTTCAAAGAAACAGAAGTTAAACACTTCTATCATCCCTATCTTTTATTTTTTTACTGAAACCAAATAGCTTCTCTGATATGTTTTTTCTATCTTTCCATGTGATCAACATGGAATAGTTCATTATTTATAAGGTACTGGTAGAGCGTAATGGTCATGCATCTGAAGGGATGGACAAAAAGAATTATAAAGTAGATAGATCTAAACTGACTTACTCAGATGTGAGAATCAAAATTTTGGGACAAAATTTTTCAGCTTTTCAAATTTTCCTTTTATGCCTTTCACAAAATTAGCAAGCTACTCATTTCCTGGAGTGGCTAGCTAATCCCTGTTGTAGATACTTGTTCAGGCACATTTGTGTTTCAGAAACACTCAGAGAGCAAACTTTTGGTTTATACTGCAACTATGCTGAGTAGACTGTAGTTGCAGTTTTTGGAAGAGAGAGTGCACACTGATGTGATCATTATTTGCATATGAACTAATATCCTTCTGTGTAAAAGTTGTAATTTCTTGCATCCCTGGTTGATTGAGTGTTCATACTAGAAATTGGAATTCAGTTCTACTAATTTCAGGTGTTCCCAGAGTGTAAGCATGTGAAACTTGCTGACACATTTATGTGTTTCCAGCTTTAAAGTGTTAACTTGAGCAGACAGTTACTTGTGTTGGGATAGGAAGTAGACAAAAAAAAGAACCCATCTATATTTCTGAGATGAGGTATTGTAACTATATATACTATTTACATTGTTTACACTGTTGTCCTTGTCTTTATTATCATATTCACAATTTTTTGACTGTTGCATGCTCGGTCTTTCTTATCCAAAGACACATGGTCCAGTGGATAAAAGCGTTAGTTGAGTGATCAAAAAGGAACTTGGCAGAAAGAGTTAAGAGTTAAATACCTGACCACAGTAGAGAGAACAAAAACTTGGAGAGTTGAATTATTAAAGGGAATTAAATGAAAAATATATATCTGAAAAAAGGTATGGTACATGGAATTATAACAGTATGCCCATGTACTAAATAACTGGTTTGGGTCAAAATTCCAATTAATATCACCTGAGAAAGCTTGAGCATACAATGGCTGAAACATTGTGAGTATTGTAATAAAGATGAGGTTACCAATATAAATAGTGTATAAAAAAAAAAAAAAAATTGAAACTCTAATTTAATTTAATGTTTTTTATTGCTATTATTAATTAATCACATGTATGCCAATAAATCCTTGTTTTTGAAATTACTTAAGTGTTGCTTACATTAAATCTTGACTCAGTCATTGGAAAAGCTCTCAATGACAAAAGGTCTTCACTGTTTGCTATTTCTATTTGATCCAGCAGCTTAGACAATATTTGAATGTGTTACATACCACCTAGCATCTTGTTTTCTGTACCTGTTACTTCCTGGTTTGTAAGTAATGCTCTCTGTTTTATTTTTGTGTTACCTGATTTGAGAGAGTCTGTGAAATACTTTTGCATTTAGATGTAACATAAAGCTGCAGCTTATATATTTTTTTCCTACTCTCTGCCAACCATCTTGCATTTGTGGATGAGAAATTAGTGGGGCATGGTTGTGAGATAGACTTGAATTTTGCCTCCCACGATTGCTGGGCACCTTGGTTCACCTGCAAAGAAACAAGTTCCATTTCTACAGCTGTTTGATCATATTCCTTCCTTTCTACTCAGGTCTTTTTCTTTTTATCCTTCTCCTTACCAATTTATTCTTTTTCACCTCATCTCAGCACCCCCTCCTCTTAGTCTTTGTTTTCTATTTTTTTTTTCTATACTTGTCTATTTTCTTCAAGAAAACTGACATTAACAATTCCACTTGTTGTAAGATTTTGAAATATGACCAAAATGTATCTTCTGATTTTGTGGCTATAATACTTTCATATTTCTTATCAGTACCTGAGATAAAAGCCAAAATTTCAAGTGCTGGTTTTCAAAGTAGTCTCTCTTTACATTGAAAATCAGTAAAGCACAATATTTTTTTTTGGTTATGTAAATATAAAAATCAGAATTTAGCTATAACAAGCTATTCTGGTAAATATAAATGTTAAAATGAGGTTTGAGGATTAAATAAAGTTTACATTTTTAAGTTTAACACTGCCACTGCTGTGAATGTACATCTTTGATACTTTGTCTACTGTTAATAACCATGTCATCCTACACATGGGCACATACACACATGTACATGTACGTGTGTGTGTGTGTGTGTGTGTGTGTGCGCGCACAAAGAAGCAAAAGCAACCTAGCAATAATAAAAAGCTCATATTCTTTTGTAACTTTATATAAAAATAGCAAAAATGAGAAAATCCACAGACAATTGCTGATACCTCCTGATGAGTGGATCAAATTATTGCACAAAGGTTTGTTTATGAAACTCTGGAGTAGAGGCGCTGAATATAACATCAATTAGCTAAATGAAAAATTTTATATTTGTATTAATCTTAAGTTTTTGAGCCCCTGTCAAATCTCAATACCAAGAGTTTGTATTATAAATTAACTAGTGCTTAGTTCTATTTTCAAACCAGTGTAGACATGGTAACAGATAATATGATCAGTTCTGCAGCTTTTTTTAAATTAGGAAAATTAAAGACAAAGTGGAAAAACTATTCATGTGACACATTTTGGCCTTTACGACTTCCTTGGACTGAAGTTATGTTTATATTGATGGGACTACACATGTGCACAAAGGATTTTGCATAAATTGAAAATATTTTTTTAAATATAGTTAAACTATTTAACTATTATTTTTTTAGTATATGGTCTAGCCTATTTCATTTAGTTTCTTTTTGTTTTATCACATTTTTTATTATTTATCCCATATTGTGATAATAGAAGATCTGTCAAGAGAGGTGAAATGTTTGAAGAACCTGACTGATTTTGCAAATTAAAGCACTTTCTATACACTTTTGTCTTAGTGAATTTCTTTCTCTTTTATTTAAATTAGCATTCTCTAAAATAAATTTGTATTCAGACTCATTACAGTGTTGGAAATGTGTTATATAACTCGCTACTAAAAGTTATATTACATCTTGGCTGACTTTAACGATACTCTAACAAACACTCTATCAGAACTGTCTGTCCTTATTTAAGGTGTCTTGTCCAGTTCATTTGTGTGGGTGTCTTATTTACTCTACATCATTACTTTTTTTTTAGATCTTTTATTCAATTTCTTAGTATTCACTCCATTCTCTTTCTGGTGAGTTTGCCAGGTGCCGAACTTCATATTTCTTTCATTTTAGCTCAACCACTAGTTTTTCAACACATTTCCTTTTTCTGGAAGTCATACTTTTACTTTCAACAAATTCTTGGGGTGTTGGTACATCAAAAATATGATGCACTACTTGCATAGGTTCTACCTTTCTTCCATAAATCTTTCTTTTAGCTAATTCTTTGCCCTGTCAACAGGGCTTCAGAATATGTCAACTGTACTTCTGCAGGAGGTAAAGGTCCCCTAAGGGGGCGATCTGCTTGCTGTGAGTGATAACCTGTGATGCTTAGGGATGGGATTCTGATTGTTGAGAGATTTAGGAATTGGGCTATACGTATACTCCTAAACTCCAGCACACCATTTTGGCCCCTACTTGAGTTAGACAGGCAGTTGGAGAGGCCTAATCCAATCAACCAGCTGGTCATGTCGAGCCTAGCAAAACAAACAGAATGTGTTCACATTTACCCTATCAAACATTAAAATGACTTAGTAAGTGGTTGCTGTAGGGCCGATCAGACTAGGAACAAAGGAATCTGACATAACTGTTTCAACCTCCAAGTAAAACGCATACTTGGGTAAATGATCCTAGATATAACAAGTGTTTGGAACCCTCCCCACGTTTGAGTATACCAGTCATGTAGCTCTAGAGAATTGAGGCGACTGGGATTTTCCTCATCTCCCCCATATGGGGTCTTGAGGTGGGTTAGGAGCATGGCTGATGAATAATAATAATAAAGTAGAAGCACAAAAATCCCCAAAACATTGATATAGATACAGAAAGTGAGGCAGAAAATCAAAGAAAAAATTTTTGAAATTCTTAGTAAGAAAACTAATAAAAGACAAACTAATAAAAACAGTTGTTACCTTTTGTAAAAAATAGAAAAAAAAATCTTAGCATTTCAGATAACTTCAAAAACAGTTTAAAAATAGAAATAATACATTACTGATAGAAGTCAAAGGAAAACGTGATACTGAAATTCTACTAATGATGACCAAATTTCATGATCTACAGGTAAAGATCTACCCGTACCAATTTTTAAATTCCTCCAGAGCCGCGATGAGAAGCACTGAATATTCACTGTGTACACTGGAAGAAATTAAGATCAATAATTCTATCAAAAAACAAAGCATTACAAACATAAAAATAATATCAGTTAAAAAAATGATAGAATGCTTATATTATTACTGTGACGATAATTATCAGTCTATGGTTCACCGAAACCACAGATAACTTTCTTCTTCCTCTGGTTGTCTGAAACATTCAATTTCACAGATGATTGATGAATTAGTCTCCTCAACTCCCGCCTGCTCTGCCCGCACACTGATTAGGTTGATCACAGACAGACCAGGATTCGTTGTCAGTATCCCCGACTTAGGCCAGTTCGAATAGAGTGAAGACCTACAATAATAATAAAAAAAAAAATACTCGGAGAAAAATGAAGAAAAAAATATCATTATTTATATTTATAATATACAATAATTTTGTTAGTGTTTTGCATCCAAGATTGTCAATCTAAATTGTCCCCAAATTGGATGCGATGCTTGGTTAAACTGCTAATAGTTGGCTGGTGTATATATAAAGAAGTTTGTTTAGTTGATTTTGGTAATTTTGTTGGTAAGTCTGGCTCAAGGCTGATGTCAAAGTTACACTTAGGTGGTTAGTCATGTCAAAGTCTCCGTTCGTTCTCTTGGCACATATCTCAGATCTTTGATTTCATAATTTGTTGTGCATATTCACTTATATTAGTGTTGGCCAAAAACTGGTATAGCGGTATGAGATAGTTGGGGAACTGGCATTTTCCCCACTCTCAGGTAATGATTGCAGGCAGTGCTCCTTCCAGAACTCCTTCCTCCTTTCTCAGTGGGCTGCCTGGGCCTGTGACTTCTTGGTGAATGCAGGCAAGTCCTCCCACTTTGTCTTTATCACTTTCTTAAAAGAAAGAACAACTATCATTGACAGGCACATTTATATGAACACCTGATTTTTTGTTGAGTAACCTTTTCACCTCTTAACTGGCACTTAGGGTTTTCACTGTTTTTTTTTAGCCAACTGTCAACACCTAAATTAGATATTGTCTCTGGCAAACATCTGACTTGTTTTCAAAATTTTCAATCTCTGAGAACATATATAGTTTAACCCTTTACATGAGAAGTTTATCAGTATATTTCTTTTTATATTCAATTAAAATTTATTATTAATTACCAGTAACAGAACAGTGTCACATCTCTCTTACCCTTTCCTGTCATTTACAAGTAAATTACATCTCAAATTCCCAATTTTAATAATACACTATTTGCCATGCATATTAATTTATACAGTACTAATAAAGAAAATGATTTTCATGCAGTATTAATAAAATTGTCCTTCCTCTTTTCATCTTTACATGCAGTATTTATAAAGGTTCTTTTTCTTCTCATTTTTGCATGCAATACCCCCCCTTTTTTTTCCTATGCACTGTTTATAAAGTACTTTTTCTTGGGTATATATGTGTGTTTTATGGTTTGTTCCTTTTGGTTACCATTCTTCTCTTCACAATAGGAAGTTTTGATTCTTTCTAGAAAAAAGTTGGCTCTTCTATTTGCTGGCAAATTCAATTCGGTCTCTTCTTGATTCAATTTGCTTAGGCGAGGATCTCTGCCCTGCTACTTCATCCTCAACCTCTACCACCTCAGATCTTTCTGACTTGTGGTCACTCATGCGAAGCAAATCAATTCAAAGGAGAAAAATTGGAAAAATCAAAACAAGATAGCAAATTGTCTTAGAATTAAATTGTCTTGACTTAACAACAGAAATTGAGAAATTTCAGGGAAGAAAAAAAATGAAAAACATCCTACTTGTCACTTGTTCCTGAGTTGTTTTCCATTCAGTCCTGCTGTCATTTGTCCCCGAGTTGTTTTCAGTTCAGGTTTTTGGTGTCAAACAAACAAAAAAAAATAAAATAGTATTTAGAACCATATGGTTGAAATAATCAGTCTGTTGGTTCTCACTCCTTTGTGTTGACTGGCTTCTTGGCCTGGTCATGGTTAACCCGGGGTCAATCTGATCATCACCAGCACCAACCTGTGACACCTTCTTTATCAACCTATGGTTCACTGGAACCACAGATAGCTTTCTTCTCTCTCTGGTCATCTGAAACATTCAATACCGTGGCCGGTTGATGAATTATTCCGAATAGAATGAAGATGTACAGTAATAAAAAAAAAAATTCTCAAAGAAGAATACAGAAAAAATATCACTATTTTGAGTATAATATACAATAATTTTGTTAGTGTTTTGCATGCAAGGTTGTCAACATAAATTGTCCCCAAATTAGAGGCAACATTCAGTTAAACTGGTAAGGATTGGCTGGTGTATATAAAGGAGTTAACTTTGGTAATTTTGTTGCTAAATCTGTCTCAAGGCTGATGTTTGAGTAATGCTTAGGTAGTTAGTCACGTGTGGACTTGCGCGATTTCACATTGGAGTCTCTATCCATTCTCTTGGCCCAAAATCTTTGATCTCTGATTTCATAATTTGTTTCATGCTTTCACTTTTACTGGTGTGGAGACATGAGGTAGTTGGGGAATTGGTATTTTCCTCAATCTCAGAAAATGGTTGCAGGTTGTGCTTCTCCCACAACTCCTTCCTCCTTTCTCAGTGGGCTGTCTGTGCCTATGACTCCTTGGTGGATGCAGGCAAGTTCTCCCACTTTGTCTTGCTTTCTGAAAGAAAAAAAAACTATTGTTCACAGGCACCTTTCCTTTGGTCTGAAATCTTAATGTATTAGCTGGGCCTCTCATGGTGATATTGGTGATGGTGATATCGTTCAATAATCGCAATTTGTTTTCACTAAAAACAAATTTAAATCAGCTGAATTTCCTTCATATACCCGAACACCTGATTTTTCATTTTATCACCTTCTCATCTTTTAACTGGCACTTAGGGTTTTTATGTTTTATTTTTATTTTTTATTTTTTTTGAGCCAACTGTCAACACCTAAAATAGATATTGTCCCTGGCAGACATTTGACTTTACATAATTTTTAATCTCTGGGAATGGTTCTTTATTTAGTTTAATCCTTTACATAAAAAGTTTATCAATATATTTAAAATGTATTATTAATTGGTAGCAACCAAATAGTGTCACATTAATTTTGATGCATCAGAATCACTACAAGAAATAAAAATTGGGTATACTGTTTCCAAAGTAGAAACATATATTTCAAACTATTAAGATGCTTCAACTGCTAAAGGGCACAGATGAAATGTACAAATAGTCAGGATGTGGAAGATGTGGGGAGAATGGTCCTAATCACACAGAAATCACATGCCCAAATGAAACCAAATGCCCTAATTGTAAAAATAATCAAAGGGACTGTGAAACCTAGAAAAAGATATATTAAAAATTAAACACACCAGAAAATTCCCTACTCAGATGTAAGGAAAAGCATCAAAACAAACTCCAATATGCCATCATATCCAAAAATGACCGAAGTAACATCAAGCTATACTTATGAAATTCTAATATCCAACAAATTACATGAAACACAAAAACTAACATTTTTAATTCAAGAGTTAAAAAACATATTGAAAACATTAAAACTAATAGTAAACTTTGTTACAACCCATACCACTGAACCAAAATTATCCTCAAATAATGTAAATCCAATACAAAATTCACTGACAACTTTTAAATAACAAAGTCCTCAAAACTTCTAAGATGAAAAATTCTATAAACAGAAAACTGACAGAACAAAAACCAATCAAATCTCAATATAAAAAAAAAAATCGAAGAAACAGAATTGAAAGCAAATAAACAGAACAACAACCCACATAAAGAAATAAAAAAAAATATAGAGACAAATGAGAAGAACCTAAATAAACAAGAACAAATACTTGGCAAAGAACAAGCTCACAAGCAGAATAGAAAGTATGAAATATATGGAAAAAGATAGCCATCCTTAAGACCACTCACTAAAATAAAATAATTACCACTTAAATGGGCAAATGGAATACAAGCATCATACAGTAGAACTGTACAGGTTCTAATCTATGAGGAAATCATAGATTACAATCCAAATATAGTATGCTTGGAGGAGTCAGTCAGTTAAGTGCTATACATGCTTTGGGCGATCATGTCTCTTTTGAGCTTGGAGGAGACCTTTCTTAAAAAACACTGTTCTAATATAACAAAAGTTATTTTGAAAAATGCCTTAAACATATCTTTATCAACATAATTTACCTTTTCAAATAGTAATGAAGAACAAAATTTTAGTTACATAAGCTCTAATGAATGAAATCTAGATCACAATCTAGGTCTAAAATGATTCCAGATCAGCTTAGATTAAGAGTAGAGTTTTGTTTTTGCATGATTTTAGAATTGTTTTCTGTTGAAACTAATGTGATCAAGAGAAGGAAAATAGCAGTGGTAGTCATAGCAATTATCTTTGTTGTCATCATTGGAAAAAAAGATTATTATTATTATTATTATTAAATTTTCATAGTGATGATTTCAAACACTACAAATAATTTTAAGTTAGGTTTCAAGATATCAGACAGCAAGCTTTTTCTGTGGGATATTTGCTGCACTTAGTATGTTTTTTGCATTGTTGTTATACTATATACAATTCTGATGGTATCAAGGTGTTACTTTGGAATTGACCCAAGGGCTCCAATGTTCATTCCACATTCTCTCAACATTTATTCCTTTATTGCCTTGTGGCTACATTATTTTGAAACACCAGTTCCCATACAATTACTAGAGCTAAGCAATGTTGAGCCTGGTCAATACCTAGATGGATGACCACTTGGAAATATCAAGTGCTGTAACCCTTGATGTGCAGGTATTGTAATAGATATTTTTTTTTTTTTTTTAATCATATCACCCCGAGCAAGGCGGTAACACCACTGATGTGCAGGGGGCTATGCAAGAGTGAAAAGATTTAGAAAAGAGAGAGCCGGAAACCACATCCTAAACAGGGAACAAGGGATGAGCCTCTACACCTGTACAATAGACGTGGGTGGAGTGTGAACCGGGCGATAGTTTAGTCTATCTACTCCAATTGTTCAGAATTGTTAATTAGAGAGTTAAGTTCTAATTCTGGTTAGGTTCATTATATTCACTTATATATATACACATAAATACCTCTGAGAAAGATATGAATCCACCTCTTCTCCCTCCAGCTCTGGGTTAATTAGTAAGACTTGTATCACTAAAGCCATTATTATCTAAAAAAAAAAAATAAATAAATAAAAAAAATAATTGTGTACAAAATATTTAGATTTTGGCATTAAATAATCCATGGTGACTAATATGCCTCTAAACAAAAACAACCAAGCAACAATCAACTCTGATTTCACTGAGAATGCAGTGAAGAAAGTTGAAGAGATTGAACTACTCAATATGAGCAATAACAGAGACTTACCAAGTAAGAATTAGACAAGATATCCTCAGACATGGTCAGTGGAATATGAACAATCTACGCCATAGATTAAATAAAGTGTTGAGTTTGAAATTCCCTGAAGGTTACCTGGGTTGAAAATCATCTGATGAAGGCTGGAGAGCACAATGCCAAAATGTTGTGTTAATAAGACAGCAAAGATGAGGACAATAGTTTGAGTGTAAATAATGTAGATAACACAAAAGTTCCCATAAAAATATATACTTTTCAACTATATATTCAGTTTCTAGTTTTCTAAAAAGGTTACTGGAAACTTTTGCACATTTCTAATATTATTAAAACTCGATATATTTTCATTATTTTCTCATTTTAACATTTATTTATCCATTCATGAAAGTTCTTTCTAAATCTGAAAATAATTAAACAAAAGAAATACTCCATCCAGTTTTATTTTGGCATTAATGGTTGACTTATTTTTAAATTGGGCCAGGGAATTTCCATATGTGTTGGCATTAACTTTTTAAAAATGCTGCATATTTATAAATTTCTGAAGCAATTTTGGTTAATAGATTCCAATATTAGAAACAGTAAATATCTTCATAAGGAAATTTAGAAACACTCACTTGCTAAAACTTATCAGTATTAAAGGGGCAGTAGGAATGATTGTGGTCGATTTTAAAAAAAAAAATGATCATTTGCATGTTGGAATAGTCTAGTTTCTTTATGACCTGTTTCTACTCTTATGGGTATATTAAACTAAAGTTGATTTGTTTCTTTCCTTGGTCTGATTATGACCAAACCCTGTAGGCTTCTGGTGCAAAAGCACTTTCTCATTTTCCAACTTCGCTCTGTCTCATTCCCTCCACCCTACCATATTTCTTTTTCTATTACAGTGGTTGGTCGGTTGGTTTGTCGACTCTACAAATTCTATATATCCTGCATATTTATCTTTTAATTTACATCCCAATTTCCTACCCATACCATCATTTTTCACTCAAAGGGAGGTGTGCCCCACCTAGACAACACACCTCTTTCTGCCTAACAAGTGAACCATCTCCAGACCACTGCATCTCTCAGGCTTTCACTGTGATCATTTCTTGCTTTTTCTCTTTATGTTTTCAAGAAGCAATCAAGTACCCTTTTACATCCACTGCTGTAGCTCTTCTCCTACCCCACTATTTTTTATTTTTATTTTACCTTTCTTTTCACTACTAAGATTCACACACACACTTTATTCCTTGCTGCTTCAAATGAAGTCTAGCAAGATGAACATTGCCTCTCTCCCTGTCTGTTTACATATCTAACTTGTGTGCTCTTTGTTTACTTTCTTCGACTTTGCAAGATCTCTTTCTGTCTGTGTGTGTGTGTACCTACATACGGGGACTGTCTCTTTACATGTGAATATATATATATCTTCTTTGAGGTTGAGACTTTCAACAACTAAATCAGGTACTATTTGCAGTGATTGTTTTATTTCAGCTTGTATTTTGATTCATTATTGTGCAATCATTACTTCACTTCGTTTGAAAGGAAAAGAAAAAATATTCAGTGAAAACATTTCAATTTCATGACTTCCTGCAAAAATTTCTCTCTCTCTCTGTGTTTTTAAGTTTTTGTAAAATGTTTTTTGTTTTTAACTTTGGAACTTATTTCTTGTATTTAAAATAGGTTCATAAAAATGTGTATTCATAATTTAAATCTTTATTTAGGAAATTTCTCTTTCTATCAACAGTTAAAGCATTTAGACTTTTAAAAAGATTTTTTGTTTTATTTACTGTAAATCTCATAGAGTACCTTGAGGTGGTGTAAATGGTTAGTGGGCTTGTTTCACTAGAACTGTTTACAGCTGAGTAGTGAGTTCAATCCTCACTGGGTGTCCCATACTTTCAGCCTTGTGCCACATCTAAGCTGTGCTTAGAAAATCAGTATTCTCTAGATGCTAGATCTCATTAAAAACGCATTTTTTTTTGTTCATGTTTGCATGAAATTGTAGAAATGTGTTTAGAAATTAGCAGAAAAAAGAAAAAAAATGTCTTAGGTCCTGAGTTGTTTATTTTAAAAACCTCTTAAATAATTCATTACAAGGTTTGAAGACAATGAGGCAACTAAAAAAAAAAGTGATTTTATTGTCTGGCTTTCTCCACATTTTAAATCAGTTAAAAAACTTGTTTGCTACTCTTATTATTTTTTTTAGTATTTTAAATATTTGTCTTAAAAAACAATTCAATATTAAAAAATGAGTCATTACATAAATCACCAGTATGTGCATAAAATATGATATTGTTTTTAGATTTACAAATTAGATTCTACCTTCATCAAATTATGCTTTAAATGTTTACAAATATTCAGTTGAATGCTCTATAGTTTCTTAATGGCTTTGTCGATCTCATTTATCATTGCACAGTATTTATCTTAATAGACATTAAATAATTTTTATTTTTTTTTTTTATTTTATTTTTTTTTAAGATAAGAAAATAGCAAAATGTTCAGTTATTTTTTTTTTTGTGATGAAATTAATAAGTTATTTATTATTTTTGGCAACTAAATATTTTAAAGGTTGGTTTTTTATAATGTGTATTTTCCTTATGATTTATATTTATATATTTTTGTTTTTTAAAGATTAATTAATACTGTATTAATGACGTAAAACTCTCTAGCATATACATTTAATGACATATAAGACTATGATTAGACAAAATAAAAAATACTGGTAGTCAGGAGTATCTGGTTAAGATACCTCAATTTCATACATGGTATAGTAGAAATAACTCCCACATAATGTTAAGACATTTGTGGCAATGGTGTCTTTTTTTTTTTTTTAAAGCTAATGTTTTACCATTTATGTAGAAAGTATTTCTGGTGCACATTGTATAAGAATTTTTTTTTTTTGTCTTATATATCAACAAATAATATTTAAATTTTATTTTTAATTACAAAAGTGATCACCTAATTTTACAGAAACAATATAACTAAAATACATTTAAAACTTAATATCTATTTGTTTTTACCATATAATTAAAAGAATGATGTAAAAGTCAAAGGTAATTAGCTATTTTTTGTTAAATATCAAACAAAATTTAGTATCTTATTGAAAATATAACCCCAGGAACAATCTCAGACTTTTAAAATTGCAGTGAGGAACACTTTTTTTTGTTCACAAATATTTTAGTTGCTGTTTAATTTTTATGATGAAATTGAATCAAACAAACCAATAAAAGTAAGTTCATCATGCATATCGTTAGAGATTAGATATTTTTATGCAGAAAAATTGCATTTAGATGTTAAGTTGGTTGCTTGTTATAAAAATAAGGAAAGCTATATTGAATGTCTAATCTAATTTTGTAGAAATAGCTATGCCAAGTGCTTAAATTGACTCCAAAGTTATATCCACACACACACACACACACACACACACATATATATATATATATTGGTTAGTTTGGCTCATTTCTAGCATTGTGAGTCACATAACAGATAACATTTTCTCTTTCTTCACTGACTGTATACCTTAAAGTAGACAGTAGAATTGATCAGAGAATGTGGATATTTAAGTAACATGAAAAATGAATTAATTTAAAATGTATTGGAATAATAATGACTCTTCTCACAAATGTAAAAAATATCTTTTAAGCATTAGCCAAATAATTTGAATTCAAAATTTCTCTTTATTCAGTCAGAAAATTCTAAAATAAGAAACTCCTCTTTTTGAAATGTTTAATTTTCAGATCAGTTATTTAATTTGAAGTGATTTGGATTACATTCTCTCTGTAAAGAAAAATATAACCAATTAGTTTTCATTTTAGACAAATGACAATAACAACTATAAGAGGAATTCTGTAATTGAATTAATACTTGTGCATTTCAGTAACAAAAAAATAGGAAAAAATAAATGTCTTTATTAGTACATATGAAGATATATATATATATATATATATATATATATATATATATATACACGTGTGTGTGTGTGTACATGATAAGGAACAAATAGGAAATACTTATTAAAATCTAATATAGTTCACTTTTATAAAAATTTCATCAGTGAATGAAATATGGAAGAGAGAAAGAATTTTTAATTTTTGTGTTTATTTTTTCATTGGTTAACCATGCATCTGTCTTGTCAAGAAGCACTTGTGTGTATAATTGTATGTGTATCGTAATTCTAGCTTGTCTATACAGGATTCGGATGATAATGTATATTCCTTTGTGTATGTGTCTTGTAGATATTTTTATTCATGTTTTGTGGTTGTCGACATGTTTATTTGGGAACTTTTTGTGTAAGGGTAAAAGAATTTAAGTTACACTGGTTGTGGTAGCAGAAATATGTATTCTAGATACTTTAGATATGGATTTAATAAAAGTTGGTGATATAATACTTCCTCAAATAATTTCCTGCATAAAGAATTATATTCTTTTCTAATTAGGGTAAAATTTATAAAATCAAAGTTATATCCTTTTTTGTTTTTAGTGCATTACAAGTGAGTTTAAAGGGTTGTCCCAGAATAGTTCTCTCTTATGTTTGCAACATTTTAAAATCTTCAATATTTTGCCAATGTAATTCTTCCTACAGTGCAGGCATAAATCCTAGAATCTGATATGGTGTTGAATCTATTTTTCTTCCTTACTATATCTACAATTATCTAGGAAGTGGTGATAAAGATCCTAGTGTTGGGGATAACTAATTTATTTTAAAAGTTTGTTGTTAATTTGAGAGAATAGCATTATGAATTTTGTTTTTGTTATTGTAAGTGCTTATGTTGTTAGTGGTGGTCATTATTTTTTTGGCTTGTGGACTTTGTATGCTTGTTTTCTAGCATTGAGGATGAAATAATGAGTGTTGTAAAGAAGTCTAAATGTTTCTTTTTCAATGTATTTCTCTTTTTCATCAAGGTATTCTAGGCTACATATTCTAAGGGATCTGAGGTAAAATCCTATCATTAGACTTGATTTTATTTTTTGGCAGTTGTGGGAATCTAAAAAAAAATAAATCAAATCAGGACTAATCATAGGAGATAAAGGAATTGAACATATAATAGGGTTCACTAGAGGTAGTTTTACCCAGCACAACAAATTGCACACATGTTGTGGATGGCTTCAAACCCATTCAGAAATATCTAAACTGTCAGTTGGATACCACTGCTTTCTGAGATCAATAGTTAATAATGGCTTTGAGTAAGTGAATCCTATGGATTTTTTGAAGGTTATACTCTTGAACTTTGGAGGTGATCATTACGAAATCACAAAGAAGTTTACTAGCTAACAAAAATCTTAAGAACTTTCAACAGAAAGTAGATATCCAATGTAACTCAAAGATAAAGTAATGAAATAATATGGTGTTCCATGCTATATTAAATAAAAGGTTAGGAAAGAAACTTCTATCAATACCAAAAAGAGTAATAAAAACTACTGGACTTGAGAAACCTGTTTTCCTGAAAAATTGTTTTAAGAAAGATTTTATAAATTTTGTCTTAAAGTAGCACTAGCTGCTTGGTCAATAAATACTGAATGTTTCCTTATAAACAACAAATATCAGCATTATGCTCCAACATTGTTGTACATACCTTAAGTAGTGTCATGAGAAGGTGTCTTAGAGTGTTGAATTAGTGTGGAGTAATGACAGTAGATTCTGCTTTTAAGCAAGTGATACTCATTTGCATATGCAATGTAGACTTAATGTGTGATATTTTCCAAAGTGTATTTGTCCACAAAAGACAGGTCCAAGACCTGGTACGATGGTGTAGGTGCTATAATTTATAATTCTTGCTTGCTTTTCACCTTTATACAGTGCTGAGTATTTTTAGAACATAGGTCTACTCTTGCTTTTGTTCCTTCAACAGTAAGTAGATGTACTCTTTGACAATCTTCCTGGTCAACAATTTCGTTGGATCTATTACCGTATTGGTCATGTATGGGATGACACCTAACTTGTTTAGTTAACCCACATATAATTCTTTCAGTGTTTCATCAACAGGTACAACAGTCATGGGATAATATATCGCAAGATAGTATTCACTCTCTGTATAATTGTATGCATACAAGAATACAGGCCTGTATGACTACCCAAGGGGGATATACAGTACAGTATACAAAGTCTAAGTCCTGTTAATGCGTTCTTATTTTTTAACGTGCTCATATTGATCTGTATATGTGATTATGTGTGTTTAATTTTAAATTAATTGAAATACATCTTCAATCAGATGATGCCATTTTATTTTCTGTCAATATATTATTTTAGGTGCAGACATCTTACTATAGGTAGCATGTCATTTTTCTTGCACAGACCATTATGAAATTACTATAATGGATACATAATTTTTTCTTGAATTGTGCCATTGTAGTTATATCAGTGGCAGCTGATATCTGATTAAATAGAAATCAGCTGACCTGTCACAAGATGGATCTGGACATTTATTTTATCGATGGTTATCAGTTAGCAAAGTGCTCTTCACAAGTACATAGCAAGCTGGGCAAGGAGTCACTGAATGAAGAAAAGTTACTTTTGTAAATAAAGGTGACAAGACAAAAAAAATGTTCTCTATATAACGGTGGTCACTGTTCATGAAAAGTCAGAGGGACTGCAAGTGTTTGCAGAGAACAACATGAAAGGGAAGATGCCTGTTAGACTGTTCACCCCCACCTCACTTACACCTTATCTTGGTTTTGCTCATCTATAACCCAGAAATAAATTTTCTTGCTACAAATTCTCATGGTTTTATTTTATGGGTTGTTGAAGGGTTATTTTTAAGAAACAAGTGTTTGACTGGAAGAAGCTGGGATGAACCTGGTGTAAGCTGCAATGCTATACCATTAAACAAAATCCTTCTTGTCATAGATTCTCACACTTTTATATCTGCTCAGTTATTGAATCCCAAAGTAAACAAAGCAATTTCTAAATAAGTAATGAATTTTTCATTTATTAATCTAACAGATATTTATCACTTAAATGTTATTTTAAATGGAGATCCATATTTGAATAAATATTCTGTTTTTTTTTATATGTATATAGATTTTAAACAGTATATTTATCATTTGCAGGCCTGACTATTCCATAAATCTTATTAAAACAATCTATGCACCCTCTGGCAGGATTCAAATCTACATTAATTTTGATAGAAGAAACTGTCAGATAGGTGGGGTTTTTTTTTGTTTAAGATAGTTCGTCTCCATGGTTCTCACCCGCTTGCTCGGCTGCCATTGCCCACCGGAATCATGTCTTCCGACTCTATTGTAACTATGCGTCGGAACAAAACAGGCGCCTTTTCACTTCAGCTCGTAATAAGTATAAAAGGATACTTAACGAAGCCAGAATGAAGCAATGCATAGCATGCTCTAAATTCGGCTCTAAAGACTACTGGCGACTCTGTAAAAGAGTACTTAACAAGAGCAAGTCCACAATACCCCCGCTAATCAACAAATTTGAGGTCCTCACCTCCCCAGCAGATAAGGCTGAATGTTTTGCCCGCAGATTCTCAAACAATTCGAGTCTGGACTCATCTGGAGTTTTTACACCCGACTTCTCATCTAGAATCGAGGCACAACTGAATGATGTCCACATTACACCTTCGCTTGTCTCTAAGATAATCTTAAAACTTGACCCTCACAAAGCAAGCGGTGGTGACGGAATCCCAACCATAGTCTTAAAGAAATGTGCCCCTGAACTCTCCTCTATCCTTTCTAAGCTCTACAACCTCTGCCTATCTGCTTCCTGCTTTCCTGCCTGTTGGAAATCTTCCTCTATATTCCTATATTTAAAAACACTGGAGAACCCTCTGACCCTGGAAATTACCGCCCTATCAGCCTTCTTCCGATCTTTGGCAAAGTGTTCGAAGCCATTATCAACGCCGAGGTGGTTCAGCATCTCACAGCACACAAGCTCCTCTCGGACAAGCAATATGGTTTCCGCTTCACCAGGTCTACTGCTGATATGCTAACGACCATCACCGAGTACATATACCAGGCACTCGACAGGAATGGCGAAGCTCGAACCGTTGCATTGGATATATCTAAGGCGTTCGACAGAGTTTGGCATGCTGGCCTTCTATGTAAACTGCGGAGCTATGGTATAACTGGACATTTGTTTGAACTAATCCAGTCATTCCTCTCTAACCGCACAATGAAAGTGGTATTAAACGGACATGCCTCTCAGAACTACCATACAAACGCAGGTGTCCCCCAAGGCTCCATCTTAGGTCCTACACTCTTCCTGATATATATTAATGATCTCCCTGATTCCATAAGAACCCAAATAGGTTTGTACACTGATGACACCACAGTTTACTCTCGCCTCCAACAAAAATCTGGTGTAGGCGTCAAAGCTAAACTCGCAGCCGAGATTGAAAAAGACCTCCAATCCATATTGGACTGGGGTAAGAAATGGCTAGTAAATTTTAATGCTTCTAAAACGAAGCTACTGTCAATTAACCATCATCGACAATCTCACCTACCTCCCATTAGCATGGACCAGGCTTGCCTCCCAGAGAGTAAAACACTACGCCTCCTTGGTCTCACACTTTCAGCGGACCTCAAATGGAATGACTATATCGAATCCATTGCTAAATCCGCTGCTATGAAAGTCGGTTCTCTGTGTAGGGCCCGGAAGTTTTTTCCGTCTAAATCTATCCTGCACATTTACAAATCTACCATCCGCCCGTGCATTGAATACTGCTGCCATATCTGGTTGGGTGCCCCTGCTGTTCTCCTCGGGCTTCTCGATAAGGTTCAGAGGAGGGTCTGTAATGTGATAGATACCGACTTGGCAGACCGCCTGCAGTCTCTCTCCCACCGGCGAGACGTGGCTTCCCTGTGTCTCTTTTATAAATACTTTCACGGCTTCTGCTCCGATGAACTTAGATCACTGGTGCCCCCTAAATACGAATTTGCACGAGATACTAGATTAGCAACTAGATCCCACCCTTTTACAGTGAAACCGATAAAATGCAGCCGTAACTTCTACTCCAACAGTTTCTTTCCTTGCACTTCCCGACTGTGGAATTCTCTTTTAAACGATTGCTTCCCCGACGGCTACAATCTCCAGGAGTTTAAATGTAAGGTCAATACACACCTCCTAACACACTAACCTGCTCCCATTCTATCAAGCACTCTTCCCATCTGCCCGACCCTCATCCTCGCTATCCTTACTCATCTGTCACCTTTCTCCTGACATTCCCTATGTCTATCCACTCCTTCTCTTTACCTTCCCCTATGTAGCCCCATGCGCAATAGTGGCAATGGAATGCCTTGCTTGGGGTGAGATGATTAAAAAAAAAAAAAAAAAAAGTTGCTTAGTTTGGTATTTTGGTAAAATACTATTCCAGAAAATTGACTGGGTTATAGTTTAACTTGTAATTTTTTATACACATCTGATATTATTTATGTTATATTTTTATTATTGTGTATCTTTTAAGTAATTTCAATTTGTATCAGAATAAATATTCAACTTTTTTCCCCAATTTAGAACATGATCTGTAGATCTTTTTGGCATTCTTTACCTTAAGATTCCACTTAAGATTGGAATTTGCACTTTTATTCTTCTTATTAATTACCTAAGAGTTTTGAGTTTTGTGCCACAACAAGAAAGAATATTTTAAAATTGATTTTTTTTTTTTCTTTTTAAGCTACAGAACTTAGTTTTTTGTGTTATTCCTGGTACCTACTCATGTGACATTTGGGAAATAAAGCAATTATCTTTGTTTTGTTTCCATGAAAAGATCTTGTTCATTTTCTTTTTCTTTTTTTTTTTTTTTTTAACTTTAAGGTTCACCCTGTACAATACCCAGGGGCCACTCGAGGTAGAGGGTTATGTTAAGGCTTAGATTGTGTGGATGGGAGGGGAAGATAAGTTAACTCTAGACTTGAAAAGGTTAAGATTGTAGCAATCGGGGTGGGGGGAACATCCTCTTGGGAGTCAGTTCTACATAGCAGTGATTCATAGGAAGAAGCTGTTTGCATGGAACTTCTGACCAATGAAATAGGGAAAGAATGTGGGTGGTTTGCTACAATGTAAGTGGCATTTTGAGTCTTAGCCATGAGGGTAGGACCTGGCAGAACCAAGGACTGTAGGTTGTCCAAGCAATGTCTATGAAAGTAGCAATACAGCACTGAAAGGCTCACCACATCCTGTCTGTGAGAGAGAAGTTAGAGGGTGGTAAATAATTTTTCTCCAACAAGGACTCTGGAACACTTATTTTGTATTCCCTTTCAATAGACAGGACTATCAGAAGTATAATTATTGCTATTAAATCAAATTTTCTTTTAATTAAGCTTTATTGGAATTATGCAAGAATACTTGGTATTTTTCATCCTTTGAACTAACAAGATTATTTAATGTTACTTAGGTCATAACAATTATGAATTAGATTTTGCATTTATTGGCTTGTCAGATCCACTTTGAACATAAAGATTAAACATGAACTAAAATTATATAAATATGATCCAGAGTGTGCTCCTTTGAATTTTTAATTAAGTGCAGTTGATCTTGGTGTTTAATTTTTTTCATGGCACAAATATTTTCAGAATTTCTGCAATGAGAACCTATCATTATTTAAATTATTTACATTTAGACTACTGGCCTCATCTTGTTATTATCTTGACATTTTAGTTGTTATGCCCTCTGGCCTTATTTAGGTATCTGTCAATTCAGGTAACATTTAGGCAATTTTGAACTGAACCCTTTATTTAATATTCAGTGAGGTTGTTCTTGTTTTGCTGTCCATATCTATAGATATCTAATTTTGTTCTTATTAAGTACTGCATAATGTTCAGTTATTGCTCACCTGGTTTCTACTGTGTCTAATTTTGTATTATCTCCAACCCAGTTATAATAATTACTATGCCATTAAATTCATGAACCAACTTTAACTGGATAGCACCTAGTGCATTAAAGCATTGGTTCCAAATGTAAATAATATACATAATAAATTATATATAATTTCAAATAACTTTCAATTTTCATTTCTTTTAATCTATATTATGAAAAGGACTGATTCTCTATCACAAACTCTGTGCATGACTTTGCATGTGTGTATTTAATATAAATATCTCTAAAGAATTGTGTTACCTAAGATTTAAAATGAATTTTTAGAAATGAAAAATCTTTCTTAAAGCTTTTATTTTAGTTTTAATTTCAAGCTAATAAATTAAATTTATATTTCCTGTAAGCAAAATACTTTGCTGTATTTCAAAGTTAGTTTAAATTAACTAGAATTAAATTTTTTTTAATTGCTAAAATTTGCTGATTTTAGCCATCTGTCATCACAATGTAATTCTCTCTATTAAACAAAAAAATATAATTTTCTGAAACTTTATTTGAGGAATATTAGCTGATTAAAACTTTATTAATTTGATTTGAGACATATTAAATGCTTTTAATTTAAAATATTGCAGAAATGTATTTTTTAGCATGCTTATTTAAAGTGTTGACAGCTTGACTAACAGATAGAAGTTTATCTAATTGTTTTCTATGGTGGGAAAATTTCATCAAGGTAAATAAGTAGTGTGTAGCTGATGCTAAAAAAAAAATATTTATAAAAGAAAAAGAAACATTTCAAGAATAATTTGATTCATTTGTGAATAAGTCCTGAAAGTTTAATTAACACCTGACAATTATCTGATTCTTGGAAAAATATGCTGAAATTTCCCATGCAAATTCAAAACAAAACTTTTTAAGGTTCTAAAAAGGATTAAAAATATAATTTAATAATTAAAAATCCTTTGGTCTTTCCTTTGAATAATAACAAAGATTTTTACAAGAAAACTTTTTAGCAAATCTTTGGAGATATATAATTTGGTTTTGCATTAAGTCTTATTGTTTTAGAAGTAGTTGTAATACATTTTATGTTAAGCCAAGATAAATTATTTTCAATAATAGTTGTGATAGAGTTGGTGGGTAGAACAATATATTTTGTAATGTTTTACAAAAGTTTCATAAAATATTTCAAAATAATAAGTGAATCTTCCTGACAAACCTAACATAATTTTTCAGCTCTAATGAACATAAATGTTGTTTATAGATGTGTACATATAGAAATACTATTTCTTTGTCTATATGGCATAGTCATAATGTATTCTATTGATAAAATGTCATTCTTCAAGAGGAAATATCAGATATTATAAAAAATTCATGATTTAGTCAGCTTTCTTGGAAAGCCCTGTGGCCTTTTTCTCTTTCATCAGTGTTTATATTAGTTGAGCAGCCATATTTTATCACTACTAATAGCTCTTCAAGAATAGACTATAAAAAAAAAGAAAATAGGTCAACAGAATTTTTACATTGATGTTTGATTATGTTACTTTATTAAACTTAAGATTATTGTAGGGGAAACTCTTGGTATCTTTATTCAAAAGAAAAAAATATTATTCTGAACTTATCAATGTTTTCTTTTAAATATTTCAATCATGCTAAGTAAGTTTCTCACTAACTATATATGTTAAATATCTTGGACAAGTGACAAGGTTTATATGGAAAGTATCTACCCATTTAATATTAATAAAAATATAACCTCAGGCAATGGTGCCTTATTTCCCTTCAAAGTACTTGCTATGCAATCCAATATGCTTATCCCAGTATCCTTTCTTCTTTATAAAATAACCTGCAAAGTCTTCTGTCAGAATCACCATTAGCTGCTTCATTGTATTCTTAAGCTTGTCATATTTTGTCTATGGTAATTTTAGCTTTTGTGAAAAACCAGTAGTCAACTAGAATCAAATCTGAACTGTAGGGAAGCTAACAAATGGTTCTCAGTTTCTCACTATAGACTGAATAACTCCACTGAAGAGTGTCTGTTTATGCATTTTCAGTAAGTTACATCAAGGTCACACAATAGATTTTTGAGAAGTTCTTAATATTTGCATAATTTCTTGACTGACCTCATATACTAGGTTCAAATGAGAGCACTAATCCATAACACTAACTCTGCTTATGTGCAATATCTGTCTAGAAAGTATGCAGCTATTTAATATCAGTAAAAACATTAGCCAATTTTAGGCTATGGTGGCTTAATCCTCTTCAAAGTATTTGCCATGCAATCTAATAAACTTTTAGTGTGTTAGATTGCATGGCAAGTACTTTGAAGGAGATTAAGCCACTATTCTGCGTTTTCATTTTACAGGATCACCATCAACTGCTTCATTGCATTCTACTTAAGCTTGTCCATAATTTGTCGATGGCAATTTTAGCTTTTAGAAAAACCAGAAGTCAGATGGAATCAAATCTAAACTGTAAGGAAGCTGACAAACCTGGGTGACTTGATAGTTTGCCAAAAAATTTTTGAGATATGTGGAATTTACTGGATCAGTCATTGTGAATGCATCAGTCATACTGCATATCAGGTCAAGCAATAGTTTCTTGCTGCTAACCAAGTAACTCTAGAGGAAAGTGACTATTCATCTATGCATAAGTAGATCCTTTCTAATTGGTTGCCAAGTTACATCAAAACTACACAGCAGGTTCTCAAGATATTAAAAATGGCTGGATGTATTCCTCATAGATTTTACATATATTTTTTAGTTATTTTTCTTTTTGTAAGTTATAGTTGTTTGCTTTGTTCATCTTGTTTTCTTAAGATTATAAATTTATTTCTTGCAAATGGGTTTCATTTAACTTCACATTGGTTATTGAAGACTCTTAGATCATAGTTGGCACAATATTATTATTTCTTTCAATTTCTCCTATATAGTACTTATTTGGTATAGATCACTTATTTGATTTTTTTTTCTTTCTAAAAATGAAAAACTACCCACTTCTAATTTGAAAACTTCTCACTAGCATGACACTTACATTTGATACAAATGAGTAGCCTGTCACAAAGTGAAATATAGAAAAAGCATGCAAGGTTACTTAGTGTTTTTCAGCTTTTTTTTTTTTTTTCAGCATTAAAATATATTTTCAAATTATCAGTTACTTCTATTCATTAATAATTAGCTTGATTTTTATTTTTTATATAACATGATAATTATATATTAAGAAAATTATAGATAAGTATAAGAAAAAAATGAAAGAGATGGTGTTAAGGAGAAATGCAAAGGATGTGCTGAATTTGGTTAGAAGAAGAGAATATATTTCCAAAATATTTACTTCCTTTTGATATCCTGTAGAAAATAATCATCTTGCATGCTAAGAAGAAAATTAAGTTAATATCTCAAACAGTGTTTTTTATTTATATAAAAGCTAAAAAGAACAAAACAAATAACCAGGCATACACACGGAATAACAATATTTTTGGGAATTTCTCACTATCACTTCTTCTTTAAGACTTGTTTCTTTGGAGGACCATTCATCTATGCTTAGAGTATTGACATGGCTGCCACAGTGTCTCATCTCCACCCTTACCAACACCATTAATCCAGTGCTGTTGTGTAATGGCTCATAACTGTATAAATCTGGCAATAGCTTCCACTCAACAAAAGACTTTCACCACTAGAGAATCTCTCAATCATCTCAGAGATCCTTCTTGGCATTTCATCAGCATGGCTGATGCTAACCTCCAGGGAAGTGACAAGTTGCAACTTCTTGAGCTTATGTTTTCAGCTGACATGAAGTGGAAAGACTATATTGAATCCATTGCTAGGTCAGCTGCTAGGAAAGTTGGTTCACTGTGCTGTGCAAAACAATTTTTCTCTCCAGAATCTATCATACATATCTATAAGTCCACCATTTATCCATGCTTAGAATATTGCTGCTACATATGGTCCAGTGTCCTTGCTATTTACCTTGAGTTCTTTAATAAAATCAAAAGAAGAATCAGCAATATTATTGGTCATGATTTGGTCTCTTGGCTTCAGTTACTTTCCCACCGCCATAAGATTACAATCCTGTCTCTTTTCTATAAATACTTTCATGGTAATTGTTTGGATGAGCTCTTTGCTATGGTACCAATACTTTTGTTTTTAATTTAATTGAAGGATTAGACTGGCATTAAGATCTAATCAGTTTACAGTTTAACTGGCTAGATGCAGCTGTAACTTCTATGTTAACAGTTTCTTTTCACACTTGTGGAACTCTCTTCTGGCTCCATGCTTTCCAGCCAACTTTAATCTCCACAAATTTAAATGCAATGTCAATTTCTATCTCCTGTTTTCCTGATTACTTTTTTTCTCTTCCTACTCATTAGTAATGTTTTTAATTTTTCCACACCCAGTACAGCAATCCCTTCTGTCTTAGAGGTTTTACTGCCTTGCTTTGGGTGGAATCAATTTAAGAAAAGAAAGTAGTCTTATCCTGTCATTGTTTATTAGGTATATTGGTAAATGGGTTTGGGTTAACTGAACACGAGAAGAGCCACCGTAGTGCTGGAAAGCATTAGTTATCTGTTAACTGTCTAACAGCTTTTTCTTTCTCACTGTACACATTTTATTACATATATATATATATATATATATATATATATATATATATAATATAAAAAAACATTATTTACAATATTTGAACTGTTCTTGTCTTTATTACTATGTTTATGATGTTTCAGCTGTTGTATGCTCTGGCCTTTGTCAGGTGCTAGGAATTTTGAACCGGATTTTTCATTTTGATCACTGGAGTATATCATTCTCATTACATGTGTGATGCTACTTCTGGTAGCTATGTAGTTATTTCCTTTTAACTTAACTCTCTAAGTTATTTGTTCTCCACTGCTGTAGTCTGCTGTTGAACTCACAACTCTTTGAGTTAAGTCAATGGAACTAACCAATGCCTATATTGATCAAAATAAAGAGTTTGGTTTGAAATTCCTAGCAACTGAAGAAGATTGGAGTGGACAATGGTCCAAACATTGTAAACATAGCAATAAAGATGACGGCAACAGTCTGAACAATGTAAATACTACCTTATCTCAGAAGTGTGTGTGTGTGTATATATATATATATAAGATTGCACAGTTAATTCTGCAAGCATTAAGCCACAAAAAATCCATTACACACACTTGTTTTAAAATCAGTTTCTCTAATTAAAAAAAATAGGGATACAGGCTTGATTCTTGTCAGAATGCACATTTTATTTAAGATTTTTGATTTCTAGACCAGTAGATATTATTAGATACATTGTTAAGAAAAAAGAACCTACTCAAATATATGTATACATTAAAATGCTTATAGGTAATAAGGTTGGATTTAAAAATCCATTCTTAAAAATTACATGAAAGAATTAAAGCACTATTGTATTGGAGTCATTATGTGTTAAATCAACAATGGTCTGACCATCACCTAGAAATTTTTTTTTCAAACTTGGTAAACTTAATACAGCGTTATGATATGAATTGAATGGTGCCTATTATACATGCCCTGGGTATAATGATAAATTACACCTGGCAGCAAGACCTCTGATAAGATTTTAAGGAGCATAGAACCACCTCTTATTTGCTATTGTTCCCAGGTTCACCCTGACCCAGGTTAGGGCCCCAGCTATGGGCAAACAGTAGACCCCTCAATTTGTGTATATAGACTATGAAAGCATGAATATTAATTTTTATAGTAAAATACCAGCAATACATTTAAAAAAGAAAATACCAGAAATATATTTGAAAAAAAAATTACCAGCTACATATTTTGATAAAAACCCTCTTTACAAAAATCGGTCAATAAAACCTGATGTACAAACTGATTTCTTACAAAAGATACATATTCTATTCATACAAACCTATCCTAAAAAATTTATTGGCATTAAATAACCCAAATGAAGTTGATATGCTGTAAAAAAAATAAATCAAACCTATTTTACATCTGGAGATCAAAGGTTTCCTGAGATATAACCCTTTGACCTATGCCAAAAAAGTGAATTTTGGAAAATAAGCACAGAGTTTAAATATCAATATCTCAGTTGTTTTTTCACCTACATAGCTAAATTACATACCATTTTAAAGTACGTTTATAGATCTAAAAGGTGATCTATTTATTTTTTTTGTTTAAAGGTCAAATAAGATCATTTGACTTTGACCTTAACATTTACCCTTTAATCTCAAAAAGCATATCTTTAAAAAAAAATTACAGCAAATTTGTCTGCTTTATGGCAAAATATTTACAACATTTTGTGGTGAACTTTTTACTGTGGCCTGAGTTACAAGGGTTTTACTGAGTTGGGCCAAATTCAAAATGACAGATTTTGCTATTTGCCACTATATGTTAATATTTTCATACCACTATGGTCAAGTTGTAATTTGTTAGAAAGCTTTTTGAATACGATTAATAAGAATTATGGTATTTTGTGTTATTTGTGATGAATTTCATAAAATGTTGACCAATTTGATGAAAAATAAACAACTTTAGTTTTGTTTATATTTTTATTATGCAACAAATAGATTTTGTATATAAAAAAGATGGGACATAATGAAAATAGCTATTTAGAAATGTGCCATAAATTAATGTTAAGATAACATAAAATAATCTGAAAATATGAAATAAATGCTGTTAATGATTAACATATTTTGCTGACATGGTACACTAAATGCATAAAGCAATTAAATTTATATTTATTTATTTAAAAAATTAAGTTTTTGATCTGAAAAAGTGATACATTGAAATGAAAATTTAAAAAAAAAAAGATTCCTAACATTTACAAAAAAATGAACAAACTAACTTAAATTTCTATTTGTTGGAGTATGTGTTTAAATAGAAAATAAAAATTTGAGTTTTTCACTCAAATGCTCATAAGTCTAAAGTCTTATCAGTTAGCTATTTTCCAAGGAAGGGCTGAAAAGTGCTGGACTCACTTTACCAAGTATAACCAAACATAATTATTTTTTTTTTAAACATTATTGGTCAGACAGAACTTGTCAACACTTTTTTGTATGTAATAATCATTGAACAGTTAACTAAATGCTGGTGTCAGTGATCTATTCTTACAAATTATTAGTTCTGTTCTCATTGTTCTCTCTACCAATATAACTAGCTGACAGATTTGGATTGGTCCAGCAATTGTATATTTAAAGATATGTAACAGTTTTTGTAATAAGACATTTCTGAATTTAAGTCCTTATTACATTCAGACGATCTAAAGTTTTCACCAGCAATTTATAGTAGAAATTATGTTAAAAGAAAATTGAACCAAATTTTATAACAGAAATCCAAGCTCAACTTCTTTGTTTGTTGGTCTGGCATGATCTTTTAAAAATGTAACCAACTGTATAGCTTTATACCAACAAGATGGGTGTATTATGTTAGAAAATGGTGTATATATTTGAGTACAATATGAGTTTTTAGGGGTTTTTTTTTTTTTATGCAAAAAAATAAGGGGTCACATCTTTTTTTGAAGAGGTTAAAAATCATGCATTTTCAGTGACAGGTTCCACTGTTTTTTTTTTTGTTTTTTTTTCAGGCGTTAACATTCAGGCAAAATTTCAGGATGGCACAATATATGAAGTTGACTTAGGTACAAGTATATACAGAATATTTTTTCAGAGTATGAGGAACGTCTGAAAAGTTTTAGATTCAATCGACTTTTCTCGCTAAAATATATTTGATATTTTATCAGATTTTGAAAAATAAGTCAGACCATGTCTTTCACTGTTTGTATATGTATTACATCTATGTAAACCAAGTAGTTAGATTTAATTAATGGACTTTCAGTTAAGTGCCATATATGATACACGCTTTGGGCGATCATGTCTCGAAAGAGACATGACTGACTGGGCAGAAGTTTATTCTGTAGTAGGTTGCCATTGCTTTCTGCGGTAGACTGGTTGCCTGCCAAGGCTATAGAACCCAATCTGTCCTATTATTTAACCCATAACTGGAAGGAAGAGATGGATTAATACTGTTCCCAAGGGTATTTGTGCATAGCCAAATTCCTGATTTACAAAAAATTCTCTTAATAATAATTTAAAAATAATTCTTCAAATGATATTATTTTATTTATGATAACTGGATTTTGGCAATTATCTTACTTTTTGTCATTTAATACTGTGCATCTGAAAAATGGCAGATTTTTCACAATTGCTATCAATTCTCAGCCTTTTAGTTAAGATTAAAGTGTAATATCGGTTCTTATCAGTTTAATCTAATTCTCTCTTCACTTTTATCTTCCTTCCTTTCTTCATTTTTTCGTTGAAACCAAGTAGTGATTTTCCCCCTTTTCCATGAGATCAAAACGGAATAGTCCATTATTTATTAGGTATTGGCTGGGCTTAATGGCTGAACAAACTAATGAAAGGATGGACAAGCACAATTATAATGGAAAAAAATACTCAGTGACCAGAATGACTGGCACAAGCACATTTTGTATTCATTAAATAATGACTGGCTACTTTTAATTAGAAAATGTTTAACTGTTTTTATTTTCTGCACCTTTTCATAACCCATTGATTTTTTTATGGCAATTTTAATTTTTATTTATTCCAATAATTCATCAAGTAATAAAAATCAATGAATTATCTCAAGCCTATTACTCTTCAGAATTATTCTAAAAGGCATTAAAGTACCATATTTGCCAGCATCAAGGGTGCAGATTTTTTCTTGAAATAAGTCCTGAAAATTTATATAACATCAAGAATTCTGGCATAGATAACCTTTTGGGGTTAATATTGGCTTATTAAAATCCTTTTGTCCTTAATTATGTATGGTAAATGTTTTAAATTTATTTCAGGAAAAAAACTTTCTTTGCAAATATGGTAATTCATGCAGTTCATTCTGAAATCATATAATAGGATTGGATGACTGAATACTAAAACCATTCCTCTAGAATTTCTTATGAGCAATACATTCCAAAGTCTGCAAAATGTGGGGGGTAGCAATTAAACTGTTGGGGAAATGCATTTTCAGTATCAAAAAATACTGGATGCCTTGTATGGCAAGGTTAAAGAGAGCTTGAAATGGTTTATATGTACACATTTGGATTTATTTTCCCAGAAAAATATAGTTGAATTATAACAGAAAAACTATTAATAAATATTGATATATCTGTGATAACTATCAATTATAATTATTTGCTCTCTTGTACATGAATATAAAGTAAAATTTGAAGGAGCCTGTTAATAAGAAATGAAAATATGACTGCACATATTTGTATTGTATACGTTATTTGATTCTAGTGTTGAACTTTATAATTATCAAATCTAGTGATAAGCCATTACCATATTTGCTTGCGTCAAGAACGCAGTTTTTTGCCTGTAGTAAGTTTGAAAATTTGTTGTACATCCACGAGGACGGAGATTAGGATTTCTGTAGGCCTAAGAAGGTTATTTACGCTAAATGGTAAACTGTATTCCTGTTATTTCAGGAAAAAAACTGTCTTTGACGCCTGAAAACACAATAATATAACTAAAAATACTGCAAGGGCTTAGATAAATTTTTGTAGCTTTTGGGCATTAAAACAGCATCTGCAATACAAACTAGTCTGTGTTAAGAATGGTAACATGGATGCTAGTAAAATGAATGTATTGTAAGTTAGCCGGCTGTAATTTGTTAGTTTTGTCTGTTACAAGCACTACCCAAATTTTCATTTACTAATAGGTACATATTTTATTACTTCATTTACTAGTAGTAAGTAATAACTATGTTTTTTTTATGGCTGAAGCTGACAATTACTCTTCATACTTTCCCATTTATAGATTTCAACTGAACAAAATTATTAGCTACTAGAAATACCCTAGAAATTTTTTGATGAATCTTATTTCTTGAGTTAATGATTGAATAAGCCCATGGTGAGTTTTACTACAACAAAATATTCATAGAAATTTTTCTACTGCATCTTTAAATATTTGAGCTTAACAACTTGAACAAAATGTTGTAATAACTATCATAGATATGAATGCAGGTCATTATTTAAAGAAGTAATGGGGTACAAATGGAAAAAGGATTTGAAATTGACAACTTTTTCCATTTCACTAAAACAAATGTTAACTTATGAGTGTGTTATAGCCTCTTCTCTATATTCTCTCTTCTTTCATTTTCTCACTGAAATCAGGTAGTCAAAGTTTTTCTTTTTACATTTCAGATTCTAATCTGTTTTCATTTTTGCCATAATTTGGGGCACTTTTCTTTGTTCTTGGTATAAAGTTATTTCAATATTTACTTTAAACTTTGCTATATATCCCTGTGCCAAACTTTAAAAAATGTCAGGAGAAAACTGAAAGAACACAATTGGAATTCTTTTATCGTAATTTTTGTGTTTTTTTGTTGCAGTTATTCGTACTGTCAATCTGTGGCCATCAGTAAGCACAATGGATTAGAAATAAAGAATAAGCTCTCGATTGACAGTACTTCATCTAATCGATACTATAAAAGAATAGCTGATTATCTGTCCATCACAAAATGTCTGTGAGTGATTTTGCATGTGTGTATGTAATGTATATGTTTGCAACATGCACTTTTTCTTTTCAATAAAAAGAAAAAAAATATTACCTCATCAATAATATATATGGATAACTGCTCTTCCAGCTAACATTGAACATTTGCACTTTTAGATTATTAGAAATCTTCAAATATTTCTTGACTGAAATTAGAAACTTTTTTTTTAAATAATACTTTTTTTTTTTGGTTCTTTCATAAATGTTGCAAATTTGTCTAGTTTTTAGCTTATTTCATTTTCTTTTCACAAATCAGCTTTCGGTTTTTTTTTTCCAAGAGTTGGTCATTTTATTCTCTTGTGTTTAGAGATTAACTTATTTTATTTATACTAAAAATAGTTTAATCTCAGAACTTTGCCAACAAGTAAAGAAGGCTGAAGAGATTATTTGCCAAATTTGGTTATTGAAACAACAAAGGTGTGAATATTTTTTTTAATAATTAGAATAATAGCCCTACTTCATCTCCACTTATAACCCCAAATGCATCATATATTTAGTTGTTTCATTGTAATCTATCTTTGCTGTATCATATTTTGGGTAAGATTAAATTCATGTACTTATATGGAGCTAATCAGCTTGTTCATCATCATCATTTAACCTATTAAACTCCTGCTGCCTTATTTTAGTAAAGGCTACAAGTTGAAGATACTTGCTCTGATCAATGCAACTGCTCATGATTAGTGCCAAGTTGTATCCAGGGATGAATGTTTTTTTATTTAGGGTAACTTTCTTAGTCTTTCTGAGTCACCCCTGTAGGGAGTAATATTTGGGAAGAAAATAAACATAAATGTGAAGGATGGAGCAACAAAATGTGTTATTGTTTTTCTGTGCTTGTCAGTGTGTGTGTGTGTGTGTGTATGTATGTATGTATATATATATATATATATATATATATATATATGCTCAATGACAAGTTGATTTTATTTTTATTTTTTCAATTGTAGTAGATAGAATAAACTATCACCCAGTTCACACTCCACCCACGTCTATTGAACAGGTGAAGAGGCTCATCCCTTGTTTCCTGTTTAGGATGTGGTTTCTGGTTTTTCTCTTTTCCAATCTTTTCACTCTTACGTAGCCCCCTGCGCATCAGTGGCGTTTTCGCCTTGCTTGGGGTGATATGATTAAAAGCTCTCTAGAGAGGAAAATTTAAATAAAAACAGTTACAATTTCTGTGATTTAGGCATAACTCTTCAGCAATGAATTGAGTTCTTTCAGTGACTGGCGTGTGTATACACTGCTTATATATATCATGCTTAAATTTCCCTTCTCTGATTCCATGAGACTATGGCTCCAACTGACACCAAATCAGTTGAGCTTCGATCCCGGCCAGAAGCAAGTGGAAGTGTAGCCACACTGATGAGCTGTGATATAGCAAAACAGGCTTGTATGTGGATAAGAAACATGCGCGCACACACATACATACACTATATATATATATATATATATATATATATATATAGAAAACATATCTTAGCTGATGTGTTTTGTTCTCAGAAGGATTTTATCAAGGCAAATGCAAGGATTTTATTTCTTTTACAAATATTTATCAGCAAAGGTTAATTTTTCAAGATATTTTAAATTTAAGAAATGCCTAGGTAAGTTATAGCATGTTTGGCCAATGGAGAATATTTCTCTTTTTGGCAGAATGTTTTGCATTATTATAATGATGGAATATAACCCTTCTCTCCAAGCATTTGAGTGAAGGCAACTTGATTTCTTAAATTTCTATTATATTTATATCAACGTTCATGATTCTGTCAATGGAATGTTACATATCAGTGATATTAGAACTCATGAATCTTCAGACCATGTTATTTCCACTATGTTGAACTCCTGAGACAAAACAATCTTCCATCTACAAATCATCATACTGCCAAACTTGTCAGATTCCATCAGATCCAAATATGTACCAAAGCTCTAAATTTTAGCTTTATTCTTCTGTGCAATTTTTAAATGATCCTGTGTATATCACAAATTCAATGGCAATTTCTTGAGTGATTGTAAGCCATGCAAACTTGTTGATTGTTGTAATCAAAATATTTTTTTTATACTTTGTTAGCTTCAGATAAGAATGTTAAAATGTTTATCACTAAATGGTATTTATTTGTTTTATATGTAAAGAAAATAAATTGCATAAATATATAGAAATTACTAGTGGATATGTGAGTAATACATTCTTGTTTCAAAGAATGGTGCAGTTGAAGAAATAAAATATAGGCATTTTTAAACATATTTTTAGGAATTTTTTTTTTTTAGTATTGCAGTCTTTAATTTTTTTTTTATTTTTTTATTGGATGCTTTTTCTATTTTTTATTTAAGTACATTCCACAAATGGATTTAAATGCTTGGCCACTCAAGAAATTTAACTTTTTTGAGTCCTTAGAAACTGGTCTTTTTTTAAAACAAAATGTTTTGATTTTTATCATGCAGGAATATGACTCCCCTTCCTCAGCATATGAGTGAGAACAGCATGTTTCCTTGAAATATTTTGACATAATCTTCAGCATTCATGATTCTACTGATGAAATGCAGCACACTAATGCCATTAGAACTTGTACAATTCTTGATCTTAATGTTTTTACCACCTTGCTTCCTTTTGTAACATGATGCTGACAATCCCATTGGATGACATTAAAACAAAATAAGTTACTTTTTTTGTTTGACCATGGTATGCTGTTCCTAAATTTTGACTTTTATATCTTTATTCTCAGTAAAAATAAGACTGTTTTTATTTTGAATTCAGTAGCATCCTCTACAAAGAGAAAAATACAACTTTGGGTTTTAAAATATACTTACTAGAGAAAAAGAAATAAACTTCTACATATTCATTTCTTTCTTAGGCAATTAGTCAAAATGCTCAATATCAAGAAATAAAGCATTAATAAAACTTGATGGAATTAAATCTTTAACTGTCTATATCTACTCTGGCTTTTACAGAGATGTATCCATTTTTCAGAGGGCTTAATAGTAAAATTGAATTTATTTACAGAAATAACATTTTTCTTATTTATATTTAAAGAAATATGATTTTTGTAAATAAACTCAATTTTTCCTTCAATTCACTTGATGGATACTTTTCTCTAAAACTTAGGTACAGTATATATATATATATATATATATATATATATATATATATATGGTGCAATGGATAAATTGTCTAAATTACAAAATATAAAAATAACACTGACATCTCATTTTAACAAAAATATCTTGAAATGCTAAAAAGTAAAATTATTCAATAAAACTGCTATTAGCTTCAACCATGGCCTCCAGACAACTTTGGAATTTCCTGCAACTCTAATGGATGTTTTTTTTTGTTTAAGTTGGTAAATGCTGCTATAATCCTAGCTTTCAGTTAATTTTTTGTTTTACAAGAAGTTTTGTTGGTCTCTCACTCAAATATGCTACACACATAATAATTAAGGTGATAACAATCTGGGGAGTTTGGTGTAAGAGTTGATGTCACAGAAATTGTTTGACAGCCATGACTGGGTTCTCTTGCTTGTGTGGCATAGTGCAGAGTCCTGTTGCCAGACATAGGGTCATCCAGCATCCACCCTCTTCATCCAGGGCAACACTATCTCCTCAAGTCACTTGATGTAGGTCTTCGTATTGAGTTTGAGGCCCTGTGTGGGAAGATGAATAGAAGCATAACTACACCATCACTGTCCACCAGAGCAGTTGCAGATGATTTCTCATGCACAATTGTGTTTGTTCAACACCTACAGGACCCACTTGTGGTTTATACTGCAACTATTTAGAGCAGATCTAGTTAGAGTATTTGGGAAAGGGTGGGTCATCTGGCGTGATCAACAGTCTGAACAAGGACAGTATGCTCAAGCCCTCAGTCACAATGACTTGCAATTTCATGCTAGCACTGCCATTAACAACTTCCAAAGAGTCTTGTCTACCCAATTTCACTGAAAAAGTTTGGGTCAAACTGTGATATGATTTTCAGGCACTTTCCAAAGGTGCTGCATGCTGGGATTGCCTTCTTCAGACTGATAACATGAAGAAATCACCTTCCTGACAAATTGACCCTGGTGAGATTTGAACCCAGTTTTCATGGACAGAAAGCAAACATTTAAAACACACACACATACACTAGAAACCTTGAGACAGTAATGGATAAATCATATATAACAAGGATTTTTTTTAAATATATCCTCCTCTATACTGACATATTTATTCTTGGTTTTGTTGTAATTCTAAACTCTTGTGTTTTCTGTTTGTATTCTAGCTGTCATGTCTTAAACTTAAGAATGTTTGTATCCTGCTTCTCTTCTTTCTGCCTTGATGTGAATTATGCTTTTTATCTTAATTTGTAATTGTGTGTGTGTGTATATAATTTATTTTCATTGCACTCATCATTTTCGACATATGAGGGTCGAGCAGCTCAGTTTGTAGAATCAACAGCCAGACTTCCCGCGCATATCATTTGATTAGAGTGCTGAAGGCTAATGCACAGTATGCCACAAGGTCTCCAATTGATCCTCTATAGATTCAGAATTCAGAATTGTTCTTTTCTTAGATTGTTCACAACCTAAGACTATAGGATTCAGTCTGTCCTGCTATTTACCCATAGCTGGAAGAAGAGATGAGTATTTCCCATGCGTATTAGCCTATAAATGAATGTAATGTACTTGACTGGAATTCAAATTCAGCTCTTTGATTCCTCTATTCAGCTATCCATTACTCCATTTATATATATATATATATATATATATATATATATATGAGTGTATTTATTATTTTTAATTCCACATTTCATTTTTAGCCCCAAAAGACACACACACACACACGTTAAGTGACATATGTAATACATGCTTGCCCTATCATGTCTCTTTTGATCCATGACTCTCTAGGCAGAAGATTTTTCCTACAGTAGGGTGCCATTTCTTTCTGTGGTAGACTGGTTGCCAACCAAGGCTATATAACCAAATCTGTCCTGCTATTCAACTCATAGAGAAGAGATTGATTAGTGCCTTTCTCTATGGTTATTTGTGTATAAGTGAATGCAATGAATTCAACTGCAATTTGAACTTGGCTCTCCAATTTCTCATTCTGAGCTGATATCTATTACACCACAGTAAACATCCATGTAACTTTCCAAAATTTTCAGGAAAAAATAAAATTTGAAATTAAAAAAAAAAAACAAAAACAAAACACAATCATGTATTTATATATAAAATTTCAATACTCTGAATGTTATAATTTAATCAAGCTTAAATATATATTTAATATATCTAGAGTACAGTAAGTGATCACAAAGTTCAATATGTACAGTTTTCAAAATAAGGGTTATATTAACAGTACTCAGACACCATATTAATACACTCTTTGGGTATTAGCACTGGCCTGTTCTCTCATTTGTTTAAAATGGTTCCTGTATACATGGTGAATATCATTCTAAAATGAATTATTCCACACCTTTTACCATTTAAAGTAATACAGCAATTATTGTCGTCAAGCTAACTGAATGAGTTAGGTTTGACTCTTAAGAAGGTATTGAATATATTGCTGAGCTTGTTGAGTAGCATAGGTATGATGTGGGTGGATATTATTCTGCTGGAAAAACACATTACCTTCCTATTGTAGAAATGGTGGCAGAATGTTCTGGTACATGGCACTGTTCAGTGTTCTTTTCATAAACATTTAAAGGCAAATGAGAATTGTAACTTATGGCACTCATATACTGTCATTTCTGAAATTGGGCCTGTGTGTTGTGATAGCGAATATTCTTTAGAATGTTGCTCTTTACATCTATATTGCATATATAAATCATCACTTACATGAAAGTAGAACGTGCTTTCATCACTGAACATTACAAAGCACCATTTAATCCCCTTTATGACCTTTTTGCAACACCATTACAGACATATCCAATAGTGTTATGAGATGATAAGAGACATTTGTGTCCATAGTAATTATGAAAATATATAATTCTCATTGATTCTTGGTATACCTTGCTATTTTGTTCCTCTAGCAATCATACAGAAAAGCATCACAATTTTCATCCACTTAGAGTGATCTTGGGAAAGTTACAAAGGCTGGAAGCAGTTGGTTTTTCTTTTTTTTTTTCTCTTTTTTTTTTTTTTTTTTTTTTCAATTCCTCTGTAACTGTAGTGTTAAGTTATTTTAATATGCCCTCTTGGTCTTTTGCAGCCTTGAGGTATCCTGTTTAGGGCAACTTTAGCTGATTGTCAGGTAATCACAAGACACAACCAGTGAATTGCATCCACTGATCTGCCACCATTACATTAAGATTTTTAGAATTTGCACATTTTAGCACTTCCTTGTTCCTGATTCTAACTCTCCAAGATGTAAGATTTCTTTTAAGATTTTGTGAAGGTATTTTAAATGGAAAACATCTAAGAGTTAGATGACTTTTGTGATAGATTTTGAAGTTTTTCATACAAATAGGTGGTGCACCTGGATTTATATTTCCTTTGATCTTTGCTGTGGATGTCCTGCAATCTGTCACAGTGGCTATTACATTGTGTCAGTCTTGTCAATCATCTTTCTTACATGGATGTCCAGAATCTGATCTAAAGGTGTATTTTCATTTGATCACTTGTCAGTACTGAAGAACTGCTGTTGTATCACACAGCAATTTTCTCAAATGACTTCTTAAAGGCCCCAAAACACACAACTTCTCAAATGGCTTTAATTAAATAAATTGAGCATATATGTGTCTCTCTCTGGCATGAAACCTGATTGGGTTGAACTCTTTCACAACACTGAACCTTAATGTAGTATGCATTACCATCTAAAGCTTAGACAGAGATCATGCACTAGTATGAAGGTTACTATATAAAACTGCTGAAGATTTTATTAGAATATCGACTATATCTTATTATGCACATGCCATGACAAAAGTTCTGCAATCCACTTGAGTCATAAGGGTACCGCATGCACTATAACCACAGTAGCAGTGGTTTGTTTATGGCAAGATAACCTGATGGAGACCATCTCTCTTCAGGCTGGTTTTGAATTTAGTTTTCTTTTTCTTAGAGTGGTTGCCACCTCAAGGCAAGAGAGACCAATCAGCCTTGGGATATTTAATAATCATTTCTGCAGTAAGAGATGAATGAAAAGGTGAAGTTTACATTTGGAGCATACAGTTTAATTATTTACATAAGTTAATATCAACAATTTAACATTTGTCATCAGCTGCTTGTTCTTTTATAACTTTTTTTTTTTAAATCGGTATCACCCTCAGCAAGGCAGGTACAGAATATGAAAGAATTAGGAGCAGAAACATTGACTTTAGTATATCCACTGCATTTAATCTGAACCAAACTTTTGTGACATTTATAGAACATATTTTACATTACTAGAGATTTAAGAAAAGCCAGAATTTTTAAATGGGACTGCTACCTTATGTATTACATTTTTCTTCACTTGGAGGCTTGTGGTGGTGAGGTTGGTCTGTCATTAATTATTTAAGGTGTCACCCATATATTTATTGGTTCTTAATTTTCTTCTTCTTACCCTAAAGCATATATTGAACAAAATTTGATTGAACCTGGTAATTAATGCATTTTAATTTTTAATATTTCAGGGGAGAGCATAGAGGCTGTTCGCAGTATCAGCCGTCACATTCAGCAGTTACGGAACAATGGATTGGGTTTAGCTCAGGTAAGATAGATTTTGTTTCTCATTTCACCTGTTATGGATTTTTTTAAAACATTTATTATTTAATTTCTTTTTTTTTTAAATGACTACAAGGTTAAATGTTTTTCTTCAGTTAATTAACATTTTCAGCAGCACATTTCTCTCAGTTGCTATTGTTAACAATGTTCCTCAAGATGAACAAACTATTCTAAAGTTAATTTGAGTGGGCATATTGCTTTTATTCTTGTTACCTTTTTAAAATGTTTCTTTTATGATCTCATTAAATAAATAATTTCCTAGCTTGATGACTGATTTGGATTTCAAGTTTGATCTAAACTCTCATGTTAATGACTTATCACACATACACACACACACAACCTAGGGTGTCTTCTCTCTTACATATTTAAAAGTCTATCATTTGTCCATGTTTAAAATATCACTGCCACATATAATCTGGTGCTCCTGCCATATATTTAAAGATCTTTTACAAATTCCAAAGAAGAATTTGCAATGTCATAGGTCCTGAGCTGCCATATTGGTTTCAGTCACTTTCCCACTGACATAATGTAACTTTTCTGTGCCTTTTCTGTAAATACTTTTACAATAGACAATCTGGTCAACCAGATAAAACTTAGGGTTGGTTGCATGTGGTGCTGTAAGTATAACACGATCTCCGGGCATATCCGAGCCAATACTTCCTGAACCTCAACCAATCCACCCATGCTCTGTTTGTTCGATCTCAGATTGGTCAAAGTTGGACTGCCTGTTTTCAGCTGGTTAGGTCAGTCCAGACTCAAGGGACGGCATATTGTTGAAATACAATCCCTGAATGCCAGCAAATGGAATATAACCAGAACAACACGACAACAACATGGGTGCAGATTTATATATATATCCAATTTATGTACACACTATAGACAGATTCAAATCTAGCTGACACACAAATTAGCTGGCTGGTATTTCAGTTTCATAATGCCACTCTTAGTAGTAATTTCTCTTTGGAATGATGGCTTGCTCAATCGACTCTAGCAGCTTGTCGATTTCAGATTAACCGCCTTCTGCAAAATCACTGGCCCAATTCCTTGATTTTGTCTTCCACCTTGGTTTTATTGAAAAGGCACAAAACCAGAGTGGTAAAGGTAGCTACAGGAATTCAATTTTCTCCTCTCTGTATTAGCCTTACCAGCTCAAAATGAAAATAATATCAGTTATCCATTTCAACTGAGTCTTTAGTCCTTCACTGTTGAGAGGGAGAGACTTACTCTTTCTTATTGCTTGCCTGTCCATACCAAAAGCTCAGGTAGCTGAAGACAAAAATTCTCACATTCCAATTTAACCTGGGGCCATGCAATCATCAAAACAGGATGACAATATTATGTCTATGGTACATTTACACAGATTCAATCAATTCATTTACTTTTCCCAACAAAAGTAAATATATTTTTATTATTCAATTTAATTTTAAAGAAATTTCTTATCTTTTAAATCAATAAAAAATGAATACCAGCCAATTAGAAAGAGGGTTACATCAGCACCAAAAGTTACATCCTCTTCCACAATTGGCTGTTGAGAGAAGACATTCTACTTTACAGTCAGTGGTAATGCTCAGGTTCTTCACGTTAATAACTGACCTTGTCACATCTTGCTCCAGTTGGGGTGATGGGTAAATATCCAGTGGTGCTGACACATTTGCATAAGACTGATACTGGGTGGTTATTAGCCAATAGTTAGCATGTGTCTGGAACTGGGAGAACAATATAACACCATTTTTTTTTTCTCAGTGCTCTCAATGTGTGGAAAAACAGACAAGACACACACAAGCTATTTCAGCAATTGGTAGACACCAAATGCGACTTTAAATTAATTCCCGAGTTTGATGGATCAACAAACATTCAGTGGTATGTTTAGGTCAGTAATTGTGGCTATTGAAGACCATCTTTCCCATATCCTTCCTTTTGGTCTTTTGCTTTTAAAACAAATATTACTTTCCTTTAAGGTACTTAAAGTTTATGAATTTAAGTGCAGTATTAGAAATCTGCTCATTTTATAGTTGAAATGATTAGATGTAATTGTAAGTTCTATGCTAATAGGGTCTTTTCTTGCACTTCTCATTTACGGAACTTTTGGCTTTTTGTTTTCTAGTCCAGTTTGATCTTCACAAATTTTAATGTAATGTTAATCATTATCTTCTGTCTTAATTTTGGTTATTTTTTTTTTCTCTTTTCTCTTTAATAATGTTTTCTTTTTCTTATATTTTCTGTGTCTTAGTGGCTGTGTTGCTTTGCTTGGGGTGAAATGATTACAAAAATATGATATTACTTAGGATGATTTACAAGTTAATGATAATACTTTCAGATAAACAGCATTAGAAGTTATTCTTTTGGATGCAAGAATGAACAGAAATTTTGAGATTCTGCTCTTTAAAAATCCACATAAAGCTAACTGTGAGGTGAACTGGAATTAAAGATGGTTATCTTCAGAAAGTGACCTTGAGCCTTGTTAATTGACATTTCAAAGCTGTATCTCACTGGAAATTGAGGCCATTTGAAGTCAAAGGGAAGGTTAATTAAAGGGAGAAATTAAGTTTGGAGCAGGAGTTATTGAAGAAATACATATTTTGATGTCAAATAGTTTTGGGAAGTTTCTAGAAAGGTTCTGCCCTCTTCCCCTAAAAACATATTTCTTTTGTAATGTGGGAGTGGAAGATTCATAAAAAAATTCTGCAATTTCTTTCACCAAGCCTCCTCCCCACAAAAAAAAAAAAAACTCCATTATAAATCAGTGTGATCTCCAAAAACCTTGAAGGGCCATATCACATCTCTTATTTTCATCATACAGCCTAATTTTCAGCTGCCAGAATCTATTTTCACACACGCGAGTCTAATTAAAATGAAAGATGTGTGCTTCTTGTAATATATAGATTTAATAGGCTGGTTAAAATTTGGAGAATAAAAAACCAACAAAATGGTAAAAATATTAGCAATAAAATTAATGATATTTATCATGTATTAGCCTTTTGACTAAATTAAAACACAAAGAGAAAGATTTTAAAGTTAATTCCAACTTCACAATCTTTCTCTCTATGCTTCAATTTAGTCAAAGGGCTAATATATAAAAAATATCATCAATTTTATTGCCAATATTGTTACCATTTTGTTGGCTTTTTATTCCTCAAATAAGTGGTCTATTAAATCTCCGCTTTTTTTTTTCTTTCCTTAAGACTTTGTTGCTCATACATACACAGTATTTTTTTTTATCATGTCACCCCAAGCAAGGCAGGACTGACCCAACTAACCACTGATTGTAGGGTTACAATATGAGAAAAAACTGGGTACAGGGAGAATTGAGGAAAGGATAAACAATAAATAGGATTCAAGAAGATAGAAGATAGCAATTGACATGGCATTTGAATTTTTGGAGATTGTAACTATCCAGGAAGTTTACTTCACAGGAGGGAGTTCTACAGGCAGGAAGTGTAAGAAAAAAACTGGGAGTAGAAGTGGCAGTAATATTTAACTGATTCTGTAGTAAAAGGGTAGGGTCCTAGATGCCAGTCTAGTAACATGCTTAAATCATATGGATGCGGCACCAGGGTTTTTTTGTCAGATCAGTTGCCATGAAAATATTTGTAGAAAAGCTATGTCATGTTGATGAGAAAGTGACTGAAGTTGAGATGCCAAGTCAGGATCTTCTGCATGACAGATTCTTCTTTGGATTTTGTCAAGAACCTTGAGATGAATGGAAGAAGCAGCCAACCAGATATGGTAAAAGTATTCAATGCATGGATGAATAGAAGATTTATAAATATGCAAGATGAATTCGGACAAAAACTTTCTGGCACCATACATTACCCAACATCCCTAGCAGAGGCTGCAGCAATTGATTCAATGTAGTCATTCCACTTCAGGTTCATGGAAAAAGTGAGGCCAAGAAGGTGCAGTGCACTGCTCTCCCAGAGATTAGCATCAAACTTGCTGATGGCAGGCAGAAAAGTTTGTCTATAGTGGTTAAAGAAAAGCAATTTTAGAGGCATTAAAATTTACAAGCCATTTCCTGTCCTAATTAATTAATCATTGTAGGTTTGTTTCAAGAATAGTAGCCAGGTTTACTTTGTCAGCTTTGGCAGATTTCCTATTGAGATGGTAGTAAATAGTAGTGTCATCTGCATAAATGCCTACCAATGACATCTGAAAGATCATTAATGAAGATTAGAAACAGTATAGAACCTAGGATAGAATCTTGAGGGACACCTGTGTTCATGTGAAATGATCTGGAAGTGTGCCTGTTCAAGATGACCTTTATTTTGCTTTTTGATAGGAACAATAGTATTAAATCCTGCTTTGGAGATATCTAGAGCCACAGTTTGAGTTTTGCCAATATTATCAAGAGCCTGGTATACATACTCAATGATAGCTGTTAGCACCTTAGTAGTAGATCTGGCAAAGCAGAAGCCATATTGTTTGTAAGAGAGTAGGTCATGAGAGGTGAGATGCTTAACTACTTCTGCATTGATTAGAGCATCAAATACTTTGCTGAAAAGCAGTAAGTGACTAATATGCCGATAGAGGGATCAAAGGATTCACCAGAGTTCTTAAAAACAGGAACTACAGATGAGGACTTTCAACAAGCTGGAAAACAGGAAGCAGAATGGCAATAGTTGTAGAGTATGGAGAGGACTAGAGCCAGCTCAGGCACTTTTCTTTAGGATGACTGCTGGGATTTCATCACCTCAACTTGCCTTATGGGAGTTAAATTTGGAATTGATGTTCAAGACCAGACTCAGGGTTATACATATATTACTTAGTAGAGCTTCTGTTATAGGAGGGTGTAGGTACTTCAGATGAGTCAAGTGTTGAGTTAGAAGAGAATTTGTGAGCAAAGCATTCAACCTTGCTGTAGATTTGAGGACTTCAAATTGATTGAATAGAGGAAGGATTGTGGGTTTGCTGTTATTAATCTCTAGAACCAAACTTGAGAGATATTATATGTTGTTTCATTCTATCAGCAAATAATAACATTGCTTCATTTAGAACATGCTTGCATTTATTATGAGCAGAGACAAAAATGTGTCTGTTGTAATCAGACATGTCATTCTGGTACAGCTGAATGAAGTGATTTCTGTGGGCAATAGTGGCCAACAACGCAGGTGAGAACCAAAGAAATGAACAAGATTTAACTTGGAATTTCCTTGCTAGAATGAAAAAATTGATGCTGGTTTTCACTCAGCTTTGATTGAAAGTTCTTTTTAGTATTTAGTTTGATTAATTGCATCATTTGCAGAAAGAATGTATTCACTTTTCTACCATACAAGGTTATTTTTTTTTCTATATTTGTATTAAAATTTTACTTCTGAGGAAATACTCATGTCTTTAAAATTATTTGTTTGATGTATGCTTTTAATTAAAAAACAAAAAAAACAATTTTTTAAATGCGCTTTTATTATTTTCATTTATATATATATATATTTATATATATAACATACATTAAACTGAAAGTTTTTGCAGAAGTCATGGTTTGAAAACAGAACCTTGCTGGATTATGAAACTCTTCGTAACAAAGTAGTAGCATGCATGTTAGGTCAAATGACGGTTTCTCCTGCAAAAGGGGATGCAGGCTCAAATTCTACCTGGTGGGGGAGACACATTTCTCAAATATTCAGACTGGTTGATAGAATATAATATTTTTATACTAAATGGAACATCTACTCAAATATAGGTATCCATTAAAAATGCTTAAAGTAATCAAAATATGTCAGATTAATAAATGAAAATCCCATTAATTCTCCCCACTTAGGTCTTCTCATTTTTAAACACTCCTTGTAACCCCTCCTAGTGGCATTATTGCCTTACTTAAGGTGAAATGATTTAAGAAAAAAATAAAGCAGTTTATATTTGTATAATTAATCTCAGTTAACACATTTAAATATGGCTGGCAGAAAGCTAATAATGCTGTTTTTATTTTATTTTATTCTTATTTTAGTTTGCCAAAACAATTCCCAAGAGTCACTCACTGTAGAGGGTTACTACATGAGAATGTTGCAAGGGTGTACAGGAAGAGAGAGCAAGGGTAGCATATTATGAGTATATGTAGGCTAGATGATAGTTGAACCTTAAATTGAAAACATTAAGATTGTAATGTGCATAGAAGCATCCTTTTGGGAGTCTCCTCCACCAGGCAGTACTTCTAGGGAATAATGTATTCTGAGTAAAACTTCCTCCTCATCAATAGAATATGAGGCGAATGAAGATGTGTTGACTCAGTGTACATGGCATTGTGGGTCCTAGCTGTAAAGGTCAGGATTGGTGGAACAATGGAATGTAGTTTGCCCAAACATTTATTAAACTAGTGAAAGATCAGTGGGAGGCTAGCAACATTTTTATCTGTGGGAAAAGGGTTGTTGAGTGGAAAACAAAGCCATATAAATGCTTTTGAACCCATTCAAGGTTAGAAAGTGAGAATTGGCAGCTCTGCCCTATATATGACAGAAATACTCTATTTTTGGTTATTGTAAAGATAGAGCATGGTAGGAGGAGTCAGGTACTTTCTAGATTGGTATATGGAGCCAACCAGTTTTTCAGCATCTTTAGCAATGATAAGCCTTGCAGTCACTTCTTACTTAAGATTAGATGAATATAATCAATGTTTGCATTAATTTCTGACCATCAAAAAATCTTTCTTTCTAATTTTCAATGCATTTCTTTAGTAAAATCATTAGCAATGCATTTACATTATGTATATATATATTTGTAATAGTCCTTCTCTATTATGTGTACATTTGTTTCTGAACACTAAAAGTTCATTTTTCTGATTTCAGTTCATTTCTCTAGTAAAACTCATTGGTAAAGTACAAGTGTTGGTGTGTCTATTGATCTTGGTCAGCCTATGAACTTTTCAGCTGATCCTCATATTTACATTATCCATATAAAAAATTTATTCTGTCAGTGATACTTACATTAATTCCAAATCACTGAAAACTCCTTTCGTTTTAATTTCCATTAACATTATATAGATTGTCTGCCAAAATTTACTCTAATTTGGTGATTAATCATCATTTTTGTTCCTAATTCTTTAAAATTATCTAGTTTTGGGAAAAAATAAAACATGAATAAAGTTAAACAAGAGAAAAAGGATATAGAATAATAGTAAAATAATCTCTGATAAAACAAAAACTAAACCTTGTCTTCACATGCTTGGTTTTGAAGCAATCAAACCATAATTATTGTATATTGATATGTTCAGACTAATTTCGTAATTTTTATTTTATTTTATCAATGTTTTGTCTAATCTATTCATTAGCCTTCCTTAAGTATCTGTCATGTTTCAAATATCAAGTCTTGATTTATGGGGACATAATGCTTTTCCTCTTTTGCATATCTGATGCATCTCTTTATGAAGTCTTATAATTTTATTCCTTATACACCTATATCTCCTCCAACAGAGTTTTCTGTATGCATCACTCATATGTTTGAATATCAGCTGAAAAAAAAGAAAAGAAATATGATGTTCTAATAAATTAACCAATATACAATCATATGTCTGTTTTTTTTTAATCAACAGAATTTGTTGTCTCTCTGTCTCTCTATCTAACACACTGTATTCTGAGTACATTCAACCATCATTGGTTGTTTTCAAGGAAACAAGGTAGAAAGTTGAGACATCACCATTGAATACTTTCATATATTTGTTGAATAAATCTTATAGATATATCAAAATCTTTAAAATATTATTAAAAAGAAAAAAAGAAGAAAGATAACACAATATTTGTCTATATTTTTGAGATGAGGTAGTATTTACATTATTTGGAGTATTGTCCTCATCTTTATTGGAATTCTAATCACCTGAAGAAGGCCAGAGTGTTCAACAGCCAAAACATCATGAATATGGTAGTAAAGATGAGGACAACAGTCTAAACAATGGTAATAATGTAAACACAATACAATTTTGCAGAAACCCTTAAGAGCTTGTGGAACTATGAATAAAATTGACTCAATATTCAGATGTAATTTCTTCTCTCTTCAATCAATCAACAACTGGAAATGTTCAATATGACCTACAAATATTCTTTTGTTGTTGAATTGGTTTATTGAGTTTTGGTATACTTTTAGCCAATCTAAATGATTATTAATTAAACTGGTACTCAGCTGCTCATTTAGACATTGTAGATGATAAACATGCATTATACTATTGGAAAGGGTTGATGTCATGTGGAATAGAACCTGTCCGTACTTGACAAGTATTATATGTAATATATTGGGTATAGTTTGAAGGGATAAGTTTATTGGATTGGTAATTTGATTGTGTATTCATGGTTGAGTGAAAGATAAATTCTAATAAAAGCTGTTTGTATGGCATACATATTGACCTAAATTCTGGTTTGTTCATTGACTGTTTTATTCTTACTTTAGTATAATAATACTTGTGAAGGTAGTGTGTGTGTGTATGTGTGCATAGAGAAGTGGTTAGAATGTTCACTTTCTGACCATGAAGCCCAGGTTTGAATCTCACCATGGTCGATTTGTCAGAAAAGTGACTTCTTGATGTTATTGGTCTGGAGGAGGTGATCCCAATGTGTTGCACCTTTGGAAAGTGCCTGAAAACCATACTACAGGTAGACCCAAGTCTTGTGGGTGAAATTGGGTAGACAGCTTCCTTTGAGGAGTCGTTGATGGTTGTGCTAGCACAAAGTCGTCATTGTGGCTGAGGGTTTGAGTGTTCTAGCTTTGTTCAGACTGTTGTTCATGCTAGATAATGCGCTCTCTCAGAAACTGTAAGTAAGGTCTGCTCAGCATAGTTGCGATTTAAATTGCAGGTGGGTTCCATTAGTGTTAAACACAAGTGTGCCTGAGCAGGCATCTGCAATGGGGATTAGGTAGCCATCCTGGTAGACTCGTATTCTCAAATACAAGTGGCTAGCTATTTTATATATATATATATATATATATATATATATATAGGATTTTTTTAAATCCAATATTTTAGTTGGCACCTGTATTTATTTGGAATATATGTCTCATTTTTATTTGTGGATTATAGCTATTGGGCTGCATATTCAAAAAATCTCAACAAAGAAAATGCATTCCCCAGTAGGAATCTGAACAAGGATGTACTTTCCTTAAAAATGAAAAATAAAACCTTGCTTGTTGTGTTACTCTCTATGGGCAAGCGGTAAAGCACGCTGAATAAAACTGTGATTTCACCTATAAGAGGGTATATTTGAACACATGTTAAGAACATTGTTCAATCCATTCTGCTGCCATTCTAGAAACAGGAAGGCAGTGTTCTAGCAGTATAATGTCCATTCGCATTATACAAATAACATTCAGTGGAAGATATTTTGATAATTTCCTAGATTGGTACAATTACCAAATCACTCCCTCATGTGATGCTGCTTGACTAATTCAGTTTATTTATCTACAAGTTTTGCTGTATTTTGTAAACTGGTACGAGGGGCTTGGAATGTTGTATTGCAGGATTGGATTTGCCATCTTATGCATGCAAATTTAAAGGCCTTTGTTAATGTCCAAGGAGGATATATTCTTCTATGTACTATGACTTCCTATCCTTTGGTTTGTATTTTCACTATCCCTCCTTGTTCTAAGTGTTTTTAATAATGAATGACTTCTGTTGATACACTGTTTATTTCAGCTGAATCCAAACCAGCCTGGCGATATTTGGCAAAGTGAGATTCTTATAGGACAGGAGATGGAAAACTCCAATGTGAAAGAAAAAAAGTGTGATTGTAGTATCATCTGATAGGTGACAAACAATGCACCAGTATAGGACATGGTACTATGATAGTGTCCATTGCAGGGTACAAGTAACTGATCACTTTAAACAATTCCCTTGTGCAGTTTTAGTAAAAAAAAACTTACTAAATCCTCATCTGTCATTCTCAACAGAAGACTTCATCCACACACATGTATGTTCTTGGACTGGCCATCTTTTTAGTAATCTGATGTTGGGTCATTGAAATACTGATTTTGGAAATGGGTTTTTTCTCACATATACAAAAAAAAAATATCCCAAAAAGGTTACACATTTTAGCAGCTATTTTAAATTAAGTTAGAATAATTGATATTTAACAACATCACATACAATCTAGAATGTATTTAAAGTTTCATAACTCATATGAAACCACATTCATGTTATACATATGTTTATATTAAAAAATGATATCATGTTCACATGGCATTGAGTTCATTCTGAAATTAAAAAATAACTTTTCTATATTTAAAAATTGAGGTTCAAAATTATCACAGAATTCTAGAAAATTGTATTTTAATTCTTGACAATGAGTGAAATCAGTTGAAACCTTGAAATATTAAATAAACTGTTATATACTTACAATTCTAAGAATAAAATACCAGAGTAAAACACAGAATACTAAAAACAAATATCAGAATTCATTGCAAATTATTTTAACTTTGAAATTTATGGCAAATTATTATTTCACCCTTGAAATCTATGGCAAATTATAATACAAATTGATTTATGTTGCTCTTTAGTTACAAGTAGGACGTCAAAACTTTCATTCATGGTAATGATTATATGGAATGTAACATTAAATTATGGTGGTATAGAAAGAAAAAAAAACTTTGATAATTTTGTATACATAGTTCCAACTGCATTATATATGAAGACAGGGTTTCTATTATCGTATTCCCACAGATTTTATCCCTACTTTATCATAACTGCACTTATCTTCAGTTATTGTAAGTAATAAAAGCTTATTTCATGTGATTAAGGTCACAAATAAATGATTAAGCTTTAAAATATTATTTTTCTTGTTTTTTAATAATTTTTTTTCTTATTTCAGCAAATTTTAGCTTTGAATCTTTAATTTCTGTGTTAAAAATTATTAAGAAAGGGATTTTAAGGAATTAATTCTAATGAATAGAAAGAATAGAAATTTTAAATCTGTTTTTATAGTGTGCATTTGGTATAATACCAGATGACCTCAGCAAGTTGATCTTCATAGCACTGCCTAAGAAGCCAAGAGCAAACGAGTGCGAACTCCACAGAGCCATCAGTTTAATGAGCCATATAAGGAAACTGATTGTCTGAAATCCTGATGAATAGAGTGAGAAGCAGAATCAGGCTGGAGATAGGACAAGAACAGTGCAGATTCATCAAAGACACTGGAACAAGAAATGCCATATTTATGATTAGGATGCTCTCTGAAAGGGCAATACAAATGAAGAAGGACTTGTACCTATGTTTTATTGATTACACAAAGGCGTTTGACAAAATATGCCACAAAGAATTGATAGAGATACTTGGCAGCCTTGACATATTTGGGAAAGACATAAGAGTAATCAAGAATCTCTACTAGCAGCAAACTGCCTGCATATGGACAGGTAACAAATTCAGCAGTTTTACAAAGATTAAAATGGGTGTAAGACAAGGATGTGTCTTTTCAACAGATCTATTCAACTTGTACAGTGAGACTATTGAGAACCTTAGAAGTTATGCCAGGATTCGTAATCGGAGGCCACATTTTAAACAATATAAGGTACGCAGATGATACAGTGCTGATAGCAGACACAGAAAGGAAACTACAAGACCTCTTACAGAAGGTAGCTGAAGAGAGTGACACGAAAGGACTACAAATAAACTGCAAGAAAACCGAATGCATGGTCATCAGCAAAAAGGGCAGCCCAAAATGCCAAATACAGGTGAGGGACACTAAAATCAAGCAGGTACAAAAATTTAAATACCTGGGAAGTGTTCTAACAGAAGACGGAAAGTGCGACACTGAGATTGAAGGCAAATTGGCATGGCAAAGGAAGCATTCCAGAAGTTGAGTAAAGTATTAAGAAACAGGACAATTTTACTAGAAACAAAGAGGAGAGTACTGGATTGCTATGTGATGTCGGTTCTTCAATATGCCAGTGAATGTTGGACAATATCTTCAAAGATGAAGGAAAAACTTGAAGCAGCTGAAATGTGGTTCTACGTAAGGATGCTGCGGATATCATAGTCTGAGCATGTGTACAATGATGAGGTTTTGGAAAGGATGGAAATGAAAAAGAAATTAATACTGAGCATCAGTAAGAGACAACTAAAGTTTTTGGGACATGCAATGAGGAAGGAAGTCTTGGAGAACCTGATACTAACAGGCCAGATAGAGGGAAAAAAAGACAGGGGGAAAACAGCACAAATTTTTTTCTCTTGTTTTTCTCCTGATTTTTTTTTTTTTACTTTTCTCTTTCATTTTTCTTTTTTTCCTTTTCTGTTTTAACTCTTTCTGCTCTTGTTTTTTCCCTTTCTTGTTCATGATTCTCCCTATTTTGTTTATTTTAATATAAATATTTCTATCACATTTATCCTTTCCTGGTTTTTCTTTCCATCTGGTTTTTCAACTTCCCTCAATCCAATCAGACATGTCAATACAATGATGGTCGTCCACTGTCTTCCACACTCTTACTTCGTACATTCTGTCATTGTTTGCTTTTTTCCAAGTTTTCCTACCTCCAGCATACCTTTCTAACTGATACATTTTTTGACCATTTTCTATGAAACCTTATGTGTGTGTGTGTGTGTGTGTGTGTGTATATATATATATATATATATATATATCAGTGTATGTATATATGAATAGACCCATCTTACTCAGCTATGTTTCCTTTCTTTTATAAACTGTCAAGTAAACAGGTCTCACATTTTTAATTTCAAAATGTTTAGAGTAGGGATTTTTTATTCAGAGTTCTTGTATAAAATTATTCTAAAATATTCTGAAGTCCTTAATTTAAAACAATCACATCTTTCTCTCTCCATCTTTGCCTGTCACATCTCCCTTTCTCCCTCCGTCTTTGGCTGTCGCGTCTCCCTTTCTCCCTCCGTCTTTGGCTGTCGCGTCTCCCTTTCTCCCTCCGTCTTTGGCTGTCGCGTCTCCCTTTCTCCCTCCGTCTTTGGCTGTCGCGTCTCCCTTTCTCCCTCCGTCTTTGGCTGTCGCGTCTCCCTTTCTCCCTCCGTCTTTGGCTGTCGCGTCTCCCTTTCTCCCTCCGTCTTTGGCTGTCGCGTCTCCCTTTCTCCCTCCGTCTTTGGCTGTCGCGTCTCCCTTTCTCCCTCCGTCTTTGGCTGTCGCGTCTCCCTTTCTCCCTCCGTCTTTTTTCTCTCCCCACGTCTATGCCTGTCTTTTCTCTCTCTCTCGCTCTACATCTATGCCTATCTTTTCTCTCTCTGGCTCTACATCTATGCCTATCTTTTCTCTCTCTCTCGCTCTACATCTATGCCTATCTTTTCTCTCTCTCTCGCTCTACATCTATGCCTATCTTTTCTCGCTCTCGCTCTACATCTATGCCTATCTTTTCTCTCTCTCACTCTACATCTATGCCTATCTTTTCTCTCTCTCGCTCTACATCTATGCCTATCTTTTCTCTCTCTCGCTCTACATCTATGCCTATCTTTTCTCTCTCTCGCTCTACATCTATGCCTATCTTTTCTCTCTCTCGCTCTACATCTATGCCTATCTTTTCTCTCTCTCGCTCTACATCTATGCCTATCTTTTCTCTCTCTCGCTCTACATCTATGCCTATCTTTTCTCTCTCTACATCTATGCCTATCTTTTCTCTTTCTCACTCTACATCTATGCCTTTCTTTTCTCTCTCTCACTCTACATCTATGCCTTTCTTTTCTCTCTCTCTCACTCTACATCTATGCCTTTCTTTTCTCTCTCTCTACTCTACATCTATGCCTTTCTTTTCTCTCTCTCTCACTCTACATCTATGCCTTTCTTTTCTCTCTCTCTCACTCTACATCTATGCCTTTCTTTTCTCTCTCTCTCACTCTACATCTATGCCTTTCTTTTCTCTCTCTCTCACTCTACATCTATGCCTTTCTTTTCTCTCTCTCTCCACATCTTTGCCATGAATGAACTATATAAATGGGGAAATAATGGTACATTAAAATTCTAGGCTTATAATGTATTGCAGTGACTTTTGAAAGGCAGAAATATTTATTTTCTTACATGCAATTCTGTCTGTTGATATCTTGAAACTGTCCTCAATCAAATGATGCCAAAGGATGCAGAAACATATCCATTCTGAGTATTTATGTCAGAAGTTAGCTATCTATTTCATTTGAAGTGTCTGTTTGAAATGCCAAACAGATATTTACAAGTGGGTATAAATGATTTGGTTGTAATTTCTTTATAGCCTCAGCTTAAAGATTATGAAATAGCTTTAAGATTAATGAAAAACATAAGAATGGAGATGCCAAAATACAAGCACAACATTGCTGAAAAAAAACATGGATAATTTTTTAGTATCTCAGATGTATATGCATTTCAGCATTCAACTTGAGGTGTATATAAAAAAACTCATTTTGTAGTTTAATAACATAAGCCAATTTTCACTCAAATGATCTCAAATTTTAACAAAATGTTAAAAACTAAGCTGACATTGCAGAACTATCTCAATGAGAATCTAAAAGGAAGATGGATCCGATGTGCTAGTGATAATGACAATTTGCTGTTGAAATGGCCACGACATGACGACACCTTGTGATTTTTTCTCTATGGGGTTATATGAAAGAATCCACTCTTTTCCTACAAGTCTAAAGGAACCTAAGCAGAGAATCTCTGAGGTGCTGGAGAATGTTATGCAAGACATAATACAGTGTGTTTGGCACGAGCTGGCCTTCAGACTTGAGATGTGTCATGTCACAAGTGGTGCACTTATCAAACATTTGTGAAACGTTGTGAAATTGGTTATAAAATCTATCTACATTCCTTTGAATATCTTGTTTGAATTTTGATTAATTTTTATTGTTCAACATGAAGCTTCTTTAATTTTCTTTTTCTGATGCATATAGTATAATAGGTCTCTGTCAGTCAGGGTTGACCATGGATAACATCTTAGTTGTCTACTTGGCTAAAGCATCGACATCTATGACTGTAGAAGCCAATATGGGAGTGACAGCCTCAGTTGCAGAGGCTGCATTTATGTTCTGTTTCTGGTCTGTTGGAGCTGTCACTTTGCTTTCTGCAAACCCACCTCTCCATGGCGGCTTTTGTCAGCTGCTCCTCCCCTGATTTGAGTTGTTTGGCCAGGGTTTCTCCTCAATTGGACGAGTTGATTGCAATGCTTTCCCATGACTGTTGATGCTCACAGCCTTCATGTCACATTTTACGATGTCACGATAGTGCAGCTTTGGCAACCCAGCGAATATTCTTCTAGGGGCCAGCTCTCCATACAGGAGGTTTTTTGGGGATGCGACCATCTGGCATGTGGTGTACATAGCCTAGCCAGTAGAGTCTGCACTGTTTAAGGAGTGTGAGCATACCCACGAGAGACAGGACCTCAGTGTTGGGCACCTTGTCTTCCCATGAGATTCCCAATTTGTGACGAATACTTTTCATGTGAAAAGTATTCAGGCACCTCTCTTGCCTGGCATATGTGGTCCATGTCTCGCTGCCATTATAGCAGTGTGCTAATGACACAAGTGTTGTACACTTCCATCTTTATTTTCACTGTCAGTTTGGAGTTGGTCCAAACACATGTTGTGAGACGTGCAAGCATTGTGGCTGTCTTCCCAATTCTCTTGTCGTGCTCTATGTCCAGAGTGAGTTTGTCAGTGATGATGAAACCAAGGTAGGTGAACTGATGGACAGCATCCAGCTTATAGTCATTGATGATGACTATCAGTGGTGCTTCAGTACCTTGACCCAGGATGCTTTTTTTTTGTTTTTAGTTAATGGTCAGCCTAAAGTCTCTGCATGCCTGAGAGAAATGATCCATTAGTGATTGAAGTTCATGCTGGGTGTGGGATGCTAATGCCATTTCATCAGCAAACAACATGTCTCTGATAAGGACTTTTTGTACTTTGGTCCTGACTCTGGGATGGGCAAAACTGAAAAGCCTGCCATCTGATCTTGTATGCAGGTAAATCCCTTCCCATAATGTGCTGAATGCGTGCTTCAGAAGCAGCACGAAGAAGATTCCGAAGAGGGTGGGAGTGAGGGGACAACACTGTTTGACCCCACTGCAGATGTTGAATGGCTCCAAGATGCTGCTGTTGAATTGCACAGTCCCTCGCATGTCGTTATGAAAGGACTCAATCAATCTCTGCAGTTTGGGTGGGTAGCCAATCTTGGACAGAATTTTGAAGAGGCCTCCTTGCTACTGAGATCGAATACCTTGGTCAGATTGATGAACGCCACGTACAGGGGCGTCTGCTGTTCTCTTCACTTCTGGAGCTGACGGAGTGAGAAGATTATGTCTAGTGTTGATTGTTCTGATTGAAAGCTGCACTGTGATTCTAGGTAAACACGTTTGGCAAGTTTCTGCTGTCGAAACAAGATGACCCAAACAAAAACTTTGCCCATGACACAGAGTAGATAGATGCCCCTGTAACTGTTGCAGTCGCTTCGCTTGCCTTTGTTCTTGTAGAGGATGATGATTGTGGCGTCTTTCATGTCCTGTGGTACAGCCTTTTCTTTCCAGCACTGGCAGAGGACTTCATGCAGAGGAAGCAGTAGGATAGTCTTGCAGTGCTTGCTAAGATTAGGGGGAATTCCATCATTGTTTGGTGCTTTCTCTTTGATCAAGCTGTTGATGGCCTCACTGAGTTCCTATTTCATCAGTTCAGTGTCGAGTCTTCCATGACAGGTAGGCACTCAATGGCATCAATGGCTGCAGTCATGAAAACATTCTGTTGGGAGTAGAGGTTGAAATAGTGTCCCACTCATCTCTCCATTTGTTGTCTTTTGTCTGTGATGACTATACCAGTTGTGGATTTGAGGGGAGATGTCTTCTTCTGCACTAGTCTCATTGCTGTCTTGATGCCATCATACATTCCTCTCATATTCCCTGTGATTACTGCTCTCTGAATTTTTTTTACTGAGCTCTGTCCAGTACTCACTGGTGCATTGTCTGGCAGTCTGCTGAGCTTTGCTCCTGGTAGACCAAAGGATCTGTAGGTTTCTCTCATTGGGTGACCATTTATACTCTGCTATTAATTGGCATTAATGACAAGAGTCATCTTGGAGAACTTTGACTCAAACCAGTCATATGACTTCAAGGTCTTTCTCCAAAAGGTGGCCTAGGTAATACAGCACATGGTGTCCCGTAAAGTAGCCCACTTCTCTGTGGCAGTGTCCCTGGTTTGTAAGGTTTTCAATTCGGTCTTAAATTTCTCAGCAAACTGCTCCACAATGTTTAGTTGTCTAATCTTGTTGACATCAATGTGAGGATTCCTTTGTTTCTTGGCATAATGTAACCTCCTTAGGTGGAGTGTGATCTTGCAGCACACTAGGGAGTGGTCTGTGTCACAGTGTGTGCTGTGAGAAGAGCGAGTGTAAAGAATGTTCTTAATGGCCGTTTGTCTGACAAGGATGAAATCCAACTGGTGCCAGTTTCCTGAGTGTGGGTGTCACCAAGAGACCTTGTGCTGGTGCTTGGTCTTGAAGGAGTTTATGCACAGGTTGTGGTATGTGCATAGCTTGAGTAGTCTCTGGCCATTGTTTTTCATCTTGTCAGCACCAAACTGTCCAAGGCACTAGGGCAATGAGTCGTGATTGGCACCCACTCTGGCGTTGATGTTGCCCAAGAGAACAAACTCTTCTTTGTTTGGGATGCTGCTGATGATGGCTGCAAGTTTGTCATAGAACTCATTCTTGGATTCTGGTGTGGCAGAGAGTGTTGAGGCATACACACTGTAATAGGACCTGCTAGGCAGAGAGTGAGATGTCGCTCAGAATTGTTACTACCTGGTTTGACCATATTCAGAAGGCTATTCCTAACTGCAAAGTCCACCGTGTTGGTGAGGTATGTTTGATTTCTTTCCTTGCCAGAAGAAGGTGTAGCCCCTCTCCTTCAATGATCCAGAGTCTGCTAGACATGTTTCCTGCAGTGTAGCAATGTCCACATGTAGTCTCTTGAGCTCGTCATTGATAACTGCAGTTTTCCTGGAGTCACTTATGTCTAGGAGGTCTTCAGATAGGCCTGTCAGCATAGTCCAGATGTTCCAACAGCCTAGTTTTAGAGCTGGTTTCCTTTGGTGCAAATGTTATGATCCACTTATCGGATATCTTCTAATCTCCATGCACCCAATAAAGAAGGTAGAAGAGGTGAAAGGCTTTCACCTCTTCTCCTGTCTGTTAAAGTAGTTCCATGACTAGCACGCCAGGAGCTGGACTCAGTGGCTATTTGAACAAGCATGCCATGGAAGCATTTTATTGATAGTGTTAGCTTATCCCCACTATCACAACTGGCTATGACACTCCTGTATATTTAGTTGTTTATTCATTAAGCTAATCGAAAATAGCGTTATTAAAAATTTTAAATAAAAAAAAGTAATCTTTCTCAGAAAGAGTATCATATAAATTGTAGTATTTTTTCTATCATATTGAATAAAACTGTTAAAGCTTAGAAATTCTACATTAGATATAGGAATGCACATCTTCTAAGAGCAAAAAATTTATCTTTTATATGAAAACAAACATTAAATCATAAAAGGGTATATAAGTTACCAATATATATAGTTACTCAGATATTCACATCATATATTATGTGAATTTTGGGGGGATAGCCTGTATGCACACAAATGTAGTTTCATATCTAACCCATCTATACACTGAAATAATAGTCCTATATATATATATATATATATATATATATTGTGTGTGTGTGTTTATATTGCATATATCTTGGACTAAGTAAATGCCAAGACAAGTGCTGATTAAGCAAAATGCTTTTAATCAGATATAGGCTACTCTATATCAAGATTTATTGGCTCAGCTGTCTAAAAGTAAAGAGGAAAATGGAATGGATTTATTGAGAGAAATGGTCTAGCTCAGTGATTAGAGTATTGGATAAGAAACAGTTCATGACATTGAATTCGTACATTTATGAAACTTAAATCTTAAACATTCATTGATTAAGTTGTAGCCAATAAAATAACAGGCTCATCACCAGTTTTTGATGAGTTCACTCTGATTAATTTGAGAAAGATTTCTAAATAAACACCTGAGAGAATGCATTCTTGATCATTACAATTTTAACATCTTCTGGTTTCTGATCAAGTGTTCTCTACTTTCAACAACCTCATTCAATAACCCACTACCTTGATTAGCTCTTGGTCCATGTAATATGTGAACAACAGTTAAAAAAAACAAAGACCTATTATGTGAGTATAGCTATGTTATCAGGTACCTAAGTGTTTTGTTGAAGGTGTTGACATGTTTACCAATATATTTTGATGTTGCTACATATGCATACATGCACTATATATAGAAAGCATATATACTATGAATATGTTGATATGTGAATCATTGATTCTTGTGTACATGTGTGTATATATATATATATATATATATATATATATATATATATATATATATAGGTAATGTTAAAAAGAAAATCTCAATTTTCAAATTTAAATTTTGACATCCAATATATCTGTAAACCTTACAACACAACACTTGTCCAAGCTTTCCTTAGCCTGACCAACGATTACCCCACATTGCATTTTAATTCTCAATCATGTCGGTGTGCATCGAAAGCTGAGAAAAACCTGCTGCTGCTCACAAGATAACAAGATGTAAGACAAATGTCATGTTGTGGAATAAGAATGCAAACTCTGTTTCCTATATTATAAAATGTTTTATTCAGTGCTTTGTTCGTTTGTCTGGGTGGTTATGGGTCTAAGAGCTCAGCTCATCCCCTTACCAACTCGTTATTCATCTTGATGTACTGGCTGGCAATACAAATGGACAGCACAAAAACCAAACAGTGAACAAGGACAGACCAGAACCTGTTGCCTCTTGATCTCAAAAAAGCCCTCACTCACTTCTTTATGTCCCTGTTTCCCTTTGATGAAAGTGGATTTTGCTTAGAAGATCATACTTCAAACTGAACCATCTATTGGTCAAATTAATAACATGCTTGAATTTGAGATAAAATCACCTCTTTTCTATATGGGTATCACATATCTAGATATTTAACTTATCCAATCTCATTCAGATTGGATAATATTGTTGTTGTAGATATATTAATCTAAACTTATTTATAAATAGAACTTGGTCTGTGTGTGTGTATCTGTTACCTATAGACTCTGAAACGACTGAACCGATTTTCTTGAAAATTTACAGTTGTACTATAAGCGTCTGCGAGTGTTCTTAGCTAGGTTTTGTGTTGAGGTACCCCCCCCCCCCCCTGATAAATATCGAAAATCAATAATCGAAAAAATCGGGTTATAGAAGGAGTAGTCCAATTTTAATCAAATTTGATACATTCATGGACAAAGACATAAGAAACGATATTCAGAAGTTTCATGGTTGCAGTTCTTACAATAGTGCAGAAAATCGAGAATATATATATATATATATATATATATATATATATATATATTTAAAAGGCAAGATGTTTGTGTATCTGTATGTCCTTTATACAAATTCACAATTTTTACCTGATTCTCACCAAACTTCGCACAAATATTCTTTAGGCGGAGTCTGAGCTCCAGGACCATGGATTAGTTTTAAAGCTTTCATTACACTCAAACAATGCTGGGCTATACTGCTAGTATGCTATAAATATGTTTATATTTTTGAAAGATTCAGTGTCTAGAAATTCTAAAAAAACATTAATACATCTTTAAGAGGTGATATCATTGGTAAAACAAATTTGATGCTTTATTAATATATCCCTGAAAGCAGTATTACATGTTATTGTTCATAAACTATCATAGAAGTTAGAACAAAAATTATTTTTAAAACAGAAGTAAACAATACAATGGTGATTCTTGATATCATGTTAAACCCTACTGAGAATGATATAAAAATAAACATCCACTGATAAAAATGATCTCATAAATTTCTACTCACACCACAATAACAAAGTAAAATCTGGAATAATTATAGGTTTCTATTTAAGGGCAGTAAAAATTTTTCACTCTCAATATTTACATGAGGAACAATACAGTTAAGATATTTTAAAACTTTTACAGTATTCTAATTATTTCATATATAATGCAAGGAGGAAAACAGAAAATACATACCCCCCCCCCCCACACACACACACACAAAAAAAAAAAAACAACACAAATAAGCTGGAAAAATGTAGACAAACCAATTCAACAATGACTACACCTGAAAAGAATTTATTTATACTTAATATAAAATACAAAATTAATATAAAATTCAAAAACAATAACAGACATAATCAACACAAAACAAAATAACATTAAACCTGAAGCAAGAATTTATGAAATAGACAACAAAATGTCTCTCATGAGATACAAAACATCTAGGAATTTAAATAAAAGATTGGGAACAGAAATCTTTTACAAAACAATACTCTCATTGTGTTGTTCATTCTACTAGGTCTGATCGAAATTTTGACTTAGATTACACAATTTTTATTAAGGCAAAAATGTATTGAAAGTACATTAATTTCAAAATCCTTTAGGGTAAATTTATGTCTAGGATTGTACAACATATGTCCTTTTTTCCCAAAACTGTTTCTGTCACAATGTGAGATAATTAAAAACAATAAAAGCAAAAGCGATAAAAAGCTGAATGAGGTGGGCTAAGTTAAACATCTCGATATATTGGACATCAAAATTTAAATGGAACACATGCGTAAACAGTAAATTATCTTTGTTTCTGTATACATATATGTGCACACCCTTCCACAGTTACAAGTGTGTGTGTAATATATATCTATGTATGTTTATAGATATCTAACTATATTTATTTATTCATTGTTTATGTGAACTTCTGCTATAAGCATCCTAGCATAAATACTTTTGGTACTTGAAGACAAACTAATACAAATGATAGATTCGTATTATCTAAACAGTCTGATTTTCTGCCTGATTGTTTATGTCTTGGTGAAATCACAGAAGGAATTACTTTAAGACTAACCATCATTAACATTCCAGCAACCTTATATTAGTGTCTGCGAGGTTATATTTTTTATTTATTTGTTTTTTAAATCATTTCAACCCAAGCAAAGCGGGAATGCCACTAGTATGCAGGAGGTTACAGGGAGTGAAGATAAGAGAGAAGACTTAGAATAAGGAGGATTAAGAAAAGGAAAAAAAGAAGACAGAAAATGGCAATAGACATTGCATTTAAATTTTTGAATATTGTATTTGTGATGCAGTGAATATTGGCTCAGAATGAGAAATCAGAGAGCCAAGTTCGAATTCCAGTTAAATTTGTTGCACTCACTTATGCACAAATACCCTTGGGAAAGGTATTAATCCGTCTCTTCCTTCCAGCTATGGGTCAAATAACAGGACAGATTAGGTTCTATAACCTTGGTTGGCAACCAGTCTACTACAGAAAAAATGGCGGGAAAATTTTCTACCCAGTCAGTCATGCCTCTTTTGAGACATGATTGCCCAAATGTGTATCATGTATGGCACTTAACTCACTGAGTTATCAAGAAGCAAGTAAACAGAAGGGAGTTACAGAAGTTGGAATTGTGAGAAAAGAAGCTGTTGGGGTAGAAGTGGTAGTTGCATTTAGCTATTTCAACAGTTGCCAATCTAGTAGTGCATTTAAATTCATGTAGTCACAGCACCAGGGGAAAGCTCATCAGAATCGTAGTCATACAGATATTTGTAGAAAAGACAGAGGGAAGCCATGTCATGTCGGTGAGAAATTGACTGAAGATGAGACCCCTGGTCAGGATTGATTATATTACAAATCCTTCTTTGGATTTTCTCAAAAATCTTGAAATGAATAGCAGGTGCATCAGACCAGATAGCAACAGTATTCAGTGCATGCACATATAGTAGATTTGTAAATGTGCAAGATGAATTCTGATGAAAAATTCTGGCATGACACAGTAAACCAACTTTTCTTGCAGTAGGTGCAGCTATTGATTTGATGTAGTCACTCCACTTCTAAGTCAGTGAAAATTGTAAGGCCAAGAAGCTGCAGTGTGTTGCTCCCCTGGAGTCTAGCATCAACCCTGCTGATAGCAAGCAGAAAATGTTATCTGTGTGGTTAAATGAAAGCAGTTTTGTTTTGGTGGTGTTCAAATTTACAAGCTATTTCTTGTTTCAGTTAACCACTGATTGGTGGTTTTTTCCAAGAACAACTGCTAGGTTTACTTTCTCAAATCTGATGGATGTGCTGTTAAGACAGGAGTAAATGGTAGTCATCTGCATAAATATCTAAATGGGAACTGATCTTGTTCTTAGGTCTCTTGCCAAACAGCTGAACATACAGTAAAACTGTATTAAAAAAAAAAAACAACAAAACCAATAGCAAGTAAAAAATGACATTAAATATATTTTTGGAATTTTTTAGCTGATTCTATGAAGACATCCCAAATTTAGTACAAAACAAACTTTGTTTTTTTTTTTTGCCTGAATTTCTTGTTTGGTATTTACATGTGGACTGTTGTTATCAAATTTTAGCTGTTGTGCCCTCCTGCCTTTATCAGGTGCTTGTTGGTCTGAGTAACCTTCAGGGAATTTTGAACTGACCCCCTTATTTAATCTTCCATTCCATTATCCATATTCAGGGATATCTCCTCTACTTATTTATTACTGTTTCATTATTGCTTACTGATTAGCAGTCTGAGCAATGTAAATAGTGTAAATAATTTACAATCTGTTATAGTTTAAATAGTTTGATTTTTAAATCCCCTTCAGGTTACCAGGTTTGACAATTCAACAGCTGAACTGTTTTTGTTAACAACAAAAATAATCAAGATGAGGACAATAGTCTGTGTATAAATAATGCAAATAAATAAGCGTTGAGTTTATTTTACAAACAAAATTTTCAGAAGATTCCTCCTCCCCACAACCATAATTATTACATTATTAAATATTCTGATTTAAAAAAAAATATACCTGTAATGAAACTATTACATTTGATAGGATATAAAGGTTGTTCTTTTTTTCTTTTTTCAGTATGTAAAAGGCGAAAGCCTCCAGAGATACAGTTCGTGTCCTATCCTTCATATCCAGGGAAGATGTACTCCTCCCAACAACAACGTTAATCCAGGTGGGTGACTTTATTTCATATTGCACAAAACTTTGAGGATTTATTTTCTCTTTGCATTTCTAATAGGGATTTTCTTTTGTTTAAAATAGTGTAATTTCACAAATTTCTATTATTTCTAATTTTTAATAACTAATATGATGAATGCAGAAAAAAAACTATCACTGAGATCTAGAATATAGTAAAAAAACTGAAATAAATTATTCTATTTATTTTTTTTCTGGTATGGGTAGTAAGGTCTTAGACTCGGTGGAAACAGGGCGAGCAATAAGTAAATTTTTCGAAATAAGAACTACACAAGAAATCTCTAGGCTTTTCATCAAAGTGAGGACAATCTATCCCCATAAAGTGTTTAGCTTGATATTACTGAAGTTTACTGGAAACAGCAGATGAAATGTTCTAGTAATTACAGCAAAGATGAGGACAAAAATATGAGTATAAATAATGTAATCTATTTTTTATTTTTTTATGCAAATTTGAAAATGAATTATATAAATGTATCTAAATTCTGTATTTGACATATAAAAGGACTCCCCAACATATTTGGTAGAGGTTATTAATAAAATATTGTATTTTGCATTAAATATTAAATGGAACTGTATCCATTTTCTTTGTTTTGCGCAATTTCTGTTTGTACATTTATTACTAATTTATGAAATTCTGATAATTTGCAAAACATAAAATATAATAGAAAGTGCACAATTTTTATCTGATATTCTGAAAAATTTGTTTCAAAGAATGATCACAGATATAATCTACATATTAAAGTGAGTATTTTGGATGATGCAGTCTAGATATTGAAATTTTTTTCCACTGCACTCTGCCTCTTATAGAACACAGCAGAAGTTAGTAATTTGAAATAATCATAACTGAAATTGTGCCATTCAGTTTTCTTTTATATTAAAGTTAATTCAACACAAGGCTCAAGAACTATGCAAAGTTGAGGTTTATTGAATATGGAATGTAATAGAAATGTACAGGAGGTCAAAACAAGTGAAAATTACAGGGATATGGATAGATAATGTTTGACTCTTGACTTGAAGAGTTTAGATTCACTCAATGTTCATGGGAATTAAATCTTATAAAGTTAATTTACTGCTTTTTTGATAACAGGATTAAAAATTTAAATATTCTAAGGTTACATGTAGATAAAAATTTAAATTTTTATTTACATGCAACCTTAGAATATTAATGAGCATTGAGTGAATTTAAATTCAAATCTAATAAACTGTCTGCTTGAAATATGCACCTGATGACTGCATAATGCATGAAACTCCGAGTCATACCATAGACAGAAGATATGTATATTTATTAAACTTTCATTCCGTAGTAATACGACATGAAACAAGTCGAATAAGGCCTTCCGTCTGATGAAGTCGGTGATTGTTGGCAACAACAATTATTGACTGAAATAAATTTATTACGGAAATATGACCGGTGTTTAAAGTTTTTCTTAAAAGAAAACAGAGTATATATATATATATATTTATTAATATATATATATATATATATATATATAAAACAGCTCTGTTCATACATTGAACATTGTTTTATTAACACCTGAATAATAAAACTATACATGCACCATCATATGTATATTCATTAATTTACATCACTATATATATATATATATATATATATATATATACACACACACACACACACTAGGTGCGATTACCAACATTTTATATTTTTAATTTTACGCACGTGTTTCAGTTTGTCAACTGCACAGTATAGTAGGGACAGTTGGGCATGATCTGTGAGAAAAAAGCGCAATAATGCAAATCACACTACCATAAATTTGGAGACAGAATGCTGTACTGCTAGACATTCATGCCAGAAGGTCCAATACAGGCATTTCAGAGTGCTTGAGTGTCAATTTACTAACAGTGCAAAGGACCCAGAAAAGTTTGTTTGAGTAATAGTAATTATGAAAGTGTTTGGAGTGATCACTAGTGATGTCAACATTATTCCTCTATTTAACATGGAGACCTGCATCAAGTGACTTGAGGAGTTAGTGCTGTCTTGGGTCAAGAGGGTAGCTGCATGAAAACCCTATGTTTATCAGCAGGACTCTGCACTATACCACACATGCAAGAGAACCCAAGTTTATGACTGTCAGACAATTTCTGCAATTATATCACCCATTACATCTGGCTACCTAACTTCCCAGACTGCCACCCCTTGATTATTGTCTGTGGGGTGCAGTTGAGTGAGAGACCAACAAAACTTGTAAAACCAAAGATGAACTGAAGGCAAGGATTATGGCAGTATTCACTAACTCAAACAAGGACCTTCCAGAAGAGTTGCAGGAGATTCCGAAATTGTCTGGAGGCTGTGGTTAGAGCCAATGGCAATTTTTATTTGGTAAATTTACTGTTTAGTATTTCAAGATATTTTTTCTATAATTTTGATAAATATATCTGTTGAAGTGAAATATTAGTGTTATTTTCATTTTTGTGTAATTTAGTTGATAATTGATCCATCACACCCTCTGTGTGTGTGTGTGTGTGTGTGTGTCAGTGCTATGTTGGAGGACAGAAAAAATGCTTCAAAGACCATCTGATAGTAATGCTAAAACAGTGTGGTATTAATCCTGCAGAACTGGAAGTTAGAGCAGCCAATTGCAACATTTGGAGAGCACTATGCCATCAGGCCATTGAAAGATTTGAAACTAGTGGCCAAACCAAAACCAGGAATTTTACCAGCAACAATATGATTGCCTGGTGTGTAGGTTACTGCCACCAGGTGTTAGTATTTGGTGTCTAAACTATGGTCGGCAATGTGTATCTCAGTTTGCTCTCAGTATCAGCCATCGGTATTAACATAAAGTTGTAAACCAGTGATTTCTTCAATTCTCATTCTTTTCATTTGGTAACCTCCTTGACATTTTCCATTTGTACCAACTAACAATGAGCTTGAATTTATTGTGTTGTGATGAATGACTTGTTTCTCTTATTTTTGTCTATGAAGATTTCAACCTCTTTCTCCAGCTTGAAGCCTTCCTCAAATAAAATGGTGATATCACTGTGGTAGTTTTGAAATGGAATCTACTTTTGCTTGCTTCATCAAATTTGATAGCTTATGCATGGATTTAATCCTCATTATTTTTTGTTTTTACCATATTTGCTTGTGTTATAATATGACTCGTAGTTTCTGAAGCTAAAAACCAGAAATAAATTACATCCTTGAATATAATACAACCCTAGTACAGCCATCCCTATGTAATTGTACCATATTAGAGTCTCAATGTCATAGATATACTTTGTGAAAACATTTAATTATTCACAATATTAAAGAATAGAAATGAACTGGATGTTTAGCCATTTCCGTTTGTCTTCTAAAAATCCCTTTTAAAACCTACTTTAAGAATTTTCAAAGAAATGTGATAAACATACTTGGGAATACATTTTCAAGGTGCTAATCAATTATACTTTGCCATTTTATATGACTTTATTATATTTCTATATATGAATAAACTATGAAAATAATAATAAAATATTCTTTTATTAAGAATAAAGAAAGAAAAGTATAAAAGATCCAAGAAACTCAAAATTTAAACAAGCTTTATTTTATAAGCAAAACTGAAAATAAAGACATTCAATTATACTGATTCCCAAGGAATAAATATTTCTGAGATATCAAATACCTTTTGTAAACAATTGTTCTCAGCATTTGCCTACTTTGTGTTTTATTATCTGTTGTGGTAACTGATTGTATTTGGAATTTTGCTGTTTCAAATGAGAGGATATTTTTTTATTTTTTTATTTTTTTCAGCTAAAATCTTCAAAACATGTACTTGTGTATAATATAACCCCCTTTTTTAACCTCTAATTTCATTTAAATTTTTTCATATTATGCACAAGATAATACCATGTGTTTTATCTTTATATTAATTTTATGTTGGATCTTGTTGCTACAAAAATAAACTAAAAACAAAGGCTATTTTATCTTTATTGACTGTGCATAATTCTCACTTTCAAAGCAACAATAATTTCAAATATATGTGTGTGTGTGCATATATATATATATATATATATATATATAAAATTACAAATGTGTTAGGACCTTGAATAAGTTCTCACTGATTTTTCATGAAAAGTAATGTTTTATTTACAAAAATTAGTAAGAAACTTTAACTGAAAGTATTGTCCATTGCTAGCCACTGCTTTTTTCCTTCTTTCTGGCAGCATTTTAATTCCATGCTGGAAAAAATGTCTTCTTTTGAGATTAACCACTACATATTGACCTATTTTTTTTTGGCATCTTCATAAAAAAAAAAAATTGCTGCTCAGCCAAGCCATGTCTCATCGATGGGAACAAGTGATAATTGGACAGGCAATGTCTGGTGAACACAGCGGGTCGGGTAGGACTTCTCATTTAAGCGTTTCCAAGTAGGTTTTCACCCCTTTTGCAACATGTGACCTAGTATTGTTATGTTTCAAAATCACTTTGTTGTGTTGGCTTGCTTGTATGGTGGCTGTTTTTTTCAGTGTTTGGCTGAAAGGCATTAATTGTAGTCAGTAGCGATCTCCTTTGATGGCTTTGGTCAGTTTGAGCAGCTTATAATAAACTACACTCAACTGATCCTACTAGATGCAAAGCAGAAGTTTTGAACCATAGATATTCAGCTTTGCCACCTATATTGAATCATGGTTGAACTTACCCCATGATCCTCTATGCTTAGGGCTAATGTAGTGTATCCACTTTTCATTGCCAGTCATATTACAATGTAAAGAAAGTTTCCTTTTCTGTCATTGAAGCAACTGTTCACACACGACAAGATACCATTCAATGTCTCTCAGCTCCAACTCGTACGACACCCATTGTCCTTGCTGTTAAATCATTCCTAATGCTTTCAAACTTTTTGAAACTGTTGTGTGATCAACTATTAATGATTCTGCAAGTTCAGTTTGTGCCTGATATGAGTCTTCATGAAAAAATGCCTCCAATTCTTCATCTTCAAACATTATATAAAAACAACACTCCCCTTTATTTTTAGAAAAAAACTTTCTCCATATTATTATTTTATTTTTATGTTTATTTTATTTATTTTAATTAAATTTATTTTATTCTAATTTATATTATTAGGTCTCATGAATTTGCATCTTTGCATCTTTTTTTTTTTTTTTTTTTAATATCCTTTATTTTATGTTTCTGTTTGTGTATGGGATTTCATCATTTTCTTTTTAAAAAATGCCAAAAGATTTGAGCCACAACATCATAAAAACTATGTCAATAATTGTCTGGAATCCATTTCTGCTCCAAATTTAAAATATTTTTCACTTTTAGCCATTTTTATTGGTTCTTTCCTCTCTACATTTTCTCACTTATTTTTCTCTTCACTATCTATTACTTTTGTATTTTTCTTTGCCCTCTTTTTTTTCTTTTCTTGATTTCTCACCTTATTTTCTTCTTTTTCTTCCCTCTTTCTTTCATTTTATTATCTTTTTACTTTGTACAGAGGAAAATATTTTCCAAAAATAAAGAGAACTGTTGTTTTCATATAATCAAAAAAAAAAAATTCTTTTTTAATAAAAAACTTATTACCATCATTGTTAAATACCTGATTGTTCTTTCAATGTTGAAACAAAATGTACACTTTTGCAGTAGTTTGTATTTTTTCACATGTTCTAACATAATGATATATATATATTGAAAAATAAGCCCTGATATCATTATGGTGCCTTCATGAAACTTCAAAGTCTGCATGACTCTGCTCAGCTAAGTGTCAAACTTCTCCACATTAATTATATATATGTGACAGTAATTATTCTAAAACAATTAACAAGAAGTTTAATTACTAGGTACATACAATGAGCACAGCTTCCCACTCCATTCTAGGCAATGTGAGGTTTAATTACAGATAATGATATATATATATATATATATATATATATATATATATATATATATACACACACACACACACACACACACACAATTACACTTCTATATAGTCGGTGTTAGAACAATGTTAAGTCTAGTAAAAGAGTTTTATATACATGTTGTAAGACCTATGCTGGCTAGTGAGTTGCCCCATAGCAGTGGTAGGCCTTTCTGCATTAGTTGCAGAAATTCTTGGGATGGTTGTATTTGTGTGGAAGAAAAAGAGAGATACAATTCATAGATATATATTTATTTTTATCACTTTGCTTTCAGATCATCATAAATCAATGTTAGATTTAGCTAAAGGTTCTGGACATCTATATCCTGCCGACACTGACACAGTCTTTGGTACAATCCCAAATACAAACATTTACTCATCGGACGTTTATGCCTCAGACAGCAATGAATCTTGTGTCCGCATCTGTATCAATGGCGTTACAGTGGACAGTTCTGAGGACCACTTGCCACTATTTCCCAGTAGTGCTGCATCTGCTGCTGCTGCTGCTAGCGTGTCGTCAATAGCAGCGGCCTTCATCAAAACAACTGGTGACAATTTACATACAGGGGACAGCACTGACTTTTCCACTGCAACGACAACAACTACAAGTGCGACCACTGCTTCTTCTACAACTGCTGCGGCAGCTTCTGTTATAGGAAGGGGTAAGGACACTGCTGCTGCTGGACATGGCGATCACTCAGGTGTGGGATACCACAAGGAAGTTAAGGGCCACAATCGTGTACCTTCTGAATCTTCACAGAGAAATTTTTGGAATCATGTTAAATCAACTATGGCTTCTTTAGGCAGTAAAAGGTTAGTAAATATTTTCTTCCTGTTTTGATTTACTTGCTTTGATATTTGTGAAGTATTTGTTTTTATTTCTAATAAGTGATTATTACTTATACCTGTACTTATATTTTATATACATAATTAATTTTAAAGTTTATACTTTATTTGCTTGATAATAAGTTGTAATTTTAAAAAAAATTATCTGAATATTATCTGTCCAACACACTGGTTTATGAATATAACTTATTAATCAGATTGTCCTTAAGTGATAAATTTCATAATATTTTTGATTGTCGAAGATTCTGAAATAAGTCATTATACTAGTTTGCACATACTGTAAATAATAGCAGCATTTTTAATATATTTTTCAATTACTATTATTACCCTTTAGTCACTTGTGGAGTCAAATGTTTTTTACATCTCTACTTCATCTTCATAAAGACATTTCAGAACAGTGCGTCACTGTCACAGAAAAGAAAAATACTCACCTGATGTTACCAGTATATGACAAATAAATCTAATGCAGATGATATAGTAGGATTTATTTGTATTAGTATCACCATCTTTATTGCTTTTAGAAACAGTGCTAGTTATTACCTGTGACAAAAAATATGCACAGGTGTATTTGAAAATCTGTTAGATGAGTTCTCACTCTCTCTTTTTCTCTATAACAAAAGAAGCTAAATAACATAAGGACATATTCAGATCATTTAATGTGTCTGTACTAATAGAAGATGTAAGTGCATCATCCTGAATATATTTCAATTTGCTTGAAATTAAATGATAAAATAAAGAACAAATAGGAAATGTATATCAATCTAACATATTTCGCTTTTATTTAAGCTTCATCCAAGATTGAGAACAAAGCTTTGATAAAAGTGAAACCTGTTAGATTGATAGATGTTTCCTATTTGTTCTTTATTTTATGAAAATTAAATGTCACGGTAATATTGCTGTATTACAGTAAATGATCTCGTATACATATCTATAAGTGTACATATTCTAAAGTAATAGGTGTATCAATAGTACTCAGACCCCTTATTAATACTGTCAGTCAGTGCTATACATGATACATGCTTGGGCGATCATGACTAGAAAAGAGACATGACTGACTGGGCAGAAGGTTTTTCTGCAGTAGGTTGCTATTACTTTCTGCAGTTGACTGGTTGCCAACCAAAGCTATAGAACCTGATTTGTCCTGCTATTTAACTCATAGCTGGAGGGAATGTGATGGATTAATACCTTTCCCAAGAGTATTTGCACATAAGTGAATGCAACGAATTCAACTGGAATTTGAATTCAGCTCTCTTATTTCTCGTTCCGAGCTGATATCAACTGCACCGCAATACACATCTTAATAATACTTGTCTATAAACATAACAGGTTGTGTAAACTACTAAATTTTAAATACATCAGCATATGGATCAGTTATGGTATATTTAGTATAGAGGAAAAGTAAATTGAACAGTTTTACCAAATACAGCAAATTGCTACAAAACTAAAACAACCTTCAAACTAAACTATGTTCTTAGATAGCCTTGTCTGAATGAGACTTTCATATGGATGTCATGCATGGCACCAAACTCATTCAAAAATATCTAAACTGTCAGCTGTATATAATTGTTTTTCTAGATCAATGATTAAAAATGACTTTGGGCAAGTGAAGTTTTGGCAAAACTATTCTTTGAACATTGTGAACTGTCACTACAGAATCACAAACAAAAACTGTACCAAATAACAGAAATTACATCACTTGAAGACTTTCAACAGAAACAACAACTAAAATGAATAGCACATATAATTTGAAGAGAAAACAACGGCATAATCAAGATGTAGATATTCTACACTACTTCAAATAAAAGATTAGGAATGTTTCTCCCTCCCCCCATTCAACACCTGAAAGTGTGATCTGTAGAAGAAAAAAGAAATCTTAACACATTTCATCCCTAGAAGGAACTTCTTCAGATTAATTATATCAATAGAATCAATTTTTTATGTAGAGAGTATGGAGAAGTAATAATATGAAAATACTAAAGATACTTCATCTCTTGTGTATTTAGGTACATAACCCAGCTGACCATGTTCAGCTTTCTCACACTTTTATTTTTAATGTTGTTATTTTTAAATATATCACAATGTTTGTGAGGAACGATATATGTTGTATAATGCTGGATGTAAATTTATCATAGAAGATTATGAAATTAGTGCACTTTCAATATATTTTGTTTTTAATAAATTACTTCCTCTCTTAATTAAAACTGCATTATTTAACTAAAAAATAGGGTTGGACATATTACAATGAATGACTAAGGTATTGAATGTATTGCTTTGTACAATTTAAATGCCCGTTCAGAGATTGTATCTCTGGTACTAATGATAAACCTACTACATATATTGGTTTTACTACAACCACGCTCTCCCGTAGACTTACCTGTCATCTTTCTGATCAGAGTTCAATTAAACAATATTTCTTAGAAAAATATAGCCATGTAGGTAATATTAGACAGATTTTAGTCAATAACACAATAATACTCACTCATGCACACAGTAAAAAGAGCCTTTAGATATTGGAGCCATCTACTTTAAATCAAAACAACCCACACTTAATAAAATCGCATTTCAATCTGGTCATAACACATTACATTGCATTTAGACATATGGTTCCGTTACCATTTTGGTCTCTCACGCAGTGTGACATCATAGAACTGCATTGCAAATTCATGAACTGCACCTGCTATTTGGTGATTGTTATTGTTGCTTAGCAATATTTTATGTCAACACAAGATAAAGTCATCTTTGATGGTGGATGTATTTATGTTAATGTCCCTGTAACCTCTCTGAAGATGGCTCATGTGAGCCGAAAGCTTAGAATTAACATAATAAAAAAATATCCAAATGTTGGACAATTTTTGTCTTTATTTTCACCTGAAATTAAAGTGAAAATATGATGTTTAGAACGGCTCATGTTGAATCATAATAGACATTCATTGTCTGTTATATTTAACAGTATATGTTTAGAAAATTATCTGCTACCTCGATACAATAAATATATATATATATATATATATATATATATATATATAATAATGAACTTAATCACAGTAAGGCAACACTAATAATGACAGACTAAACATCCGAAAATGATGCTAACTTAACAATAATTTTAACCATCTTGTAACCCAGCAAGAACTACCTTGTGGGTTAAATAATGGGGGAGAAAAAAAACAAACAAACAGCGCACAAGAACAATATGTCTAGTGCCCGTTGGAAAGAAAATAAAACCCAAGACGAAACCTTAGCAACAAAGTGCTTGATATGAAAGTAGAGCAAGAATACAATACAAGAAATCTAGAAGTGAGCCACCACCTACCACGGTTTCACACAACGGTAGGTGGTGGCTCACTTCTAGATTTCTTGTATTGTATGTGTGTGTGTGTGTGTGTGTATATATATATATATATATATATATATATTCTTTAAATTATTTGTTTAAACATTATTTTTAATGTATAACTTGTACTTGAGTAGATAGTGTTTTTTATAAGTAAGCAGTATATTTATATATATCTACTTTAATATATGTTGTTTAATTATAAAAAAAAACAGTATCTACTCAAGTATGAGTATCCATTAAAAATAATGTTCAAACAAATAAATTAAAAATGTCAGAGTTAATCTATTTTGTAACATTTTATAATATATATATATATAATATATAAAGATAAAAGGTAAACTTTTCTTTATGGACATGTTTTATCCCCTGAAGAACTCTATCAAAGTAAATGTAAGGATTTTTCAACTTATATTTATAAACAGAAGTAGCAATATTAAGTTTTAAAATGTTTTTAAATTTAAGAATTCTCTAAAATATTTTAAAGTTAAATTTCTTAAATTTAAAAATCTTGAACGATATTCTTATTTCTGTTTTTTAAATACATGTTGTAAAATAAAATCCTTTCATTTACTTTGATAAAGTATCTTGGGGGACAAAATATATGAGTTAAAGAAAAATTTTTCTTTTGTCTTTATATATAATCAATCAGTTAAGTGTATACGTGATTCATGCTTGGGTGATCATCTCAAAAGAGATATGACTAACTGGGCAGATATTTTCCCCACAGTAGGTTGCCATTACTTTTTGTGGTAGATTGGTTGCCAGCTCAGGCTATAGAACACAATCTGTCCTGCTATTAAACTCCTGCCCGTAGAGATGAGATGGATTAATACCTTTTGCCAAGGGTGTTTGTGTGTAAGTGAATGCAACAATTTCAATTGAAATTCAAACTGCTCTCCAATTTCTTTTTCTGAGATATATAAAGTTTTATAAAACTTATGTGTAGCTATAAATAAAATCCTTCCCAAAAGTTGAGGAAATTTAACCAGAGGAAAAGTATTATATATAATTTCTACTTTCCTTCAAATCTAGTCCCTTGTCTGTGATTTATATATACCTTGGCTCATAAAAGCTAGCAGCAAATGCTTGCATTATTTTCAATTTAAATTTTCCCAGAAACTTTGAGTGATATCTTATACTACTTTACAAGAAAACAACCATGACTTCATTGTTAGTGAATAATAGTAATATAATTGGTTTAATTTTTAATTCCATGTTTTACTTGTGTTTTTATTCTTTTCATTTTAGTCATAGTTTAAGTAGCCTGACAGGGGCAGATGAATCTGATGAAGATTCTTTTCATGATGCCAGAGAAAACCCAACTCCAAGTCAGTCAATGATGAACCTGAGCATGTCACCAGATTCTATATATGGACATCACCGAATCGCAAGCACAGTAGAAAATATGTATATACACAGTATGTATATATAATTGTTTCTATTTTATTTTTATTTCTGCCAATTGAAAGGGAATTCAAACTCTACTCTAAATTTCAAAAGCACCTCTGAATCCTTATTTTCCACCTTCCAACCTCTCTCTCACAGGTGGGCTATGGCAAGCCTCTCACTGCTCAATCCCTACTTTCATTGATAGTGCTTGGACAAACTACATTCCTTGGTTCATCCAGGTCCTGCCTTATGGCTAGAACCCACCATACCACTTACATTGTAGCAAACCACCTACATTCCCTCTGTATTCCATCAGCAAGAATTAAGGTTCTACTCAAACAGCTTCTTCTTGCAAACCACTGTTCTGTAGAACAAACTCCTAAGAGGATGTATCACTGATCTCTACAATCTTCACCTGTTCAAGTCTAGACTTAACAGTTATCTTCTCCTATTTATATAAACTACTCTCTAATTTAACCCTCTATATTGAGTGGCCTCCAGGCCTTGTACAGGGTGGATCTTACTATAAAAAAAAATATCTTTTAAACATACAACAGGGCCTTAACCCAGCTTTACACCAACCAGTCAATGACCACCACTACATTGCATCTCCATTCTTGTTTGTCAGTGTGCACCAAAATTTTGGAAAAGCCTACTGAATATTCACAAGGTAACAAAATATGAAAGCAAATTCCATGTCAAGAAATTAAAATTCAAATTCAATATATTTAGGTGGTTTATTCAGGGCTTTGCTTGCTCAGTCTGAGTGTGTAGGTAAGTGACACTTTGGAGAACTCCTGCCATGGTGGCCTAACAGCTCTGCTCTACTCTACCTATCTGCACAATATTAATGGATAGTCTATGCCTGGCCAAGATCAAACCAGAACTGATTTGATTTGATCCTAATTGTGACTGTCAGCCAAAAGTCATCAAACTTTTTGTTGCTTAACCTCAAAAGCCCTTATCCACTGAAGTACTTTTCTGTTCCCCTTTGGTCAAGTCAAAGAGCCTATACACTAGATATAAATCAAAATTTTTACATTTGCCTTTTATTAGAGGATGAAATGTGTTGGTAAAGGAAAAGTTTTTTTTCACAGATACATTTTATTTATATATGAATTTTTACACACATACACACATAAAAACAAATGCAATCTAATCTCATAAACAAAAATAAAATGTTTTTCAAAATTTTTAAATTTAAGAAATGCTCATACATATGTATATATATATGTGTGTGTGTGTGTGTGTGAGAGAGAGAGAGAGAGATAGGATTAATACAAACATAAACTTTCCCTTTAGTGGATTGATGTTATATTTAGCACCTCAACTCCAGAGTTTCATTCACTCGGCAGGAGTTTATATATATATATATATATATATATATATATATATGTGTGTGTGTGTGTGTGTGTTTGTTTTTGTCCTTTCACCTCTTTAGCCTTATTAAATTGATGTGACCTGATCTCTCAATTAAAGATTGGATAAGTTATGATGCAGTTATAAAATAAACAGACAACTTTGACATCATATCTTGCAAAAAGGTTGTTTCTAACCACATTTTTATTAGTCTTGATGCTATTTAGTCCCCAGGAAATAAATTAGTGCTCTATTTCTGGGCTACACACATCAATCAAAGACTAATGTTCATGCTAAATGTGTTTTATATTTATTATTAACTGTTTCCTCATATGTGAACCTAGGTTGATGGAGAGTGTGTACAAGAACTGCCCATAAGCTTCTGACCAAATGTTTTTGGTTAATCTTTGCACTATTCTCTAGATTTATGCTTTTGTAATATAGGTCAAGACTTTAATTAGATTCGGAGACCATATATATAAATGTTAGCTATTTTTAAGACACACGTGTGTGTGAGATGTGTATATGCATTTATTTACTAGTTTTTATTGAGGATATATTGCATTTGTTAATCGTTGAACAGTATCTATTATTTTGTCAATAACTATTTTTACTTCCAGACACTCTGTTCAATGAGACAAACCGCCCTCCAAGTTGGCCACTTCCTGTTCGAGTTGAACATCAGAAGGTAAAATAATGATTATTTTTTTATATTCTCAGATTAAAATTTTTTTTTATGAAATTATCACACACAGTAACAATAAAATTTTCTTTAGAATGTGTTGTAAGTTGAACATAAGCACATGGAAGTTTGAAAAACAGGCGATCACACAGAATCTTGAGGTAATATATATATATATATATATATATATATATATATATATACGTATGTATATAAAAGACTTGTTATTGTTTAACTTATCAGTGATTAAGCTTTAATAATTCTTTGTTACATATTGGCTTGACAATTCTTTTTCAGGTTTAAATTTACTTTCAACTTAATTGTCAGAATGAATAAATATAAAAAATTTTTCAGTTGTCTTGTCATTAGATAACTTTCAAGCCTTTTTCTATGAAGTCAGTAGTAGAAGTGTGAAAAAATACAAGAGAAATAGATGAAACATGCAGCTTTTAGTCTATGAAAAGGACAGGAAATTGTGAAGAAAGTTATGTGCTATTTTTTTTCTATCCCTCTTGCCTTCAATATGTCATGTGAGTGTTCAAATCTTCCAAGCCCTCTTTCCTTGTGTGCCCTAGCAATTTCAACTCTTTCTGATAAGTGTCCTTTTTGTTTCCATTTTCTCTAAAAACTTTGTTGTTGGTTACATGTTCAATCTATGGTATTCTCAGCACCCTTCTGTAGAACCACATTGGCTTCAAGTTTCTTCTTTATCTATGAAGAGATTGTCCAGCATTTATTACAATACAGAAGGATTGGTAATATATAACGGTTCAGTACTCTTTTCTTTGTCTCTAATGAAATTTTCCTATTTCTTAATACTTAGTTTTTGAAGGCATCTTTCACTATCCCAATGTTCCTTTGAATTTTGATATCACACTTTCTATCTTCTGTTAAAACACTTCCCAGATATTTAAATTGTTGTACTTGCTTGCTTTTGGAACCCCTAATTTGTAATTTGCATGTTGGCCTGTTCCTTTTGCTGACAACCATGCATTTACTGTTTTCTTGCAATTTGTAGTGAACTACTGCAGAGGGCAAAGAGACCAAGTGTTACATATACTTTTTGCAACAGCCAATGTAACACTAGAGAAAATGGCTTATCTTTAGAATGAAAATGGATTTGTCTCATATCTAAACTGTTCCAAAAGGAAAAATGGCAGCTTTACAATTCACACATTTAAAATAGATCTTGGAGATCTTTTCTTACACAATTGATGTTTAGTCTTCCTTCCTGCTTTCTTACACTACCTTCTGTAGGCGTTCTTTTATTTTCTGTATCTGTTATCAACACTGTGTCATCTGTATATCTTATGATGTTAAGATTGTGGCAACCAATAATAAATTCTGGTAGGACTTTTCAAAGAATTTCCTTACTGTATAGTTTCAAATTCCAGTTGAATTCATTGTATTAACATATGTGCAAATACCCTTATGATAGGTATTAATACATTTTTTCTCACTCCAGCTAGGGGTAAAATAGCAGGACAGATTAGGTTCTGTAGCCTTGGTTGGCAACCAGTCTACCACAGAAAATAATAGCAACCTACTGAGGAAAAATGTTTTACCCAAGCAGATATCACATATAGCACATAACTGACTGATAGGTTGAATAAGTTCATTGAAAAACACGTCCTTGTCTTACACCCTATTATAATAAAGACCATTGTGTATTTATTAATTTATTTGTGTGTGTGTGTGTGTGTATATATATATAATATATATATATGCCTCCAGTCATGCCGCGTGTTTGCTCTTTTAACTGTGCCTTATAATTTTACTTTTTTGCAATGATTATGTCAAGTAAGGGAGAAATATATAGAGATATTCTCTATTATAGTAAGGCTGTTGTGTATTTATGTATATATATATATATATATATATATATATAATCCTCAAATATTTTGTAGTCATTTTTTTATAGCAGGAGTACACTTGTTTTTGTATATTTACTGAATTTATTTTCAACCGTATGCAGATGGTCCACTCCTAGTATAGGTTTTGGATTGTTCTAATGTCTTTCCAAATAGATCAATGTTACCTAACAGTTTCAACAAAAAGTACTTGGTGATGTATTTCATCAAAGATTTGTGCATGATCTATTTGCTCATTAGTGTTTATTAAAATAAAGAAATGAGATCAAAGAAAATGAATCTAAGAAGTCAAAAATTTAAATTTTTATTGATTAAATAAATTACTTAAACTAATGAACCTACAGGAAATAATTAAGAAAAACATTTATTAAAAAAAGTACTATTTCAAAATTTAAACATGAAATCTGTTCATTATTTGTCTATACTCTGAGATGAGTTAGTATTTAGACTATTTACATTGTTTGGACTATTGTCCTCATCTTTACTGCCATGTTTACATTGTTTTGGCTGTTGTACGCTCCAGTCTTCTTCAGCTGCTAGGAATTTTGAATAAGAATGATATACCCCAGTGATTGTAATAAAGGGTTCAGTTTGAAATTTTTAGCACCTGAAAAAGGCTGGAGTGTACAATGACTGAAACATTGTAAACATGGCAGTAAAGATGAGAACAATAGTCCGAACAATGTAAATAAAGAAATCTTTTATAAATAGGAAAAATCCATTACACTTTTCATCAGAATTACTTTATTATAATGAATGCAAAGAATTGCATTTTTCTTTCAGATTTACATTTTTGTGAAACATTTTGAAAAGGCAGTTATTTTATTTGGTGTGTGCAAAAATTTCTGGAGAGAAAAATGGCTTTCAATTTGTATTTTTCCCAAAATGCTGGAAATATTTACATATACCTGATTATAATTTGTGCTAAAAACTCATGAGCATATGTTAAGTCTTGTTCACATTTGTTGTGAATAAGTAAAAGATAATTTATAAAAAAATTCTCATTAGGGTTCTGTATACTTTATTAATATTTTTAATTTTAATTCTTAATAAACTTTGTATATATACAAATACGGGTAATGATGTGAGTCATGTGAATGCTCATGCAGATTTTTAAGTGTTGAAATTAAAATTATATTTTGTATTTTCTGTATGAGTACCAAAAACATGATCATTACTTACATAAAATATATAAATGCAGGACTTTTGACATTTTGAATATCTTTACTGAGCATGAAACACCTGGTAAGTAATTCATGAATGAAGGTTTTGATGGGATGATCGCTAATAAAAAAACTGACACCAACATATGCCAAGTAGTTGGGCTGTGGAACCCCACCCAAGCAGATGAGGCCATTTACAACAGTAGCACATCACCTACAAACTTTTCCTATTCTTTTTAAATTTTTTTTATTTGTGGCAAGTCATGACAGTACCTGAAAAATTTTGGGAATTTTTGCATAAAGAAAAACAAACCTGTTTCAAGAAATATCAAGGGAAATAACTTTTATTTTCTTAACTTTCCAAATTTATTTTTTCTAAAAAGTTAAAATAAAAATAAGAAGTATTAATTATAAGTTTATAGCATATCTAGTATTAATACACTTCTTCCTACAAGACCTCAGTGTCAATGCTACTTCCTCCATTAATTTCTTTGACACTCTGATCAATCCCAGAATAAAGAAAATGGATTGATGTATTCTAGTAGGATTGTTGTTTGAGAATTTTTATGATCATGTTACCTCCAACGTGTAGTCTACTAGATCACTTACTATATTTTCCCTTGAACAACCAAAACTAAGATGTCATTGAAAGGGAGCTAAACTATTGACCCCACAATACAAAACACTTGTTGAAAGGCATCATTGTGGACATGATGATCAACATAAACAGAACCATCTGATCTGGACATGCAGTTGTTTCTGAGACTGCTATAAGGTCATCCTCAAGGCTGCAAGCAGTTTTATTGAAAAATGTTGTTTTTCACTGTTCTACAGTTGTACTTTGAATATTTTTTTTCTATTGATTATCTTTGTTTTTATAATTTGTTTTTAGTTAACATGAGTTGCCTTGTATATTTCTTATCAGAAATTATAATTTATTTAATGACAACTTAGGCAAAACAAATATTTTAATAAGATAATTTTTTTTTTCAGAATCCTCGTGAAGTTTTGGAGCATCATAGTTTGCCATCAAAGTCTCCCCAGGGCAGTGATTCAGCCGATGAGTTCTCGTCAACCCTAACTCCATACTCTTCTCTTGCTCCAACTACCAACCAAAATATTACCAAATCCTTATCGACATCATGTATTCCTGCTGCCACTGCTAGTGATGACACTAAAGGTAATTCACACATATTCCCCACTGCTTGTTTGTAACATTTTTTTCATGAAATACCCATGTCTTTGTTTTGCATATGAATACTCAGCAATTTTAAATTTGGTTTGCTCACTGTTTTAATGCTAAAATAACCCTTTAGTATTTGTCTATATTTCTGAGATGAGGTAGTATTTACAGTATTTGAATACCCAGCAATTTTAAATTTGGTTTGCTCACTGTTTTAATGCTAAAATAACCCTTTAGTATTTGTCTATATTTCTGAGATGAGGTAGTATTTACAGTATTTGAATACTCAGCAATTTTAAATTTGGTTTGCTCACTGTTTTAATGCTAAAATAACCCTTTAGTATTTGTCTTTATTTCTGAGATGAGGTAGTATTTACAGTATTTGAATACTCAGCAATTTTAAATTTGGTTTGCTCACTGTTTTAATGCTAAAATAACCCTTTAGTATTTGTCTATATTTCTGAGATGAGGTAGTATTTACAGTATTTGGACGATTGTCCTAATCTTTGTTGCTCATTTGTTGTCTATATCCACTAGGCCATGTGTCCTTAAGGACACATGACCTAGTGAATTAGTTGGTTAATTCCTGTGACTTGACCCAAAGAGTTGTGAGGTCAATACCAGGCTACAGCACTGGTGAACAAGTAACTTGCAGGGTTAGAGGGAGATAACTCATGACTTCCAATCGAGGCATTACTACTACGCAAGGAATGAGGATGATATACCCCAGTGATTGTAATAAAGTTCGGTTCAAAATTCCTGGTACCTGAAGAAGGCCAGAGTGTACAACGGCCAAAATGTCGTACAAATGGCAACAGAGATGAGGACAATAGTCTGAAATACTGTAAAATATCACTTCTAAAGTTCTTTTCTTTGTGATTTGTGTGTAATCACTGCTACACAATTTGTATGAATTCTGTTTGCCATTTAAAGTTTATAGGTGGCTTTCAGTTCCTTAAATGAACAGATAGTCATCACCTGCCCAAGAAATAATAATTGTTTTAATTTATTTGGTAGAAGTAAACAGCTGTTTTGGCTGGTTTTGTAATTGCTAAGTAACTTTAAGATGAAAATATAAAAAACATATTTCAGCAATTTGAATTGGATAAGATTAAAGCCTAGAATTATCTAATACAGGTATACCTCATCTTACGTCGGTAATTTGTTCCAGGAGCGACAAGTTAAGTGTAAAAACAACTTAAATTGAATTTACATGTCTCTAATCTAAACCACAAATAACCATTCCCAGTTCTATATTTTATTTATAAATGCATGTTTAATAATATATGGTCAATAAGAATCTATTTTAAGCTTACAAACAAATAAATTTTAGTTTTTAATATAGTTAAAAAGATAAAAAATAAACTAAATTACATACTTGAAAATGTAGATGTTTACAATTCGGTGATTTTCACATTGTGGACTTTATATTTGTGAATGTGCTTTACTCTCATACATTATAGAATAAAATGATTTTGTAGGGTTAAATAACAAATACAGTTATTAAAATTATTTTGCGATAGCAGAAAAAAATGTTAAATTAACCAATATTTACATTCAGTTTGTTTGTTTGCATCACAGACTTAAATGGCTGTGGATCATCTACATCAACATTTGATTCTGGCTGTTGTAGTTGTTGTTCTATATGCTTTTTAATAAGAAACTGGCTGAGAGTTCCTTGAACTGTGTTCTTCTTTTCTTCAAGGGTTACATGATAAGGACTTCAGTATATGTTGCGGACAGATGTGAAGTTGAATAAAAAACTTGATTTTTATTTTTCCATATATTTTTGACAAACAATGCATAATGAAGAACAACTTAACTGGAAACAACGTAACCTGAGGTATACCTGTACTGTTTACAGAATTTGTTTGCAAAAAGAGGACAATCATTTAGTTCAAGATGCTTGCAATTCAGCCCTTACTTAATATGTCAGTTTACTTCTGCTAATTATGAATGTTTGTGATCATTAAAAGAAATACAATTAGTTTTATATATTTAAATCTAATAGCAAAATGAAAAACCTGGTTGCTCAGAATAAAATGTATTTTCTTTTTTCAAATGAAGTGATGCAGGTACAAGAACAAATGTAGAGAAGAAGTTGATGATAATCTAATCACTGTCTAGCCTCAACATACTTTTTAATCATTTCACCTCAAGCAAGGCAATAAAGCCAATAGAATGCAACAAATTACTAAGTATGACAAAATATGAGAAAAAGGAAAACATTACTAAGAAGAGAGAACAATAAAAGAACATGAATTTAAAAAAAAAAAAGACAAGAGAACTATTGACATGGCATTTAAATTTTTGAAGATCAAAGTTGACTGACTGGAAAGTAAGAAGCCAGAAGAAATTTCCACAAGAAAGGTATACATAAGGACACCTGAAACCTCATCTAAATATAGCAGTGAAATTTTCTGAGGGTGAAGTCAGTACTCACAAATCTGAAGAATTTGATGATAAACTTTACTTTAATAGTTGAATTTTCCAATTTATATTTTTTCTTCATTATTTACCTTTAGACTAATTTCAGGTCATTGTGCCCTCTTGCCTTCTTCAGGTGTCTATTGCTCTGGGTAATCTTTAGAGGGAATTTAGGAGTAGGTGGTTATTTTTTTGCTGCCCATGTCTAGGTATATCTTGTAGATTAAATAAAGGGTTCAGTTTGAAATTTCCTAAAGGTTACCTGGATCAGCAGACTCTTGAAGAAGACCAAAGCGCACAAAAGGGATAAAACCTTGAGATAACAAAATTGATGAGGACATTGGTAAAATAATTTTTTTCTGTTATATAAACTTTTTGTTTCTTTGATTAAAATGGTTGTAATTTTTTGCTTTGATATTTGTTTTTTAATTTAGTTAAGCTGAATGTAACAACAATGTTTTTTATTGACCAAACTCAAAAGCTGACATATTTTTTCTCTCCATGACTTTACCTCCAAATGCAGAAATATCATCTAATGTCAATAGCATCACATTTATAGACTAAAATTACTTTTTTTTTTATTTCTGAAGAAATTGTAATTACTTAATTGCTTTTAATATAACAGTGTGTCTTACATGTCATCATAGTTTTAACTGTAATGTACCAATTTTGACCCAGCACCAACTTTAGATAGCTGTCCAATCAAATTTCTTAAATATCAAAATACATTTAATTAATGATTTTATTTCTAAAATTTTCTTACTTTAAACAAATGTATATTAATAATAATGTTGCTAAAGTAGTATTTTTTTAATCTAATATTTTTTTGCTTTAATCTTTTACATAGGTGCCATGTCTTTGATGAAAAGAAATAACAAGTATGTATAAGATTTTGCATTTCTTCTTCCAGATAATGTTAACATTTTTATTCTATCAATCTTCTTGAATTGAATTATCTTTCTTTTCAGGTGTCATTTATCTTCTGTTTTGACCTTTATTCACTCTCCTTTCTCCCATAATTCTACTTCCTCTCATAGCACATTTCTTTGGAGTTTGGCTTTTGGTACCTACCACTCTATCCTGATTTTATTCTCTGCATGAGAATGATGATGATAATTTCAGAAAAGATTTTTTTGTTGGCTTTATCCACCCCACTTTTTACCATTATTTTACCCGTGCTTCTTAATTTCCTGCAATTTCAACTTGAAAACAGATGAATTAAAAAGAAAAAAAGAAAGTTATGTTCAGATTTCACTTTAAGAAAGTTAAACTGATAATTTTCTCACTGAATTTTGATTATGTAAATTAACTTTTCTTTAGCTTTGTTTATTATCTTAAAAGTCTGATTTATGATTTATGATTTAGGAAAAGGGATAAAAAACATGAAGATTTAGTTTTTAGTTTGGTATTTACAAATAAATTTGATTTATGAAAAAAATATTTCTACATTTAACTAGTGACTTCAAACAGTTCAATCACTGTTTCTTCTTGTATGAAATAGGTTTTTCTAAATTATTTTTTCTTAGTTGTGATATGATAAAATTCTTTTTTTTTTAAATGACAAAATTAAATTCTTATTTACATTTGGATTAATCTTTGTTCTTTTCACAAAGTTTCAGCTGTTCAGGTGTCTTTCAATCCAGGTAAACTTCATGAAAATTTTGAAATAAGTCCTTTATTCAGTATACAGGGGTAGATTATTCTTGTTCTGCTATTAATGTTTGGAGATATTTTGTTTTGTTCTTATTTCGTACTGTTCAGTGATTGCTTTTTTCTTTCGTTGAGTCTAAATCTGTATGACACAGGTATTAAGCCCACAATTACTATGTCACCAAATTCACAAATCATTGCTTTAATCCATTAGTTAGTGTTCTGTGAAGGTTTTACAGGGTTGTCAGACATTCTAAGAAATGGAATTTCCTGAAGGTTGCCTGGATCAGAATGGCTGAAGTATTGTCATAACAAAGATGAGGACATTAGTCCAAATGTAAAGAGTGCAGGGCAACTCAACACTGGGACAACTCAGGACTGAGACAATTCAACACCAGAAAAACAACTTTTTTTGTAACCAAATCAAATTAATTTATTCAGGAATAAAACCTTAATTGATGATTTTTATTTTCAAATAAGGCATTATATAAAATATGAACTGATTTTTGTTGTTTTTTTTAAAATTATTTTTTGATAAATTGAATTGATATATAAAAATAATTAATTTGAAACATTAAATATTATATTTTTTATAAGAATATTTTAGAATTTTGGTTTACTTTATTAAAAAATTAATTTTTTTACAATTTACTTTATGAAAATAATATAAAAAATATTCATTAATAAAGGTTTAAACCTTAATAAATTATTTTTATTTGATTATAAAAAAGAGTTATGTTTTTCAGTTTCTGAGTTGTGGCAGTGTATAGTTGTCCCTTCCTAAAATGTAAATAACTTCTCATTCTTAGAATTAAGACACTATATATTTTTTTTATTTTTAATCAAAACTCTTTTTAACTGAAGGAAAAAAAAACAACATTTGAACACAATAATTAAGAATGCAGATTTCTATTATCTAATATGCAGCCAACAAAACATTATTTATTACTTTGTTTTTTTTTTAAATGAATATCACCTTTGTTACTAAAATTTTCTTAAAGCTCCTTTTCTTTTGTTATGGAATCATAATTTCTCCTGGTCAGCCACCAAAAATATTGTTAATTTGAGTTTCTAGAACTAAATTTACTTTTAAAAGAGTGTTTATAATTTCACTATTTTATACTCATGTTTCAAATTATGTAAATTATGAATTTTTGATTTGAAAAATATTTTTGATTAATATCAATATTTATATCTCTAAAATGTGACTGGAAATAGCTGTTTTTAATATTTATAATGTATAATTTATGTTTTTAATAGAGCTTTATCATTTCTCCTCATTGGCTCTTTTATTTCTTTTCTCTGAACTTTGTTATAGTTTTAGAAACAGTCCTGGAAAAACTTGTACATGGCATTATTAAAAACAGCTAGAATACTAATAAGAGTGCTAGAGTATTGAGAACACTTACTATCACTTCAACTCCAGTGTAAGCCACCAGTTATTACTGATGTGAACATTTAATTAGTTGGAAACATCCAGATGATGGCATTATTGAAAACAGCTTGAATACTAAGAAAGATATAGTTGTCACTTAATATACAGTATAAACCTCCAGTTATTACTAGTGAAAACATTCTAGTGAATAATAATTGAAAAAGAAAGACTAATATTGAGCACAAACTAGTGACTGTCCAAGAAAATACTCTGGAATTTTTGAAACCCTGACAGCTCACTCCATTCAATTATTGGGCTGTTGGAAACAAGTAGATTCTGTCAAGTTTATATATTTCTGTTTCATTGGCTCACAGTTTGTAGATTAAAGGACCTAAAAACAAAATAATAGAAAAACAGGACCTCACCTATGAGTGATGAAAGTTGGGAAACTATAAAATTAGTCATGATATAATAATTGACAGAATGAATTGAAAATTTAAAGAATGACTTGGACTTATTAAAACTACAGCAGTACTGCTTTTGAAAAGAATAATTTTCAGGAGATTTTAGGTTTTTTATTATTACTTGATACTCAAGTGGCATTAAAGCAGAAAAAAAGGAAGATTATCAAATAATGATAAATATTAAATTGTAAATAATAACTATAATAATAAAATAACAATCTATATTATAAAGAATGCCTTCTCTGTTCGTCACACACTATCTGCTTGTGACTTAGCATGTGCATATGTATATGCGTATGTGTTATGCATGAGTGACTTCCATATGCTTGTGCTATTTAATGTGTGCATTTACATACAGACAGTGGAATAATACAATCCCCAACTCACTCAGTTTGGACAACCCTTTGGACTGAGCTGGAAACTTTAAAAAACAATTTTTTTTTAAAACTTGGAAAAATAAGATAAATAGAAGATTTTATTGAATTTGTGGGAAATTATTCAGTAACTGAATAATGTTTTTAAAGATTATACTTTTGAAAATTTTTGTAGAATTTTTAAAGTCTGTTATTGAATTAAAATATACACATGCATATATTATTTTAATGGAATTGAAATGGACATCTGTGTTATGAGGGAATAATTTCCCTGTCTGGCAATAAACCTTGGATAACAGGAAAATGTTATAAACTGGCTCTTTGAAGTCACTTTTATAAATACTTCTGTATTTAAACTGAATAGAGATGATATAAATGTAGTATTTTAAATGTGCAAACAATTTAGATTTTAAATTTGACTATCTGACTGCTGGTAAAGCAACAGGTACAAAATAGTAATACTATATTTATAATAGAAGAGTCAGTGTTCATTTTATTTTGATGTACAAAACAATTTATACTATATTTTTAGATTTCCTTGCATAGCATATAAGAGAATTAAATTAATGTATTCCTAATTTTTTTAATAGCATTTTTGCATTTATAAATAGATTGCTTTTAAACACTGTTGTACTTTATTAATATAAATTTTATTTCATTTACTGCATAAGATGTTTTATATATATATATATATATATATATATATATATATATATATAAATGTGCATGCATATGCCAGTATTTGAATTATTTGCCTGTATGAAAAGAAAATGAGCTTATATTTAGTTGTCTTACAGAACAGCTGAAATACGGATGACTAATAATAAGAATAGCATAATTATGTTCTAATATTAAAACACTGATATGTAATAGGAAATACAAGTAAAATAATATTTATCAAAATCCTTGCAGAACTTATGAGTTCATAATAAGAATAATTTTGATATTATCGAAAAAGGGCAGAGGTGAAGTTTTCTGACATCACTGAAAAGGGCAGAGGTGAAGTTTGTTTTCTGAAAGAGCCAATAAGTATTAATGATCAGATAAGAATAATGTAATCATGCAGTTTGATCATTTTTGTTGTATTCAGTTATTCTGTTAAATCCTTACAAGAAATGGAATTACATTTTTTTTAACTGAACTGGTGCAGGTAATGACTAATTCAAATTTAGATTGTTATTTCTTATTGAGTATTTTAATTTTCTTCGTACTAATCCATGTCTCAACTGTAATGTCTGTTTTCAATTCTTTTTCTGTTATTTTATGACCTGATATTCTTATGGTTAGTGTATTTTTTCTAATTTCATAAAATTTGTCTTTGTTTTTGTTTTGAAGTGAAGTTGTTTTTTCTTTGTGTGTTTGTAATTAATTCTTTGTTGACTCATCCTTCAGAGCATATTATATTTTAAAAAGACTTGTTTATTTTAATCTTTTGACATCATTGAAAAATTTACTGTAATCCTTTGTGTATAGATTGCTAGGGAGTATAAGACACAGTTATCTTGGAACTTTTTGGAAGAAAACAAAAAATGAAACATTTTGTTTACTTTTGTGATTTGTAAGCAATATGAAAACATGATAATGACTCTTCTTGGGGTAGGTGGCAAGTAAATCACCAATACCTACTGAGAAAATAAAGCAAAATAAATTTGAATAAAAATAACTTTTTGTTTCCTTTGGTTTTAATTATGAAAAATTTATTTTTACTTTGTTGCAATATGACATTTGGTTTATATTATTTCTCCAGTAAACAAATGAATCCAATTTGTCTTTATTTTGTCTGTTTTTGTGACACTGAGAATTGACAGAGAGTGATCAAACTAAAAAGCAAAGGGGGAAAAGTCTACTAAGTGGAGAAAAAGTTGAAGAAAGTTAAAAAAAAAAAAATCATGTTTTAAATTAAATCCAAGGAAAATCAAATCCAGAATAACTAAATGGAATTCAGTAAAATTGAGCAAAACCTAGACAACCACCTCTCCCCACTTTCCGTCGTTAAGAAAGAGTCCATTAAACATATACTGGAAAATGTTAAGTAGAAGGAATCATATGTTGATGATAAAGGAAAACCCAGTGATTGCCAGAATAACATTTATGATTTCTCTGGAAAAAAGGGACCAGGAAAAAGACATCTGTTCTGAATCAGCCACTCAGAAGAGAAGTACCTCCTCTGCAAAGAGAAGCCAGACTGAAGCGTTTGTTCCTTATAATTTGTTCTGAGAAAAATTTTATATCCAAGCATTAATTTGGATTTCCTTGAAAGCAAGTGATAATGAAAATTTAATTACTAGTTTGAAGTGACCATGGACAAATAGACTGATCTATTGGTTGTAAAAATGCATAGGTTGAAAAGACAGACTTTTGTTTAAGGAGAAGTGGAAATAGTTTTCATTCCTTTTCTTTTGAGTGGTTTGGTTGATGGAGAAATAACAGCGTGAGACAAGGTGGTGACTGAAAATCCTTTTTACTACACCATTTTGAGAGTTTGGATAATTAGAGGAAGCAGGCTGATGTTAGCTTCTGAAAAGGTGGGAGAAGGAAGAGAAATTACCATCTGTATGGAGTGGTAGTATGAAATGAGACGTGAGAGGAGTCAGAGTAAAAGAGGTGAGATGTAAAGGGAGTTGGACTAAAAAGCTCGATTCCTCTGGCTACTCTCAGAAAAGAGCTAGACTAGCCCAAATTTAGAAAACCACTTGAGTAAAGAATTTTTGAGAATATGTAATTTTAGAAAAAGAGTAGAATCAAGCCAAACCCAAACTATGGCTAATCCCCACCCCTGCCAGATGCTGGACTTCATATAAGCTGAAATTTGTTTGCTAAGACCTTTTGACCAAGACCTTGTGCCAGTCCAGAAGATGGCAAAACCTAGGTGAGAAAGAGAAGAGCAAAAGATCACAGGAAAACTTAGAAGAGAAAAACTTAGAGTGTGAGAAAACTTAAGAAAAAACCCAAAAGACCAGATTGAAGTGAAGACAAGAGAGACCTTCTGACCAAGATCTTGTGTTAGCAATGAAAACCAGAACTTAGAAATTTAAGTTACTACCAAAATGAGCTGCACTCTTCAAAGGTGATCTCAGTGTCATTTGATTTTAAGTGGGAAGGTTAAAACTGCTGTATACAACAAAGCATATATAAACCAAATCTGTTATATTTTTAATCAGAGTTAATTCTTTATTCCAAAGAATTCTTTTATTGTTGTGTAACTCCCAGCTATCAGACCAACTCTAACTTCTAGTTTACTTCATCTGAAATCAAAAACACAACATAGAAGATGATTGTGAACAGACAAATGCCAGCTAAGTCTAGCGAGACTGTACTACCAACATGATATCAGCAGCAAAACAAGCAATGCATTTGTGAGTAGTCAGTTAGATAGTAGACACAGTGGTCTGAAGGAACTTGAAGACCAATGCAGGTTTTATGGCTACATTATTGATTACTATTGACTAGGATTGATATAAAGGGTAATATATTTAACTTGTTAACCAGGTTTGAAAGGATTGAGAGTTATATTTTGAGTTCTGCAAAAAATGGAATTGAGTTTTAAATTAAAGTATAAAGACCCAGCAGACTTTTAGACTTGATTTTGCATTAAAAAACTGCATCTTATACACATAAGATTACAGTAATATATTTTTCCTTTGAAACTTAGATTTGACTTTATATAGTCAATTATTTTTTGTATAAATATTTTTATCAATAAAAAAAGGTAAAACTTATTGCTTGGAGGGCAGCTTTTTATAATGTAGCTCTTGAAGAATGATTGAAATCATACTTATTTAGTTCATTGTTCTTGTATGAAATCACAATTCTTTGATTAATGTTTCTTTAAAAATTAATGCTATTCAGACTTTTGAGTTTATTTGGAGATAATTTTTTTTACACTTATTAATATTTCAAGCTTTGTTTGAGCATTTAAATTTTTTTTATTGATACTGTTACTATTGCTAATTTCTAGAGTGCCATTATCATATACCAGACCAGATGTGGCAGCAATATTCAATGCATGGATTAATGGTAGACTTATAAAGGGGTAAAATAGATTCTGGTGAGAAAAATTTTCTAGCAACACAATGAACCAAATTTCTTAGCAGCAGACCAGGCAATTGATTCAGTATAATTTTTTCCATATCATGTCAGTGGAAAATATTAGCCTAAGAAGGCACAAGAAGTCATTTTCCTGAAGATTAGCATCAACCATACTAATGGAAGGTAAAAAAAATGTTCTCTCTTAAGATGATTAAAAGAGGGCACTTTAGTTTTGGAGGTTTGGTCATGTTGGTCAGTAAAAGGATGGTAGATTCTTTAGTTTTATTGATTTCTTGCTAATTATTCATTTGTTCATTAGATTTTGCATTTTACTTTTTCAACATTAATTTTTGGCTCAGTTCTATATGTTTTTTGTTTTCTTTAGCAGATGTTTTGTTACTTTAATACCTTTTTAAAGTTTTAAATTGGTTCAAAGTTACTTTCCTTTCAAAAATCAAGTCTTCTGAGATTGATGCTTATTTAGCATATTTGATGGTATATAAGATTTGTTCCCTTTTTTTTTTCCTGCCTTAAAATATATCTAAAAAAATGAGTCTTTTATATGTTTAAATATTAGCATAACTAATGTTTATACAAATGCTGCCATCTACTGGTAACTAATATTGCAATATTAAGTACATGAAGAAATCTTGAAATGATATCAGCCTTACAAAGATGCTCTTCCAGGAAAAAAAAAACTATTTGGTCAGTTTTTGTGAACTGGATCAAGCTAAAAAGTTTTTGATACCTCCTTGTAAGAAGTCTTCTATGCCATCAAATATGATAAATAGTTTTAGTTTGCTGATGTTTTTAATATGAAAATTGATTTTTTTTTCTTTTTTAATATATTGAGAAAATGGTCCTTTTTAATGAAATTTATTAAATCTAGCTTAGTACAATATAAAACCACGAATTTTGAACACCCAGTGAAGATTGAATTCATTACAGTAATAATAATAGTCTCTAATTTGCTGACCATTATACCAAGGTGTCCTTACCCTGCTTCATTTTATGCCAAGATTTTTCATTGTAGTTGAAGACAGATATGGCTTTAGTTTGGCGTACTGAATTCAATTTGATTAACTCTACCAAGCAAATATATTCTAAATACACATATCTAAAATTAGGTGTACAAATAAACTGATTTTGTATGCATTGAAATACATCTTCAGTAGTGCTGTCATTTAGAACTGGATTAAGAAAAATGTATCGATATGAAAAAAATTCAAATAAAATTAAACAAGAGAATTTAGAATAATATTTATACTCTTCCTAATATTCTAATTTCTACACAGGCAAGCCCTGCTCTATACAATTTCATTTAACATGATCTATTTATAAAATTTTGTGACTTCAATTTGTCTGTAAAATCCTCTAAAATAGCCAAACATTGACTGATCAGAACCAAATTTTGGAGAGAAGTGCAAACAGGTAAGGGGATACAAAGTACAGTTGCTTACATTAGGGTGAATAGATAAATACAATAATTTTTTTTTTTTTAATTTTTTTTTTAATTAAAAGTTTTATTATTTAACATACAAAATACTCTCACTCTTTTAAAAACAATTTAATGATTAAAATAACAAATTACTTATTTAATAAAAATGCAATATTGTTTTTTTGCTTGTCTTATATATATTTAATTCCAGTAAAATATAATGTACAGTAATTTCAGTGTAAATATAAATGCAGTAGGGAGTTTCAAATAGGCTGGGGATTTCAAGAGTATGAAATCCTGTGAGGATTTCAATATGTGTCAGGGTGTTGTAAAAAAGTTCTAGTCTATAAAACTGCTATTTTTTGTTTTATGTAATTATTATGTACTTACCTCAAGTTCATCATGGAACTTTTTGGAAGAAAATTATTTTAAGTGTTGTATGTATGTTTTTTAAGAGAAATCTAGATAAAAAAAAATCATACAAATTAAAATATGTGAACTTACTAGAATTTGTTTTATATCAAATTGCATATCTTTTGTCATGAAAGTGCTCAATGAAGAATTAGTGACAATAGTTAATAAATTAATGAAAATTCAATTGACTGACTTTTTTGTATTTTGATGAGAAATGTACTCATAAAACTTTGAAGTCAGTCAAAAGGCAAGTCAATTGTGCATCCATTAATATACTGATATAGTCATGCTGTAAAATATGACAACAATTGTTAGAATGTTTTGATACAATGAAACAAGTTTTGAGATTCAATAAAGTGGAGATAAAAAAATTTACAGGTAAAATAGAGGCCAATGAACCATTTTAAATAATTCATTCTCATATTTTTTAGATGTTTTTATGGTATCTCAATTATTCTTGGTTACTCCTGGTATTATATAAAATCTCTTTTTACTCAATGTCTTTTTGTGTTCAATAGTGAAATGAAAATATCTCTTGCAAGAAAAAGATTAGCAATAGAACAACAAAGACAGTGATAACAAAGCCTATTTAAAGACCAAATTGAAGTAAGATGATTCCTAAAGACAAAATCTCTATCATGAAAGGCTTGAACAAGACTGCAATCTAAGAAATGTAGAATTAAAGGAACTGATTAATGAAATAGTTCATTTTACATGGAATCTAATTTGTCTCATTGCAGATAAATATTTTATTTGTATAGATTATTAAAATGACATAGTAAGTAATCACACAAATTTACTAATTTTAGTTAATTTACTTCCCTTCCCACTGCAGATAAGACATGAAAAAATATAAATACTGATAAATATTGATAATTATTATGTAGTTTGATTGATAATTGACAAAGAGAAATCTAATGTTGATTATTATTTTTTATCACAGACTTATAGTGATAGACAAATTATATGCTTTTGAAAGCAATACATCTATAAACAAATTCATTGTAATTATTCTGAGTATGTAAGTAAAAGATAATGCAGAGTTTGACTATAGTTATATATCACAGAAACCAGTCAGATTTGTGTTTAATAAACTCAGTGTAGTAATTACATACAAAGAAATGATCTCTTTAGAGATATAATTTTTGTCTTTGCTCTCCAAATAAGTTTGCTCCTTAATATTTCTTTATCTTTTATATAGAATTTGATTGTATTAAATCAACGTTGAATATATTTATTAAAAATTTGAAGACAGTGATATACAAAGATTTCAATGTACACAATTATTTACTGTCATATATATGACAGTTTTAGCTTCCACATAAACTACACCTTGCACCTTTGAATATATTATCAAAACTATTTCAAACTTTCAAAATTAGGTTTAATTTTAATGGTTGCAAGTAATTATTATTTTGTATTTTAAAGAAAAAATTAAATCCCTTTGTTTAATTGCAGATCTTTAGAAAAGAAAATTGAATAATTATACATGACTCTGGCAATAGTATAAAGTATATTGATATAAGAATATTTTTATAGTCATCATTTGAAATTATATTTAAAAAGGAAAATCATTTTTTTATTTTTTGCATCTTAGAATTTACTGAATATTCATAAATACTCTTTTTACTATTTTTCTGTTTAAATTTTCACAAAAGTTAAAAGATGTTTGTTTAATGACTTTTTTCTCAATATTTTGTGTGTCCTTTGAAATCACAAATGGGTTTTAAAATTTGATATCATTTTTGTTGATTATCTTGCATGATTAAATTCTATCTTCATTTTGTAAAATTAATTTAGGAAATTAATAATTATCAGAAATATTAGATTTTCAAACCCCTTTTGAGATTTTTAGACAATTATTTCTGCACGATAGTTTTAAAAATGATTATGTATTTTCAAAAAAAATATGAAAATGTTTTATTAATAATATTGCTTTTTTAAAATTGTTTCTTTTTATAAATTTACAGATGTATAACTTCTTTCAATATATTTTTTGTTACCCAAAATATGTTCATTTGCTTAAACAAGATGTCTTTAAAAAATATCTGCACATTTAGATAAACAATAATTATATAGAATTTACCTTTTGTTTAAAGTTTGAGACACTAGTAAATATATAATTGTATAGTTTTAAGGTACACTATATTCATGGGTAAAAGTGCTTAATATCAGAGTGTGTATGTAGATATAGAATTATAAAAATTAACACCAACAAATTACAGTTTTTCATTCCTGTATGCAATCTTCAGGCATATATGTGTGTGAAAAAATGGTCAATACACAGTTCAAAGAATTGAAAGTGTACAGCTAGTTATTATTTAAAATATTACAAACAGTAACTTTTTCTGCTATAGTTGTTTTTCTGTCACTTTTATTTATACACTTATGATATCAGTAGGCAATTGTATTGGGAATCTTACCTACATATCAGCAACTTACATACTATTTCTAATAGCACAGCCAAAATTCTGAATTTTCTTATATGCTATGTCCAAAAAAAAAAAAAATCTCTTGTTTACACACAAGGGAAATACAATAATAATAAAAAAATTTCTTCAGTCATTTTCATTGAAATATGTTTTAGAGAGAGACTGCTGCCTAAATGAACCATATTATATGTATAATATATATGAATCTTAAATGTACTAGCAGAAAGAAAATTGTATTATAATTATCTCCCTTGCTATTCTATAGCCTGACTATAAAACATTTCTGAATATTTTTAATGTGCATATATTTTTTAAAGACATTACTTTTGTAGTATTTCTTTTGTTGTTGCTCTAAACCCAAACTTTGTTATAGCAAAAGTTAACATGATTGAATATTTTTGTTTGCATGTTCAACTCTGTAGAATTTGCAAAGACTTTGGTTTGCATGATGCTAATGTTATTCTTCGCATCATCATTCACAGATGAAAGTTTGCTATCTTTGGCCAAATGTTTGAGAAGCTGTTTTCTTTGTAGGTAGGAGGTAGCCAGGGCTTGGGTGTGAGGAATTGTTTTTGAGCTTATGGAGCTCATCTACTTAATCTGATAGAACAAACAATACACTCATTGTTAAAAGTTTATTTATTTAAGATTGTTTAGTGTTGATTATGTCAAGTATATTAGTATTCCTTCTGATACTTCGCGCTATATGTCAATTTATCATTGGCTCAGAAATGCAGTGTATTCCTCTTTATCAATGTTCCTGTTTTTTTTAATCTAGCCTCAGTTAGAAACATTCATGTATAATTATTTTATAACAACTTGATTATTTTTTTTATGTATGCATATAACCAAATAAATATCAAATTTTTAATTTTATTTTAAATGTGATTTTTATATATATATATATATATATATATATATATATATATATATATATAAATAAATAAACCACACACACAAGAAAAACATAGACAAAAAGAAACAAAAATTAAATTAAAATTTTAACATCCCTTCATGTGCATGAACATCAGTTTAGGATGAAATGTATCATATGAAAAAAGATTTCCACTTTGTCATTGATTTATACACTTATTGATACAAAATAACTTAGAGAGCTTAAAGTTTTTAATTAAAAAAAAAACAAGTACTGAAAATCACATGGTAAAGTTTTCATATAACAATAAAATAGTGTTTTAAAAATACCAGAATGATGAATTTGCTACCTGATGATTGCAGGAGCATGAAACTTAGTCAGCTTAGGTTGAAACACTTTGACCCTAAAACTATTTTTTTTTTTTTTTTGTTAAAGTCCATTCCTTTCTTTAGAAATGTATGTATATATATATATATATATATATATATATATATAGTGTTCAATACTGTAACAAACTGAAATAATAAACTTTATACAATGAGTGAAAACAATCTACTTTAGAGTAGTATAGAAAAAAATATTTTATAGTACAGAATATTACACAAGACATTCTATACTGACTAATCAGATGAATATTATGATATTTATTCATTAATTTATTAAAACTGACACCATCTTTTAAAGTGACTAATAAAATATTGCTATTATCCATAATACACTTAGTATGTTAACTTTCTGGAGTTGTATAAAGACAGGTATAAGTTTAAACAATTTAAAAAAGATAACAAAGATGGTCTCTGGATTTAAGATAAATTAATGAATAAGATACAGAAAAATTACCATTCCCCTTCAAACTTTTAAATGGGGGATAAATTATTTGTCATATGTGGTTGGTTCAAATTAATTCTATTATCTTTGCTTCTATTGTTTTTTTTTTCTTTCCCACAGGGAATATGAGAAAATTAGTTTAAACCATCTCTATAATAATGATTGAATTACTTTAATTTTATAGATGACAAATACACTATTTTTTTAATATACTTTCAGTCTCTTGCCTTTTAAAAATTATAGCAAAGTTTAACATATATAACTAAAAAAAAAAAATAACACTCAAAAGGATGTTTTTTTTTCTCTTGACACCGATGTTACTCCTTTGGCAATTTTTATTGTTTTAAAAAGCCTTTTTTTATAATTTTAATAAAACCCAAATGTCTGAAACTGAATTTATACATTTTCTTCTTGAAAATTGAGAAACATTTTTAAATAGAAATAGTTACCAATTTTACAATGATTTTGCATAATAAAGTCTTGGTAAACTCCCTTGGAAAATTAACACAAGAAATAAATGATATCAAAAAATGTTTGGAAAATGCAATTTTTTCAAAATTTGTTTTTACAGTTATATTTTTGTTATATGTTTATTTCAATTATCTTGTTCACATACTTTTTTTTAATTTATGAATAAAAAAAATATTGTATTAACAGTTTCTTCTTTATAATAAGTTAAATAATGAATATTACATTAGAGTTGGTTCTTGTATTTGTATAATCTTAAATTTTGTTGTTAATTCTCAAGATAAAAAAAAATCAATAAATTCCATTTTATATGTTCGGGTTTTATTAAAATTCTGAAAATAGTTTTTTAAAACAATACAAATTGCAGAGCAAGTATGCTTTAATGGTGATGCCGAGAAAAAATCTTTTTGACACACTTTTTTTGAGGGTACATTTGTTAAGCTTTGCCAAAATTATTATCTTGATAAAAGTACATTTTTAAAAAGCTGAATGTCTCAGTATGAGTTTTTTAAAGCTGGAAATAATGCAAATGTGTTGCTTGAGTTGATATTGAGTTTTGTATTGTTATATATCACACTAGGTAAACTACAATGCAAATTTATTTTCTGTTGATAAATAATTACTTTATTTGATGGCCCTCTTCACCAAAAAAAATAAATATCTTCATGCAAAGTTAAAGGATCTTGTAGATTAATATTTACCAATATGCCAAAAGCTATCAAGTACTGATACCTTGTCTAAACACCATCATCTCTTTTATAATATATAAAATGCAAAATACAGAGTACATTTATTTAATAAAATCACCATTGGCTTCAAGCATGGTCTCTAGACAACTTCACAATCTCCTGCAACTCTTTTGGATGGTCCCTTTGTTTAAGTTAGTGAATGCTGCCATAATCCTTGCCTTCAGTCCGTTTTGGTTTTATAAGGAGTTTTGTTGGTCTCTCACTCAGCTGTGTCCCACACATAATAACCAAGGGGATTGCAGTCTGGGGAGATAAGTGGCAATATGTAAGGGGTAATGTGGTTGCAGAAATTGTCTGACAGCCATGACTGGGTTCTCCTGCTTGTGTGGCATAGTGCAAAGTCCTGTTGCCAGACACAGGATGTCCAGCAGCCACTCTCTTGACCCAGGGCAGCACTACCTACTTGATGTTGGTCTCTGTATGGGTCTATGGCCCTGTGGAAAGATAAATAGAGGCATAATGCCACTATCACTTGTGATCACTCAAAACACCTTTGTAATCACCGACTCTTTCTGAATCCTCTGTACTGTCCCCAGACTGACACCTAAACACTCTGTAGTGTTTGTATTGGAACTTCTGGCATGAATGCCAAGAAGTACAGCATGCCATTTCCAAATTCCTGGCTGAGTGAATTGTGACATTGTGCCCTTTTCCTCACAGTCAGTGCCAAACTGACCCTACTATACTGTGCAGCTGACAAAATTGAGAACAAACAACCTGCATGCATAAAATTAAAAATATAACATGCTGACACTTGAACTCATCACACGTTCTATATGATAACAGGAAACATTACTTGATGCCCATAAGCAAACATACTTCATGTTATTATAACAAAAATATTTTATTAAGTTGGGGAGAAAAGACAACTAATAATATTTTACTCTTTGTTTCATGTCAGCTTTCTCTGAATATTTTTACTTTTAATAGATCTTATGGCCATATCACATTGAAACATTGGTTCTTGCACAGTCACTGGTTAAGCAACCTCAAGCCTGGTTAGTACCTAGATAGGTTACTCCTTGGAAATACTAGGTGCTGTAAGCTTAGAGGTTTGGGTGATATAATGGCTAAGAACTGGAAACTGGAGAGCTGAGTTCCAATTTCAGTTAGGTTTATTATATTCTTTTATGCACAAATACCTTTAGGAAAGATATGAACCCTTTTCTCCCCATCTACGGGTTAATTAGTAGGACGTGTCTCAGAAACATTCTTTTTTATGTGCAACAATTGGGTTGATCACTTAGATAAAAATCCTAGGTTACTAATGCAGAAAATAGAAAATGCAATTTCAAAATTAGTTAAATATTGCTGTTTTTTTTTTACATGAGTAGATTAGTATTGTAATATTAAAATGGTGTGGTTGGGATGGTACCTTATTATCCCCAGGTAAAACACACATTCCTTTTTTAACGAAAAAGTTCAAGGTAAAAACTTGAGTAGACTATTGGCATATATTGTAAGAGGGTGCATTTTTAAACTTGAGACTTGTGTACTGTACAGAGAAAATCATTAAAATATTTAGAATCTTTTCAGTACTAATTCTAATTCTAAGATCAAATTTGAAAGCATCAAAAACGAGCAGTTGCAGCAAAATGCAGTTACCTCCCTTGTTAGCTTTGACAGGAATCCAAAGAATACTTTAAAAAGTAAAATAACTTGAGTTTAGTTTCTTTAAATAGATTTATCTTAGAAACTAATTAGATATGAACTGGTGCTAAAGAGATTCCAGGGATTAAAAAAATATATCCTGATGTTTGGTCAGATTTTGGTAACTAGGTCAAGTAGAGAACTCTTCACCACCTTATAGATTTAGATTAGGATGTGTTGAGAAAGGAACTGACCCTTTTTTGGATCTTAGGAGAATTAAACAGCATTTGCATTTTCCAGCCAATATTTGAAGATTTTTTTTGTATTAAATTTCTTAATTATTAGAAATGTTTTTAACATAAAAAAGAAGGCTATTTCATTTAATACCTCAAGCAATATTTTTATCAATTTAAATTAAGAAAACTTCTTTTTTTTTATTTGAATTTAGGAAAAAAATATTTTTAAGTTAAAATATTTTTGTAGAAAAATATCTTTAATATGCGAGTAGCATTTTTAGATTAATTTTTTTTGTAGATGTAAAAAAAGGCTTCAAAGATATTTTTCTTTTGAAAATATTTAAAATTTTTTAAAACTCATAGTGAAATTAAATTGAATGTTTGTATATACACACACACACACACACACATATATATATATATATATACACACACACACACAAACTAGAGGAGTGGAAAAGTCCTACAATTATACTAAAAGACATTACTAACTCACCTGCACCAGTTTCAGAAGCTTTACACTGGGCCACAATGGTATAACAGCAAGGGTTGATCACAATCATTTCTCTTGTGAACTTTCAGATTTTATATCCCAAACCTTGAGGATAATGAGTGAGTTCCTGCTTCATTTGGTTTTCATTTTTTTTCCTTCTTCAAATTCAGATTCTTTTTTTTTTTTTTTTTTTTTTTTTTACCAAAATGGCTACCCAATGTTATGTCTCTCTCTGCATGTTTTCAATGATTCTTTTTGCTTTCTCCTTTGCTGTGTTTTCTTCTGCACTTTGTTGCTTTCATCTTGCAATCTGCATGTGACTTTTAAAAAAAAAATTTCATCTTCTGCACTTGTTTATCATTAACATAATTTGTTCACCTGTTCATATGCCTGTTTTTCAGCCATTCATGTGTATTAAAAACTACTGATTTCAGCAATCTTAACAGAACTATAATAAAAGTCTATTGTATGCCATTCTAGTAATGCACTAGTAATTTTTTTTTTATTTCATATCAACAGGGTTATATTAGAGATTTTGCTATAATTAAAAAAAAAAATCACTAAACCTTATCCATCAGAGAATTTTAAATTATAAATGGTACAAGTAATTCTTAAAAAATTACTAGTCTATAATAAATATAGTTTAAAATTTTTAAAAAAATCACCTTTTCCTTGTTGAGGAAGTATTTTTTAACTTTTATTTTTGCTTTTATGCAAATTTCTCAGAGTTTTCTTTTTTCTCTTTAAATAATTCTTAATCCCTATACCAATAAAGAAACATCATCTGCTATAGACAATAGACTCTTTTCCAGAAAATTAGTAAGATTATTTTATCCGTCACTGTAAAAAAAAAAAAAAAAAATTACCCCTTTTTTTTTTTTACTCTCTTCTATGCCAGCAGGATTAATCTTCATAAGTTTCTATCATGTCAAAAATGATAATAGATATAGCAGCCATTTTGCTATATCTGCCTGGGTCGATGAATTAAATATATTGCCAATGTATTTACTCATTTTTTTTCTCTTATCAGGTGTGTGTCTTTTCATATGAGTATAAGTTGTAGAATGGATTATTGGAGGTGGGGATTTAATCACTTTGAATATGAAAAAAGTAGATTTTTAAAAAAAATAACCGTTTCCAAAATAGTTTCTCACATCCTCTTTTCGTATGTATAGTTTGTTTTCTTTTAAATGCAGATTTTTTTTATCTTTATTGCAATATTTTAAATGATTAAAAAGAATTTTTAAATGAAGTAAGCAAAAATAGAAATTATGAAAAACATTAGATTTTTCACTGTTATCTAAAATAATACTCGGTGCATTAAAATTCTTAATTTTTAAAACTTCACAAATATCACCAACAATATTAATTAGGATAAAATATGAGAAGTGCTAAAAAGTTCTCAGTCTGAACAAAAATCCTTTCTAAAAAATGTTTGTATTATTTGGTTTTGATTTTGGAAAGTGGTTCATGCTAAGAATTGTTCAGCACTACCTTGTGTATCCAAAATACTTTAATTTGAACAGATTAAAATTATAATTATATCTATAATATCCACACATAATTATTTTAATCATTTCAGAGTGGCTGACAAGATATGACCTGAGAAATTTATTTTGTTTCTGGAGCAACTGCTTCAAATTTTGCCTCAGAAATTTAAAGTTTTTATTGAAAAGAAGAAGAAAAAATTAAAATGAATCACTTGTAACTAGAATGTTTTTGTGTAACAACGTCTCAATGAAATATCTTATCATCTACTTCTGTAAGGAAAAAGTTTATCTAGAAATAACTTACTATCAAATAGTTAAAGTCAATTATAATTGTTGATATTCAAAGTTTCAGTAAATTTTAAAATAGATTTTCAAGTTCTATAATTTGTTTTTATTGTTTAAATTTTAGCATGCTTATTTCTATCTATATTTTTTTGAGAAATTCCTTTAATATCAAAACACACACACAAAAACCTACTTTTTCTTAATATTTTGTTTGCAAGGTAATCTCTTGTTGATAATTTTTAAGTATTAATGTCCAGTTATTTTGTGGAAATGGTTGTAAGTTCTTGTATTTGATTTAGTGCCATCAGTTTATTTTGGTATATTTTTCAGTGTTGTTATGCGCTAAATTTTGACAAATTCTTTTACTTTTTTTAAATATTTTTTTTAAATTTGAAAAAAAATTTAATTGGTTCTACTTTGGTTTGTTTACTTTCCAAATTATGTAGAATTTCTATTTGATAGAAATAATGGCAATATTTGTATTCCTCAGTTTGAAAAACTCACTGTTATTTACATTTTAGTTAAGAAAATTCTTATAAAAAATAAAAGGTATTCAAAAATAATATATGCTTGAAATGTTTTTTTGTTTTTTTTTTAATACAATTATTTTGAAATTATATTTAAGATTGACTTAGTTTATTTGATGAGTAGTGAATGAACAAAATTTTGTATCTGTCTATATTTATGAGATGAGTTATTGTAACTATTTGCATTATTTACATTGTTCAGACTGTTGTCCTCATCTTTGTCATATTTATGACATTTAAGCCATTGTCTGCTCAGGCCTTCTTCAGTTTATACACATGGCCCAATTGATAAAAGCAATGGTTGAAGTAATCCAGTGACTTGACTCAAAGAGTTGTAAGTTCGATATCTGGCTACAGCAGAGGTTAACAAAAACTTGGAGGGTTAATTTACTAAAGGAAAATAACTGAAAGTGAGATATCAGAACAATGTAAATAGTGTAAATAGAATTTTGTATACTTTTTAAAAATAGTGAAACACTTGATAATCCACCTTATTTTATTTTATTTTTTTGTAATGATTTTCAATAATTATTTTTATTAATAACTGTTATAGCTTATTATCATTTTGTATTGAAGCAAATACTGTGTTACATAACACTTTGAGGCGGGGGTCACCTATAATGGTATCAGTGTAAGATTGTCTTTAAAGCTAATTTACAAGTTTTGTGAATTCAATCTTTATGGCTTCTTGATACTCGTGACTTTGTTATTTACTAAGCTAAGCAGTACCTGGATGCATGATCACTTGGGAATACTAGGTGCTGTATGCTTGGATATGCAGGTGGTATAATGGAGAATGACTTGAAATAGTTAATTGGAGAGCCAAGTTCCAATTCCCATTGGGTTCATTATATTTATGTGCAAATCCCCTTGGGAAATATATGAATCCATTTCTTCTTATCCTATTCATGGAGTAATTAGTAAGACTTGTACCACCAAACCATTATCTCAAAAAAAAAAAAAAAATTCTCACAACCTAAAAATATTTTCTGGTTTTAAACAACCTGCAATGGCTCAGTCGTAGAAACTGAATTAACCATGAAGATAGTTGAAAAAAAAAATAACATTTGCCTGTTACCTGTTGACACTATAATTCACCAAATGTTTATTTTGTTCACCTGTCTGTAATTTCATAACAGAAGAACATGACTAGAATTATAACCATTAAATTTACTATTGTTGCTAATGGAGCCCCAAAGCATGTTAGTATTTGACCATTCCACAAGTTAGGTTTTTAGTGATAAGATTGACTTACAGGGTTAATATAATATTAAACTGGGTCCTAATATTGTAGCTGTTAAATAAAACAATCCATTATCTTTTTAAGTAGTCTAAACACTATTTTGTTGATATCTATGTTTGAGTAGAAACCCTCTTTTTTGAAATGGTGTGAATTACATCTTCTGGCCTGTGCATTTGAGTGAGAAATAAAGAAGATTTTTCAGGATTGTGATACTTTCTTTGGCTCAGTGGCACACCAGATCAGATGGTGGTTTCTCCTACAAAAGAGAGCACAGGTTTGTACCCTGCTAGAGAGCATATTTTTTTTAAGTTTCTCAAATGTGCAGGCCAGTAGACACAATTCACATTGTTTAAAAACAAAAACATGAAGATAAAAAACAGAGCATCTATTCAAATATGGGTATCTACAAAATAATATTTGGAGTAGTAGGAACTAGTGTTGAATAAAAAATAATCTATTGATTTCTTAAAAAGTATATTGTTTAACTGTATAAAGTGTGTAGTTTTTGATGTTGATGTTTTTCAGATGCGGCATAATTTAATAAATAAGTAGTTCAAATTCATGATTTCTTATTGAGACCAAATACTTAATTTAGACCTTCTGTAGGATTTTTCATAAAATGTTGTGAGTGGAGTAATTTACAAAATAAACTAACTCTAGCAAATGAATCTTTAAGTACAGCAAATTGATCCAAGTCACTCTGACTTTGCTCTTTGGTTAGGATCAAGTAAACAAAAAAAAGTTCCTGATGTCTGATATTTTCAAATATATTTCTAAAATCCATTTTCATTAATATATTTTTGAAATAGTAACAGTGCAGATGTGTGAATTTCTTTCATTGTACTTTTTTTTTTAATATTTTCTTTCTTATTCCAATATTAATTTTGTAGCTTTAAAAGGAAACTGTTTCTTACTGAAAAATTTATTAATTTTCTCTTAATTTAAAAGTTTCTGTATTTACTTTTGCATTTTGGCAACTAACAAACTAACAAATTATGGTTTGCTTGCAAACTTTAGCCTTTTTATCTGATGGGAAGATTATTTTCAGCATTCTGTGTTTCATAAAGAACTGGGCTACTCATGCTGCTTAGTAATATGCTACTGTGCATTTGCTGCTATTATTATTATTATTATATTTCAGATGAAATATTTTTGTTCTACTATAGAAGAGTAATTTATATGGATGTCAGCATGCTGTAAAAAGGCTTTTTATTTAACAGAATTTAAACATTATAGTTTCTGTTGGTGTGCATTAGAATGAGTTTAGAATTGTGTTTGAAAGAATCTGCTGTGGGTATGTGTTGAAAAACATCAGTCAAAATTGTAAATGGTCTATAAACAGGTTAGACTTTCAGTATATTGTGAAATGATTTTGCATTAAAAGTTTTGAAGGTTTTGTAAACATTGTAAAAAGAAAATGTCAAGCTGCTTTGTCACATCCTGATCAGAATGTACACAGTTAAATTTAATTTGGCATGAGCTTTTTAAAAATTAACTGCTGATTTATTTCTACTCTTTTATGTTAACTTTAAAAATGCCTGTATCACTACTTGCTTCATATATATATATATATATATATATATATATATATATATATATAGGATTAATATTAATAAATTTTATATATCAAGACAGTTTTGTAAGAAAAGATGTATAAAAAATTGGAACAAGTTTTTGTAACACATTTCATTCATTAAGTATTTGTTGTATGTTTATGTTATTGTGACTACACCTGCACACAAACAAGAAACACTAGAAGTTTTAAAATTTAGAAATAACTTTTTTTTTAATAAAATTCAAGAATTTAGGTGGGGAAAAATACTTTCTAAAATTTGAAATTCTCAGTGTCTCTCATTCATGTGCATGTGTAGTTACAATTATGTAAACAAACCCACTCAAATGAAATGGGTTACAAAAACTTTCTCCAATTTGTTTTATATATATATATATATATATATATATATACATATACATGTGTGTATTTTTAAAAAAATATAATTCAGGTGGAATATACTGCAGGTTTGTAACAAGAGAAATTGGGCATGACCAGAAAAATCTATTAAATCTGAAGTGAAATTTTAAGCAAAAAAGAAATACACACATGTATATATATATACACTAGGTACAATTTAATGGTTTGGTTATTTTATAAAAATTCCATGTTGTAAAAAATATGTGAATTGGTAAAATTGTTTTTAAATACTTACTATCTGATTAGCTAAACTGGCAAAACTGTAGTATTGAGTAAACAACTATATTACATCTTTATTTGGTTTATACACACAGATAGTTGTTATTAAGTTCTTGAATGAAGAAGTATTTAAAAGAGAAAAATTCTGATGCTTAATCATTTGGTTAGATATTGAACTGATTTGAGCTAAGAACTTTTCAGGACCTTTGTATGCTAAACACATAAGCATACACATTTGAGCAAAAAGTATTGATCTGGATAATTTAAAAAGTAACTTTTTAATTACTATATCTAATTTTAGAAATATCAACTACCCTTTTTTATTTTATATATTTTTGTGTCAGTTTATATCCCAACTCTAATATTTAATATTAAACTCTGTTTTTGTGTAGTAGCTATTATTTCTGAAAAACTATATTTTTTTTTTTTTGGTATTAATTTATTGAAAATTATAAAAACATTTCTTAAAATTTCTTAATTTTTCTTTTTTCATATTTTAATTGCTTTACATTGCATTGCATCACAACTGTCCAGACTGTTGATCTATGAAAATCAAGAAAAATTATATCATAAAGAATAATCTCACAGCAAAACTTGAACATCTCATAATAGCTGTTTTGCCACTTGAGCTATAATAACAAACAGTTGCAGAAGTTCAAATCCAATTGTAAAAATTTTTTTCTTTTTTTTTCTTTTAAACATTTGGCTTTGCTATATACTATATTTTGTCTCGATATACACTAACATTATTAACCTTTATCATGCTGTATGTGACTTCATTTGCTGTACAAAATTTTTATCTTGCCACTGAGAGTGACCCTGATCTTATAATTTGAATTTCATAGATATTTTGTCATATCCTACTGTGGCAACAAAAACATTTTTGAGTGAAATTAACAATGTGGTTCCAGCAGTTAAGAGGCCTCAAAAAAGAATGCAGTGCAAAGGGAAGTAATATTAATAATGCAGTGATAAAGGTTAATAATAAGGTTATCTAGAATTCTATTATTATTACATGAATAGTTGTTTACCATTATTCATTTTTAATATTATCAAATATGTTAGCACTGAGGGGGGAAATAAAGAATAAGGTTATATGGTTACATTTTACTAGTAGCTGTTGTCTCTTGTAGCTCAGATGAGGGAGCAGCTGTAATGTTAAAATAAGTTTCTTAAAAAATGGATGCTAATTTGACAAAAACTTATCTATTTTTAGACTGTTAGTCTGCAGAAATTAGTAAACAATCTTGAGTAATTGTAATAACAATCAATTGAACTTAAGATGAAAGAATAAAATATTAATAATCATTGACAATACTTTAACCTTTAGCACTCTGCATTATTAATATTACTTCCCTTTATTTCAAGGCATATCAATTGCTTCAACTTCATTGTTAATTTCACTTAAAGATGTTTTTGTTGCCATAGCAGGATATGACAACACAACTATGAAATTCAAAGATCAGTATAAACTTTTTCACAGCAAATGAAGTCATATACAGAGGGATAAAGATAAATAATTAAAAAAAAAATTTATCAAAAAAAAATTTTGTTTAATAAAATTTAAAAAAACAAGGAAAATATTTGTTTTCATATCAAATGTCAATATTCAATTTTTTAATTTAAAAATTATTCAAATATTCAGTGTTTTGTTAATTATTTAATTGATCTAATTAGTCCTCCATACCTTTAAATATTTTTGTTAAATTAATAAAGAAAATGACAAAAGAGAAAAACTCATTAGTGATATGTTTTGTGACAAAAAAGAACTTCTTCAGGTTAATAATGGTTTAACTGATATTAGTCTTGTATATGGATGGGGGGAATACAAAAAAATACCAATTGCGATTTACATCAATGCAGAGAGGCTCAGCTTTAAAATTTTCAGCTTTAAATTTCAAGTGTGCATCTAAATATTTAACTAAACCATTTCATTCTGTTGTTCATCATTTTATTTTATCATTAATACTATTGTTTTTAGTTATCTCATATCATCAGTAGTTTTCTGAGGAAAGGGGATATGTTGTCACAACATTGCTCTTTTTCTTACTAATTACAGAAAAGGTTTAGAATTATTTCAATAAGTTGCTCAGCTGTTTTCTAGTAATATTTGTTTAACATTTTATATGCTGGTGTATAAGTCAATTGCAAAAATTCTGAACTTCCCAGATTTAGGCTTTTATTTGCCAAAGACCATCTCTTACTCATTTACAAAATGTTATAATAGGCATTAAGCTGTCGAGTTTAGAATCTGAATTCTCAGGTGGGCAATTTGACACCATAACAGTTTCCATTGCAGACAGTTTATATATAACATTGTCAGTTAAGTGCCATGCACGATACACGCTTTGGGCGATCATGTCTCGAAAAAGACATGACTGACTGGGCAGAAGGTTATCCCACAGTAGGTTGCCATTGCTTTCTGCGGTAGACTGGTTGCCGACCAAGGCTATAGAACCCAATCTGTCCTATTATTTAACCCATAACTGGAGGGAAGAGACGGATTAATACCTTTCCCAAGGGTATTTGCGCGTAAGTGAATGCAAGGAATTCAGCGTGAATTCGAACTCGGTTCCCCAATTTCTCGCTCCGAGCCGATATCCATTGCGCCACCACGCACATCCATATATAACATTAGTCTGTGTATTTAGGCAGCAAAAGGATATATCACAACCACACTTTCATGAAGACTCAACTGCCGCCTATCAAACCAGAGTGCAATCAAACAACACATTAATATAGCAGCATAAGGATAAAACAATACTTAAAAAATAGCCAAATTAAATAGTAAAAACTAATCATTGAAGCAATAGTTGTACAACAAAAAACAACCATAATTTAAGAGCCTGCATCCTCAAATGTATTTTTTTAAAATCACACGCATCATACCTACATCACAACACTCTTTGCCTATGTCACAACACTCACCATTTGTCTTTGCCTACCCAACTTAAGAAAGTTGAAAGCTTGGCCTATATTTCTTCTGAAATAAACTTTGAACTATTTCTGATGGAATTTTTTGCTTGTCTGAGAAAGATCATTCATAATTTGCCTTAAAATAGGTACTTCTGCTAATTCACAATGTCTACGTTTTAAAATGAATTTTTATAAATGAAAAGGCTTCTTTGAATCTTTCATTTTAGATTTAGTTGAAAGTTAAAGGATTAAATTTAATATTTCCAGTAAACAAAATAATCTGGTGTATTTCAAACAGAAATTATATTGATTGGAATTGTTTGTTTTTTCCTTCTCCAAAATAGCTGATTAATATCCTCTTTTTTTTTTAGTTGTCTTTCATTGCAATGTAATTCTCTGTATTAAAAAATCTTTCAAAAATAAAATATACTTTTCTGAAACTTTATTTGTGGAATATTAGTTGATTTAAATCTAATCTAATTTCTAAAAAAAATACTTTGTTTAAAATATTGTAGAAATGCCTTTTTAAAACAAACAGTAGTTGTGTTTTTAACAGACATCATCATGTTTTACATAATGCATGTGGTGATGAGATTAATTGTTGTTCTACAGAGACTTTATCTGTAAAACAATTTAAGAAACTGACATGAGTGCCTTTTTATATAATTTTTAAGTACTCAGTAATCAAACAACTATTGAAGCAATAGTTAGAAAATATTCTCTGTAATCTAACAATAGGAATGTTGACTAAATTTACTATAGTCTTTGCTCTTATTTTCTGATAATGTTGTGTATGGTTGACCATACTTTCAAAAATGGACCCATTGCACTATATTATGTAATAGATTACCGGAGTCATGGTAATAGTGCATCTGATGTTGTTACATGAAGTCCATATTATAACACGAATGGTAATAATGCATCAAATTTTGTTTTGGTAATAATGCATCAAATATGAGTTACAACACTTATGCCAATGATTTGTTACATTTTAGATTTTGTTACGTGTGTGTTACAACACTTATGGTAATATTGCATCAGATTTTTACCCTCCCAGGATCAAACAGCTGTCTGTCTGTCCACTTGGTATTTACTTTTACCATTTCAGATAGTGTTTGTTATTATGCATGACTTTGATTTAAAAAAATGTCTTGTTAAAAAAAAAAAAAAAGAAGAAAGCAATAGTATTTATCTGTAAAACTTGAAAATAATACAAAGCATGAGTCAGCTTTGACAATAGTTGTCCACCCCCATCCACTTTTCAGCCACACCTTTTCTTTTGTCAGCAGTTTATGATCATTGTATTGATCAATCTGCTTAAAAAGTTGTCTTACACACCAGCATCTGTGGGAAATATATTATAGCAAAAGATTGATAATTTTAAAAATAATCCTCCAATCTATCTTGGTTGTAATTTTATGACAATGTTTTAGGAAAATATCTTGTAAGAATATAGTTGATATTTACACACACACACACACACACACATATATATATATGAGCAGCAACCTTTCTTTCAAACATGTTTTTTGAATATTACAAAGAAAAATTTTTTTTAGTATTCTTAGATTCTTCTGTTTGATGAGGGTAAAGAAGTGTTAGAATCGTTTGTAGTGTCTATTGACCTGAGCACTTTCAACCACTTCTTTGGCCATTTTCAAGATGTTTTTATATATATATATATATATATATATATATATATATAATTTTTTGTCTGTTTATGAAACTGTTTTTGACTAATTATGACATTCCTCAATTTTCTTTATTATACACATTTCAATATACAATTTCATATGGAAAAAGATACCCTATTTAATGTTGATTGCTTCCCTTGTATTACAGCTGCTTCCGTAGTCTTTCTTTGGATTGTGTCCTATCACAAATAATCAAAATATTATTAACATAAGTCAAATTTTAGTATGTAACACCAAAATATTCTATATGACTCAATGCATAGAATAACATGTGCTACAAGGAAAGTAACCAACAGTAAATAGGTTATCTTTCTCCATAGAAGATTGTTTATTGGAAAAAATTCAGTTTGACTGTTCTAAATGATGTCGCTTTGGGTGACTTGAAATTGGTTCCAGTGAACATAGAATGCTAGAATATATATATATATATATATATATATATATATATATATATATATATAATCTTTATTCAAACATGTTTCATTAAATATAGACATATTGAGTGTACTTATTTTTATACTGATTCTTTCCAGTTGTCTAATAACTTTCTTGATGTTTAAATGAAATTTATCAAGGAAAGTGCTATATTAACTCAAGTACTTTTGATGTATGATACAACAAATAAATTTTAAAAAAAACTATAGCAGAGTGCATTTTTTTAAAAATCACTATCACAACTGAATGCAGATTTTATTGCTGTTACAATAAGTTTTTAGTAATTTAAACCTGAAAATGATCTTAGAAATAGTCAAAAGTACACTAGGAAAAAAAAAAAAAGAAATACAAAAACACTATGGTGCATTCCTTCATGAATTTCATTTTCACGAAAGAATGTGTATAAAAATTAGTAGACACATTTTCTATTTGTTTATACTTTTGAGATAAGGTAGTATTTACATTGTTTGGATTGTTATTCTCAACTTTATTGCTATATTCATGATGTTTTGGCCATTGTATGCTCTGGCCTTCTTCAGGTCCTTGGAATTTTGAACTGAAATTTTTATTTCAATCACTGGGGTATATATCATTATTGTTCCATGCGCTATGCCACTTCCAGATGTCATGTACTGATCTCCCTTAAACTCAACTAAATCATTCGTTCATCACTGCTGTAGCTGGGTATTGAACTCGCAACTCTTTGGGTCAAGTCTTTGGATCAAACCAACAATTTTATCCACTGGTCCATTTGTCTTTGAGGACATTTTGTCTATATTATTCAATGAAGCACACTTACACTTATGTGTATACAGAGTGCAATGTGTAAATTATATATTTTTAATTTCATGCCTGTGTATTTTTTGTTTTTGATTTTGTTGATTACACAGTATAGTAGGGTCAGTTGGGCACCATCTGTGAGAAAAAGAGCACCATAATACAATTCACTCTGCCAAAAAGTTTGGAAATGTCATGCTGTACTGCTTTCCATTCATGCCAGAAGCTTCAATACAAACATTTCAGAGTGTTTAAGTGTCAATCTTAGGACAGTGCAGAGGATTCAGAAAGAGTTGGATGAGTTTAATGGTAATTATTAAGGCACAGGCGTTCAGAAAACTCATTCTGATTATTGTGATAAGAAAAGTACTCTCAAATTTGTTGCTGAGGGCTTCAGACTCAACATGGAGGCTTACATTAACTGCCTTGAGGAGATAGTGCTGCTCTGGGTCAAGTAGGTGACTGCTGGAAGATTCTATGTCTGGCAAAAGGTTTCTCCACCAGGCCACACATGCAGGAGAACCCAGTCATGACTGTCAGACAAGTTCTTTGACCACATAACCCCTTACATCTGGCCACCCAACTTCACAGACTAACCACCTTGCTTATTATGTATGGGGCACAGTTGTACAAAAGACAAAAAAACTCCTTGTAAAACCAAAGATAAACTGAAGGCAATGATTATGGCAGCATTCCTCAATTTAAACAAGGAGACTATCCAGAAAAGTTGCTGGAGATTCCAAAGTCATCTAGAGGTTGTGGTTGAAGCCAATAGCAATCCTATTGAATAAATTTACTCTTAAGTATTTAAAGATATTTTTGTGTAATTTTGGTAAATATATCTGTTAAAATGAGATGTCAATGTTATTTTAATTTTTACATAATTTTCATGACAATTTATCCATCTCATATATATATATATATAATTTTAAGGTATGCTATATTTATGGGTAATGGTGCTCAATATTGAAGATAAAAGTATAAAAATATAAAAGTAAGCACTGAGATCAACACCAAGTCGTAGAGTCTTGTTTCATAGAACTGACTGCTCCGTAAAGATATTGATTCTTTTATTCTATAAAGTGGGAGCTAAGAGCCTACTTACTCTATTAATAATTGAAATTTCATCATTAACACATATCTACACATAGTGCATATGCATGCATATAATATAATGTATGTATCCCTTTTTCTTATCTGCACACACAAACAGTTATGTGCATGTAGGTACATCAATGCGTTCACAACTTAATTATGAAAAAAAGCATGTTTTATATAACAAATATTTATTTTTCAACATAGTTCACTGCTTAATTCAGCATTTCTCTATCAATTATATATATTGAACATTATAATTTGAAAATAAAATTTTAGTTCAAAATAATTTTTCTATCAGGCTATAGGTTTATTGATTTTCACACACACACACACCAGTCTGAAGTGATGTTGGATCTGCACCCAAAGATTTATGCTTCAGTTGCTGATGGTAGTGCAGTATATGTTATGACTGTACAGGCCCACATGAAAGTGACAGTCTTGATTCCAATGAATGCATGGAAGATGCTCCTCTCTGATGTAGATGTTTTCTTTCCCTTTGAACATGTTATATATATATATATATATATATATATAGTTTTAACATGCTGTATTTATGAGTTAAAGTGGTCATTATCAGGAATAGACTATATGAAAATATAAAAGTTGACATTGAAGTTAACACATGGAGGTGACAGTCTGTTCCATTTTAAATGCAATGTCTAATATATATATATATATATATACACACACACACACCCCTCAATAACTTCCTCACTGAGGCCAGATATATCCCAAAGCCAATTTTTAATGTGTGAGATCTGAAGAACTTGCATAAGGCAAGGTTGGGCTCCTGTTTGTTATTCATACACACTGTGTGTGTGTTTGAAAGCAATACATGCATGTTTCAATTTTGAGTTGGCTCTTGTGTGATCAAAGTTGTTTGAAAAAATGCAAGATTGTTATGAATCCTGTTTTTCTTATTCACATTTGGCTTCTGGCCATATCTTGTTGAAATATTGGTTCTTATACAATCACTGAAGTTAAGCAATTGCAATCCTAGTTAGTACCTAGATCGGGGACTGCTTGTGAATACCAGCTTCTGTAAGCTTAGATGTACAGATGGTGAAATGGATACCAACTTTGAATTTGAAATTAGAGATCCATGTTCAAAATCCTGTCATATTACTTATACTCATTTTTACAATACACTTGGGAAAGGTATGAATCCACCTCTTCTCCCACCAGCTAGGGGTTAATTAGTAGTATTTTCATCAATAAATCATTATTGTCTCAAAAAATTCTTCAAATCTAAAAATATTTCCTGGCTTAAAATTACTTGCAAGAACAAATTAAGTAATCTTATTCATATTTGAATACGAACAATAAATAAATGTGATATACAAATTTATAGTCATCAAATGTGACATAATTCATATAACAAAGCTATTGAACTTTGAAGAATTTGATAATATATAGGATAGCTTTTTTTTCTTTCCTATTATTTGCTTTATATTTTGCTTTTATGAATAAAAAAAACTAAGTTCTCACCATTTGAACACTTTGTATTCATGCTTCACGCATAAAATGTTGCCTACCTCAAACGTGTAACCATGTTCTATTTATTTTGTCTCTTAATCTTTCATTTTACAATTTGTCTAAACTAAAAAGAAAAAGTTGCCATCTTGTAAAAATTTTATCAGTAACTAAGATATAAAGTATTAAAGTTTTTACCATATCATTTAGAAAATAACTTATTTTTATAAACAAACACATTTTTGTATGTAGCTGATCATAACATTTTTTAACTTTTTTTTTTTTTAAATATTGATAATTTTTCAGTTTACATTCATTCTTGTTTTAAAGCTGGGAACTGGTAAAATGTTTTTATTGGCAACTAATAATAATTCACTTGTTATTTTTAAGGAAAATATTTTATTGCATTTATACATACATTTTGGAAAATACATGAATAAAATATTACAAAACAATATGCTCAATAACAACTTACAATTTATTCTACTCTGTTGACTGCATTTATAACAAACGGAACAACTGAATTTAGTTGTTTAATCAAATGTACTTAACAATACTTACTTCCCTTTCAACTGAATTCAGATGTTTCAACTTGATGATATTTATTTCCCTTGAAAATTTTCAAGGTTTATTTTTTATTTTTAAATGCACTGCGTGCAAAAAATATATGCTTACAAGTGGAAATGAAGTAAGCCAGTTGTGACACTTGTTGCTTTTTAGACTTTGATAAATTTACTTAAAGCTACAGTTTTGCATTGCTACTTACTTTTTGCATTAAAACGTTTTTTTGGTTTTAACTAACTTAATTGATTTTAGTTTCTTGATTATTTTTTATGAGTCTTTTTTTCTTTTTCATGGATCTTAATTATGTATTTAATATATTTTTAGTTTGGATGAAAAACCTTTTCATATAAAACCATGAAAATTTGATAAATATAAATGTTTTCAGATCTTTTATTTTAAAAAAATACATGAAAATATCTAATATATAAACTATGTATGTACATATTTTAAGTATTGAAGTAGTAGCTTTTATATAATGTGAACTATATTGTTTTACTTGTTCATTGAAATTTTCTTGTGATATGTTGACTATTTTTTGTTTATTATATGGAATTAGATTGTTATTACCTATTGTCTCATTTTACTTTCACCTCCTTCACTTTTCCAGAAAGTTTCGTAGACAACAGGAGATTGAGGAGATAGATGAAGTGGCAGAGATGAACAAAGAAGCAGCTGAACCCCGCAAGGGGAGAGAAAAGAAAGAACTGGGATTAACGTTAAACGAATTTTTGAACAGGTATGTCAATAAGCAATATATATATATATATATATATATATATACTCATTTTTTTTATATAATGTTTTTGAACTTTAAAATTCTTCATTCAAAAAAGATATCTTTCAATTTAACACATTGATTGCCAAGTTAACTCATGCTTGTCAGTTTTTATTATGATGTTTGGAGTTTTCTTTTGTGAGTGCCAGCAATGAATTTATTCACAGTGATATTTTTAATGTGAATAATTATTATTATCAACTCTTAAAAAATTTCATTGCCTAAGTTGGTGTTTGTACTCACATTTTGTAATTGACCTCTGGCAGTCAATGTGTTAAAACACTTCGAAGAAATGTATTTCATATATTTACTGATTGTGTGTTTATTAGTATTACAAACTAGTAAAAGATTTTGATAAAATTTTGTTAAACTTTGTTAAATATGATACATTCTTATGCTTATCCTTGACCATTAGTGAAATGGAATATTGACACCATGATCTCTTTTGGGCTGTATAGGCTGGTATCTACTCTATGCTTTTTGTTTAAGTTTGTTTGCTGAAATGAGAAATATATTTGGTTACTATTTATTTCAAAAGGTGACATGTTATTTTTTATATTTATCCTGTCTGTAATCAAATAAGTTTACTTTAACTAAACAGATCAAATTCTGTAATGACAGTTTTGTCCCCTCTCAGCAAAACTGATTTGAATGTTCTGTTTATCAATTATTTATATTATTTCACAAATATTTTTGACTGTTATCTTTATCATTGTTGTTCTTAATGCATTCTAGCTGATATGTACTTTGGTCTTGTTTATATTTTATCTGTTTTTTCTTCAAGAAACCAATAATAGTATTAATATAATGATTTTTTTTTTAAAGTTTTTTTTATTAGAGAAGCATTGTCAATTATTTGGCATTTTTGAATAGCATTTATATCATCTTAATTCTGGTTTCTTCATCACAACTAATCAAAGCATCAAGTTATAGATTTCGGTAAACAGTCCATATTGTAAATGAAGGATAAACCCACTCACCTCCTTTTTTTCACAGGAAACCCAATAGCTGCTGTACTGCTTGAGCTACAGGAGCCCTATGATGACAGATCAAATCTAAGTTTATAAACTTGATAATTTTCTTCGTCAGTTGTTCAGCATTAAATTTGTTATTGTTTGTATGCATGCTCACTGAGTGGTGTTAAGGGTGTGGAAAAGTGGAAAGTATCAGCCTGAATTCAAATTCCAGTTGAGACAATTTGTATTCACTTTACTCTAATACCCTTGGGAAAAGTAAGAATCTATTTCTATCTTCCCACCTCTGAGTTAAAGAACTCAGATCTAATTGGTAAACAGTCTTGAAAGCCAATTCTGAATTCAAAACTTTAGATAATGGAATTGGTAATCACTTTGATATCTTTCTTAAGAACAATCATAGACATACAGTTTAACAAAAAAAAAAAAAAAAAGACAACTGTAGTTATCTATACCCTAAATGGACATGGTTTTAATAAATAAATGAAAGTATTAGTAGTAGTAGTAGTTATATTATTATTATTTTTTTTTTATATTTTTTATATTAGAAAAAGTATTGTTGAACCCCCATCACCTTCTTTTTATCAGTATTTTTTTCATCTTGTCCTCAATTTGAAACTTTAAAAAAGATATTCAGGTGCTAGAAATTTCAATTTATTACAATCACTGAGGCATATCATTCTCATTCCTTGCAAAGCCTTGATTGGAAGTCATGGGTCATCTTCCTCTAACCCTGCAAGTTACTTGTTCACCACTGCTGTAGCCTAGTATGGAACTCACAACTCTAACATTCAAGTCAGGAACTAACCAACGTCTCTATCTACTGGACCATGTATCTTTAAGTGGATATACTAGGCTACAGCAGTGGTGAACAAGTAACTTGTATGGTTAGAGGGAGATAACTCATGACTTCCAATCAAGGCTTCGCAAAGAGTGATTGTAATAAAGGGTTTGGTTTGAAATTTCTAGCACCTGAAGAAGACTGGAGCGTACAACAGTCGAAACATTGTACAAATTGCAACAAAGATGAGGACAATAGTCTGAATAATGTAAATATTACCTCATCTCAGAAATATAGACAAATATAAAAAAAAAGATATAAAAATAAACTTTGTAGGAGACTAGATGCAACATGCATTCAAGGCAAGTCAAAAATTAAATCAGAGCAATAGAGATGGCAATAATTGTCCATAACATGTTTTTTTAATTATTTCATTCAAAGCAAGGCAGTAAAGCCACTAAGACACAAGGAATCAAGAAGACAATAGATAATCATTGACACTGCATTTAGATTTTTGAAATTGTTTGCAATAATAAAAATACTTTATCTCGACAGTGATAGGACAGTTTGTGTGGTAATCTGATAAGCTCATCTCATCTCCCCCTCTCACTTGTAACCATCCACTATATTATAATAAAAATTTTTAGTACTAAATCTTCATAAGTTTCGATTTAGAACTGTTATTATATTAGAATTTATTTGACTAATTCACTTTTGCAACTATGGAATGTATACTCTCTCTAGTCTAGACAAAGTAACTTTTTTTTTTTAATCATATCACCCGGAGCAAGGCGGTAACGCCACTGATGTGCAGGGAGCTACATAGGAGTGAAAAGATTAGAAAAGAGAAAACAGGAAACAAGGGATGAGCCTCTTAACCTGTTCAATAGACGAGGGTGGCGTGTGAACCGGGCGATAGTTTAGTCTATCTAATAATACTCCAATTAAACTATGGGTCCAAATTCTCTGAACACTGAGAGTACTGTCATTGGCAAAAAACCTTCTTGGAGGAATGTTGCAATGTAACACAAAACAATGTATGTTACTTAACAAAGTATGTATCAGCTAGTGTCTAAAAGTATTTCTCAGATGCAGCCACATATAAGAAAGCCCAAGGAATTCTGAACAAATTGCATATTAGAAAGAAAAACGAAATGATCATTTGTCATCTACTCACTACAAGATGTCAGCAGTCTTCAGAAAAAATTGACAAATTTTTTCAGGAACTAAACAAACATAGCAAACATTATGCCTTCACAGCTGTTACAGCTGAACAATACTGTACAGATCTAGTAAGGGATGCATGATTAATGGATTATTGTCAGTAAACATTTAGCAGTTTCTACTAAAAAATGAAAACCTTACCTTTCAGCAATCCTATAATCAAGCAAGAAGTTTAAACTTAGCTCAACAGTTCTTAAACCTAGATCAGGTAGAATCTTTCATTCCACAAGACTTTGTAACTGCAGTAACTGAAGGACCTCCTTCCATTTTTGCCCTTTCCCAATCCTGGAATTCTTTTGATTCACCAAAAACCATGGCCTTGATGAGGCACTCTTTTTTTTTTTTCTTTTTTCTTTTTTCTTTGTGAGTAGAATGCATTCTTGCCATATGCAGCAAAAACTGTTTTTCATGTAGAAAAAAGGTCACTGGTTTTAAAGTCTGTAAAAACAAAAGAAAGTGCCACTTGGTTCCCTGTGCAATCTCGTTGGTTTCACTTAGTTGCTGAGTACTTTAATTTTCTGTTTGCTATTCCCTGCCGTGATATGACAGTAACAACTTTAATTCAAGGTTTTTGCTCCCTTTTTTTATTATCTTCGGATTACCTGCTTACATTTGCTCTGACTGGAGATCACTTTCATGTCAGATCGCATCAAGAATTCTGAAAATCTTAGATGAAGCTTATCAATTTTTATCTAGTTTTTCATTAATAAAAAAAATAGTACCAAAATTGCTAATAAAAACCAGTAAAAAAAAAAATGTTGAAAATATCATTTTGTATATTTTTTTAATTTAATTTCAGCATTACAGATACATTATTTATATCTTAGTTCTATGTTTTTTGTAACCTTGTTTTTCTTTCAAGTTTTTTGTATGTAACTTTGATAAAATATTTCTTTTTAAAATATTTTAATTAACATATCTTACATGATACTTTTGAAAGAAAATCATTATTCTAAGAGCTGTATGGACTATTGAACTTATTTGTTATGTTGCTTTTATTTTTAACAAACAATTCTACAACCTTTTTTAGGTGCACATGATATAATCTGTGATAAAAGAATCTGCTATACCAAAAATAGTAGCAAAAAATAAAAGAATTCTGATGAATAGTAATTAGCATATTATCACCACTGCATGCTTCACAGGTGATTCCACTTTCAGCAACATGTGGCACAAGTGCTCTCTGATTCTTTCCCTGCTAAACGAAGAAATCATACTGGATTGACTTTCTAAATTTATCCAGTAGGTTAATATATGCCACTTCCTTTAACAGAAGCAGTAAAAAGAATGCGTTCTAACATTTGAACAAATATTAGAATAAAACAGTTACTTTAAATATATGATATCTCAAATGTTTAAAACTTTAATCTGTTCATATCTTAAGTTCAAGATTTAATTATATTAATTTCATAAACCATGTTTCATTCTTAATTTTTCTTGACTATTTTCATTTTTACAGTCTTCCCAAAGAAGATAAAGAAAAAGAAAAGAAAGAAGAAAAGAAAAAACGATCTAATGTTCTTGCCAAATTTGGAAGTACCCGAAAGAAAACAAAGAAAGTAAGCAATTTCTATTATTTAAATAGAATCTCAATTTTTTTTCTTTTTAAAATGTTTGTTTTATTATACATACATACATACATACATTACATGGAAAATTGCATGCATGAAAATTATTATTCTTAAGATTATATTAAATCTGGAAAAGAACAAGACAAGTTATTAAACCTGTAAAAGAACGAGACAAGTTATTAAACCTGTAAAAGAACGAGACAAGTTATTAAACCTGGAAAAGAAACAAGACAAGTTATTAAACCTGGAAAAGAAACAAGACAAGTTATTAAACCTGGAAAAGAAACAAGACAAGTTAGGTTATTAAACCTGGAAAAGAAACAAGACAAGTTATTAAACCTGGAAAAGAAACAAGACAAGTTATTAAACCTGGAAAAGAAACAAGACAAGTTATTAAACCTGGAAAAGAAACAAGACAAGTTATTAAACCTGGAAAAGAAACAAGACAAGTTATTAAACCTGGAAAAGAAACAAGACAAGTTATTAAACCTGGAAAAGAAACAAGACAAGTTATTAAACCTGGAAAAGAAACAAGACAAGTTATTAAACCTGGAAAAGAAACAAGACAAGTTATTAAACCTGGAAAAGAAACAAGACAAGTTATTAAACCTGGAAAAGAAACAAGACAAGTTATTAAACCTGGAAAAGAAACAAGACAAGTTATTAAACCTGGAAAAGAAACAAGACAAGTTATTAAACCTGGAAAAGAAACAAGACAAGTTATTAAACCTGGAAAAGAAACAAGACAAGTTATTAAACCTGGAAAAGAAACAAGACAAGTTATTAAACCTGGAAAAGAAACAAGACAAGTTATTAAACCTGGAAAAGAAACAAGACAAGTTATTAAACCTGGAAAAGAAACAAGACAAGTTATTAAACCTGGAAAAGAAACAAGACAAGTTATTAAACCTGGAAAAGAAACAAGACAAGTTATTAAACCTGGAAAAGAAACAAGACAAGTTATTAAACCTGGAAAAGAAACAAGACAAGTTATTAAACCTGGAAAAGTAAAAAACCAAGATATTTTAGTGAAGTAAAATATAAAATTTTTTTAAAATAGTGCATTCAAATTTTATTTTTAGCTGCAATATTTTAAGCAAGAAATTTCTTATTTTTTACTTCTCAAGAATATCTTGTCCTTTACTTTTCCAGCTTTAATTACTTGTCCTGTTCTTTTCCAGGTTCCATATAATCTTAAAAATATTACTTTTCATCTGTACATTTTTCCATGTAATCCATGATTTTTCCAGGCATTGCTCTTAATTTAATGCTGAAAACCTCATTCAAAAATATTAAAAAAAAAATTTATATGCAATTGATTAAAAAAAACAATAAAAAAAATTAATTATTTATAATTAATTCTGATAATCAATTCTGATAAAATAAGTGATAAGCAAAGTTTGATTGACAAAAATAATAAAAGATATCAGAATTTAAATGTTGAAAACTGCATGCAAAAATATTAAACAGAAAAAAAAGCTTATAAAGAATAAGATTTATTATTAGAAGCGTTAGTCACTCACTTATGTAGTTAGTCTCCCTTTTTGGACTTCACATATTTTGATGTAACCTTTTTTCTACTAAACCAAAATTCAATATTTTTTTCAAAATGTAGCTAAGGAAGTGTCCTATCTAAGTTTGTAATCTGTTTGAAATGTAGTTGAGAACTAGATTAGTGGTGAAGTTTGAAAGCTGCCTAGATTCACTCAATGTCAGACTTAAGAATATATTCAACCACCACCATGGTTGAATGATATATAATATATATAATTTATTTTAAAAGTTATTTTTAATGGATACCCATATTTGAGTAGATGCTCTATTTATTTATTTTCATCTACTGCCCTGAATATTAAAGAAATCTTATTAGAGAAAAAGATGAATATTTGAAAAATTTTATATATTTATATATAGGGTTAATTAATTCAGAGAAGATTGTCACTTAACCAAGGAGAGTCATGTTGATGTCTAAGTTTCATTAAACCTTTTTATGATGTGTTAACTTGTCAGAGCTAAATTCTCAATTGCTATTGAGTCCTGATTTTTTTCTTATTTATATGGAACTTGGTGTAAATTTGTATTTTAGTATACATGTAGTTAATTGTTTTGAATTCCTCTTGTTATGCTGACTTCTTTTTGATATATTATTTTCTTTTTACTGTGCAGGTGGTTGATTTATTTTTAAAACAATACTATATACACACACATAATTATATAGCTGTTCCTTGTCACTTGATGCTACTTCAAGTTTCATCTATATGGCAGTTATCAAACATAAACTCAGTGAGGAACAGCTATGTAATTCTTTTTATTATAACATTTAACTGTTACTTTACCTCTAGCACTGATTACTACTAGTACTCACCATGCACTATTTTACAGTAGCCATGTTTGTTATTAATACTTGCATTAATTCTTATCCACTTTGAGTCACTCTCTTCTTGATTTTTTCCAATATGCAACATACACAAAAAAAAAAAAAAAAAAAAAAAATATTGAAACCTGACCAAACAAATCTTAGGTAAATAATTACAAGATTTATTAAATTATTTTCCCTCTCACCCAAAATATGTACTTCACTAGAAAGTAACAAAAAAAAATATCAATGTTAATTCCATCCCATAATCCCAGGGATGTGAGTAATTTGGTACAAAACTGCTAGAAACTTTCCTGTGAGTCATCAGCATGGCTGATGCAAGTCTCCTTGAGATCAACACATCGTGCCTCCTTGGCCTCACTTTTCAACTGACAAAGTGGAACGAATATATCGGATCTACAGCTGTGTCTACTGCTAGGAAGTTTAGGTCTCTGTGTTGAGCCAGAAAATTTATTTTTTTGTCAGAATCCAAAATTGCACATTTATAAATCTACTATTTGTCTGTGTATTGATTATTGTTGCCATATCTGGTTGGGTGTTCCTGCTATTCATTTCAATGTTCTTGACAAAAATATAAAAAAGGATCTGCAATATAGTCGGTCCTGACTTGGCATCTTGACTTCAGTCACTTTCTCATTGATGTGGTGTGGCTTCCCTCTGTCTTTTCTACAAATATTTTCATGGCGACTTCTCTGATAAGCATTTTTCCCCTGGTGCCCCGTCCATGTGAATTTAAACATGCTACTAAATTGGCATTCACGTCCCATCCTTTTATCATTGATATAGTTAAATGTAACCACAAATTCTACTCAACAGTTTCTCTTCTCTCACTTCCTGCCTGTGTAATCCCTGTCCGTTTACTTGCTTCCCTGATAGCTACCATTTGCAAAAATTTAAATGCAGCATCAATTGCCATCTTCTTAAATTCTATTCATTTTTTATCCTCTCTTTAATACCCCCTGTACACAGTATTTTCTCTAACTTTAACTGTCTGTGCACTAGTGGTGGTCGCACCTTTTTTTTTTAAATTGATCATTGAAAAGATGAATATTTGTATTATCTCGAAGTTATAAAAAAATCATTATTACTTAATTGTAAGAAGTAATTTTGTTTTAATAAGCAAAGCAAGAAAATTATACTTTTTTTTTTTATCAATTTTTGGTTAAAAATCTTAATTGAATAATTAACAGACATTATTTTTTATATTTTCTGCTATCGTAAACTAAATACAAGGGAGAATTTTAAAAAATCATAAACATGGAAAATTTAGTTGTGACATAGGTAGCTAATTTTAAATAAAAACTTTTTGACAAAAGCCTTTAGAAAATGTTTTGAGTGTGAATTAGAATATGTTAATATTTATATAAAAAACATGTCACAATTCTTTTAGCATGATCAAAACTACTCTGAGCAGGAAAATTAATAAGATTTTCATGTAAAATTAGTCAAGGTGATATAACTGAGCTATTTAAATAAAAATTAATTTGTTTTTATATTTATTCATTTTTAAAATTTTTAAGATTTTAACAATTTTTTGAATTTTTGATATTAAAATTTTTGTCGCAACCTGTATGTTTGCATTAAAAATAAGTAAATTTTGGAAAATTGAGATTATATTTTAAAGATTGAATAGATAAATAAATATTTATTTCCTAAACATTTTAATGTTTTTTTATGCTATTAACATCTATAAATGGTAACAAAGTTAAAAAAAAATTATTTTGGGATAAAATTTTGTGGAACAGTTCTCAGATAATGCTTAATAAGTAGTTCACTTGGTTGTATTACTGATATTGGAATGTGTACCTTAGCATTATGGTGCATACAATTTTGACACTGGTTGTGATTATTATTATTGTGTTAGACTTACGTACTTGAGTCCCTAACTACAGATATTGTTGTGTGAGATTATCATGTTGGCATGCATAAAACATGACCACTCCAGCTAGATTATTGACATTTTATGCTTTAACCATTTAACAGGTCAAGACAACCATTTTAAGAAAATTTTAAATATATTTAATGTTATTTTTTTTATTTGCTAAATATTTACTGGAATACACATAGTCTACCTTAGGTGTAAATTTCAGATTTAATTATTGACATTTGATTGAAGAGTTAGATTTCTTCAATAGTGGAAAAATGGTGAGACTTATAGAACTATTTCTATGAGAGTTAAAAGATCAAATAACATTTTTCCTTTCATCCTAAATGAAAATGTTAAAATAGGTACCTGAGAAAATAATGACTTTAAACATTCACGAATTTGTGGCATATATGGGAAGGGGTAAAAAGATAGATAATAGATAATCACAGTTGTCAACACCTGGTTAAGTTTGTCATTAATTATAATGAGAACTGCTTTTCTTTTAGAACTGATACTTTATGGAATAGACTACTGTGTGGGTACTTTCATGAATGTAGTTTTTTTTGTTGTTTTTTTTTTAAATTGAGCAAAATACAGCCACTAATAGATAAATGTTTACTGAGAGTGAAAGAATCTGTGAAAAATCATTAAGGAAAAAGGACAACAAAAGAACAGGATTCAAGGAGATCAAAGATTAACTGACATTGCATTTAATTTTTTAATATTTATGTCATCCTAGATACCAAGTTGAGAACTGATGACATCTGGAAGGTCTGAATGAAAATTAGAGACATATAGGTTCAAGGATAAAGCCCTGAGAGATACCTGCATTAATTCAAAATGGTCTGGAAGAGTAGTCATTTAAGACAACTTTCATTTAGCAATTTCAGAAAGATTGAATTAGATCAAAAATGCCATAACCTTTGATCTTGGGAAAAAGACCAGCATGTCAAATATCCAAAGCAACAACCCCAGTTTAACCATTTTTATCTAAAGCTTGACAGAATCTTTCAGCAACAAACGTTAACACTCAGCAGTTGACTTAGAGAAGTGAAAGCCATATTGCTTGTCTGAAAGAAAACCCTGTGATGCTCACCTTCGATTCCTCCATTTTTGTTTCTGGCACCAGTCTTTCTCTTACCCCATCTTTCAACCCTTTCTTCTCCATTTTTACTCAAGCATTCTGATTCATGGTGCCCACTGGCCAATCTTTTTCACATCAGACATGTAGTACCAGAGTAATATTATATGACAACTATATTAGATGAACATGTTGGCTATATGCATTAACACAGTTTTTAAAAGTAAAGTTTTCAAAGTATATATGATTTTCTGCAGAACTTAATATAATTATACCACTTGCACTTTTAAAAGTGGCTATAATTCAGGAAAAGTGAGAGAAAAAGAAGAAAGCAAATAGCTAGACTCTGAAGAATGTTTGAGTTCCATAGAAATTTATCCTGCCAACTATCTTAGGAACTTGTTCGTTGTGAGGGGGGGTGTTTGAACGGAGAACTTTTCCTGTAACTGTAGATTAAGTTCTTGCTTTTTTCGCCAAATAAAAAATAGTATAAATTGTGTGTTTCATGTTATTGTCTTTAATGTCCCTATTTTAAAGTTCTTTTTCTGTATTTAAAGACAGTTTTCTTATCGTACTTTTTTTTTTAAATACAATCTTTATAAAAACTGAATTTTTTATTTTGTAATCTCTCTTGGTGGAATCTACGATAGTGACTATTTTGCAAAGTTTAACAAATATATCCATGAAGTTTAACAAATATATCCGTAAAGAAATGATATGTTAAAAAGATGATTTTTCTCTTGACACCACTATTAATGTATACTCTTAGCAATTTTTATTTGTTTATGACAATTCCTGTGTTATTTTCAATGCACACTGAAAACTAAAGATTATTCAAACATATCAAGTAAAAAAAAAAAAGAACTTGTTAAATCCTCAAATTTTACTTTTCAATGCTACAGGGATATATATATATATATATATATATATATATATATATATATATATATATTATTTATGGGTTTGTAAAAGACTCACCTTACATCAAAATTTTCTGTAAGTGGGGATTTTTAAAATGAGCCCCTTAAACAGTCTATACGTTTTTTTTTAAATTAATATTTTTCAAATATTTTTAACAGAACATTTGATAAACATTTTAATTATTTCTTTTGGATTGTCCAGAAAGTTCATGCCAATTTCTCGTCATTCATGTTCCAACACATAAGAACATGTCAAATTTATTGACAGATATAATATGCTTACATTTCTGATTAGAGTACACTTCAAACTATCTCTTGAGAAAGCTTAAAATTGCTTCATTTATGTCAATTTTGCATCCTAATGAAGATGGAAGATTATAAGGTGCATTTTAGACTCTTGATGCTTTTTTTTTTTTACCATAAAGGTAAAAGTGCCTCGCAAGCAACAAAAAAATAATGTGCTATGTACAGTGAAGGTGCTTTAGCTGACAGAACTGTACGAAAGTGGTTTACTAATTTTAGAGTTGATGACTAGCCCTATTGATGAAGAATGCTCAGGCAGACTTCCCCTCACCACAGATGACTGTGAAATCAAGATATTGATTGAAAATAACCCACATTACACCAGATGGGAAATTGTAGAAACACTAAATTTAACAAAATCTGCCATTCATGATCATTATGTGAAGCTTGAGTATTCAGTTTGCTATGGTGTTTAGGTACCACATGATCTGAGTGAAAGGAATCTTTTGAACATCTGTGATTTGCTGAATAAAATGCACCTTTTTTTTTTATAGCAAATTGTGATGTAAGATAAGAAATAGATCTTTGTTTATACTTCTGAGATATTTATATTATTTAAATTGTTTAACTGTTCTCCTCATCTTTATAGCCATATTCACAGCATTTCGGTTGTTGTACACTCTGGCCTTCTTCAGGTGATTGAAATTTCAGACCAAGCCTTTTATTTTGATCACTGGGGTATATTGTTCTAGTTCTATGAGCCATGCCACTTCTGGATGTCTTTGTTATCTCCCTTTAACTCAACTCTCAAAGTTACTTGTTCACCATTGCTGTAGCCAGGTATTGAACTCACAACTCTTTGGGTCAAGTCACTGGATCTAACCAATGTTTTTATCCACTGGGCCATGTGTCCTTGAACAGATTAAAACATTGTGAATAGGGCAATAAAAATGAGGACAACAGTCTGAACAATGTAAATCATAAGAAATGGATCATTTACAATGTTCAGAGAAAAAGATCCAAGGTTAAATAACATGAGCCAACTCTAACTACCCCAAAACAGGTCTTCATCTTAAGAAAATCATGCTGCGCATCTGGTGAGATTAAAAAAGGAATACTGTACTATGAGTTTTTCTCAAGTAAACAGTTGATTGCAAATGGACAAATTAAAGGCAGCAATTCAAGAAAAACATTAAGAATTGTCAAACAGGATAATGTCAGACTTCATGTTTCTTTGGCAACCTTGTAAAAATTGTTGCACCAACCATATTGACCAGACATTGCACCTTCAGATTTTCATTTATTTTGGTCTTTGCACAATAATTTCAATGGTAAAAATTTTAATTCTTTGGATATCATAAAAAAACACCTTAACAAGTTCTTTGAGGAGAAAGCACCAAAATTCTGGGAAGATGGACTCTTCAAGTTAAAGGAAAAATGAAGAAAGATTGTGCAACAAAATGGTTCATATTTAGTTGAACAAATATTTAATTACATAATTTTGTTGTGTGTTTTACTTTCCCTTAAAGGTCAGCATGAACTTTCCAGACCACTCAATGTTATTACAATACACAGATTTAGTCTTCTTTAAGTTATAGTTGGTAAACTGTGTGTGTGTCTGTGTATAAAATTTAAGATATAACTAAAAATATATCTAAAAGGACAATGTGATTAAAGACAAAAAGAAAACTTATCTTAGTTGACGTTTCGTCCTCTGATGAACATTATCAAGTCCAATGTAAGGGTTTTGTTTTACAATAAGTATTTATAAACAGAAGTAAAAATGTCTTTAGGTTTTCAAAAATTTTAAATGTAAGAATGCTCATAAATATTCATCAGATATTAAAGGTAAGTTATGGCGTATGCTAAGTGATGTAATTTAATGTCTAATAAACAAAAGTGAGTAAATAATGTTTGTGTTGTTTTTTTCCTCATATTTTCTAACACTCAGTAAACCCTTGCATTTTAGTAGCTTTATTGCCTTTTTTGAGGTAAAATTATTTTAAAAATGCTAAAAATTTTGTATATAATGTAAATGCTTATATTTACTTAGATTAATTTATATTTCATTCACTATATATGAAAGCCATCATGTGTAAATTTTTGTGTATATTTATCTCTGGTTTTGTGTACAACATTCCAGTTTTCATATAAGGGAAAAATAGCAACTTACTAGCAAATTTAGTAACTATGGGGAAAATTAGTGACTTACTGGCAAATGTAGTAACTATGATACAGCTATCAGTTATACTTTCCCACTTTAATTAACATGTTGACTACCTTTCAAAATTCTATGGTTATTGTTTGTTAGGAGTATGGGAAGGCTTAGTTGAAATGCACATACGAAGAGCATGGAAGACAATAACTGTTCAGACAGTGCTCAGATCCAGGTGTGTTAAATGTGTGGTACACATATGCCAATATGTAGTCAACATGCTAATTTATAATATTATCAGGTGTGTAAAAATATAAATACATAACAGCAAATAAAATATATATATATATATATATATATATATATATATATATATATATATATACAGAGAGAGAGAGAGAGAGAGACTGAAGTAGTTTACTTTACCCTTTTTTAAATCACCATGGAAACCTCAAGATATAAATTTAATGTCTATATCCACTAGGCCATGTGTTCTTGAATGTGTATGAAATTCTGGAACTTATAAATCTAATATCTCAGTAATCATTTTTTACCAGAGCCCATGTTGCAATCTTTTGATCCTAATGATTTTCTTCAGCACTCCATATTACTGGTTTCTATATTGTATTCATTTCTGTGCTTGGCCAGTTTAGAAGATTTTTGTGGGCTCGCACATGCACTGATTCCTTAAGTTTATGTAGTTTCTAGTGATGTTCTCTATCAATTATTTCAACTTCATCCCACAGAGGGTGATTATCTTCTTTCTCCCTCCATATGTGGTCAGCTATGTCCAATTTTTCCATCTTTCCTCATGTTACAGCCTTGTAATGTTCTTGCAGCCTTACCTTAAGGTGGGTGGATTGTTACTCCTTTATATTTCTTTCCACAGCTAAATGCAATGACATATACAGAGTGTTTAGTTATGTTCTTTATTGGAGGTCTTACTTGGGAGAGGTATCTGTGAATTGTAAAACCACTTTCGAATGTTGTCCTGATGTTATATGGACCACAGATCCTTTGTATTTTCTCTGATAACTCCTTCACATAGGCTAGACATACCGAAGCTGTTTTCTGAGAGTTTTTATCCTTATACACCATCCATTCCACATTCGTTAGAGCTGTTGTCATATACCCTGTGTAGTTGTTATGTTGTTGAGTACTGCTTATACTGACCATTTCCTGTTCATATGTCTCTGGATCAAAATTTCTAGCATCTGAAGAAGGCCAGAGTGTACAACAGCTGAAGCATAAACATGACAATAAAGATGAGGACAATAGTCCGAATAAGGTAAATAATGTCTATGTATACATACTGTCATTATTGACAGCATGGGTGCACTAGTATTATAATAATAAAAGGTTTTGAATTTAATCGTTTTCTTTTAATTTTTCAAAGTGTTTATAGTCAGGTCTGTTGGCTTGGGAAAGGAGTATTTTTTTTTTTACATTTCTGAAAAACTGACATTTTTACTTCTGCTTATAAATATTTATTGCAAAATAAAATCCTTACATTTGATTTGATAAATTCCATCAGAAGGTTAAATGCATCAGCTAAGTTTTTCTTTTGTCTTTAATCATATTGTCTTTTTGCAGATATATTTTTTAATTACATCTAAAAATTTACACACACACACATGTATATGTATGCTAATGTCATATGTCATTTGTGAATAGATAAATTATACAAATATATTATCATATAAATATATCCATTTTTTAAAAAATGGAAACATCAAATTAATTTTTTCAATGATTTTCTTATTTTTAGTTCAATAAATTTAAAACAATGAGATAACCATCAGCAGTATTTGTAATATTACCATCAGCAGTTGACTACCTCCAGCAAAAACCCACCAAATCAGTGGTGCTGATTTTGTGTCTGTAGTAGTCCTTCTCTTTGCCTCTTAAGTATGACACAACATAAGAGCAAGACAGTGAAGTAGTATACATTACATTGCTTGCCTACTTCTTGGTCAAACTTTGGAATTTCAATAAAAAAAGTGACAATATATTTTATATAATACGTGTATCATTTATAGCTGTAATATGCAGGCACTCACAGGTATTTTATTGTAACTTATTTATAAATGAAACTCTGTGTGTGCATCCGTTACCTATAGACTCCAAAATGGCTGAACCGATTTTCTTGAAAATTTACACAGTTGTACTATAAGCGTCTGTGGGTGTTCTTAGCTAGGTTTTGTGTCGAGGTATCCCCGATAAATATCGATAATTGAAAAAATCGGGTTATAGAAGGAGTGGTTCGGTTTTAATCAAATTTGATACACTCAGAGACAAAGACATAAGAAACGATATTCAGAAGTTCCAAGGTTGCAGTTCTTACAATAGTGCAGAAAATCGATAATATATATATATATATATATATATATATATATATATATATAAAAGGCAAGATGTTTGTGTGTGTGTGTCTGTTTATCTATCTGTATGTCCTTAATACAAATCCACAATTTTTATTCGATTCTCACCAAACTTCATACAAATATTCTTTAGGCTGAGTCTGATCTCCAGGACCATGGATTAGTTTTAAAGCTTTCATTACACCCGAGCAATGCCAGGCTATACTGCTTGTTTGTATATAAGTGGGTGGTATATGCACACACACAAACATATGCTTACATAGATGAGTATGTTTTTATATTTACAATATAGAAATGTAGGAAAGTTTTTATGCGAGATTTCTTTATTTTGTATCAGTTTGTAAGATAACAAATGGCCTGCTGATAAAATGCTGCTCATAAACAAAGAAGGGAGGTGAGAAAGATTGTGTTTATTACAGCAATCATTTAGGCTACCTATTCGTTTAGAATCTGCAACAAAATTATTTGATATACTTTGTCATATTTTCAATGATGTTTTGTTTCCCACTGGAAATTTCTTTTCTCATTTTACTTTGTTCTTTGTGTTAAATAACATCTGAATAAATTTTTATCAATGTGAAAGAATAATTTTAAATTATGAAATTTAATCATCCAATGAAGTACAAGTGAGGGCTATGTGTGCTTTTATTATTTCATTTTTTTTGTTTATGTCACCTTTTATTTCTCTGCAGATGTTACAATATTTCTCTCTCTCACTTTCTTTCTCTTATGTACACACACACACACACACAGAGTTAAGGACTATATCAAGGGTTTCATTGACAGGCACATTTGTAAATAAATTTTCTACGTCAAGTGGCTCGAAAATGACTTGGTTGTGTAGATTTAAGGATTTTGAGAAAGTCATGAGTTGATTTGGTACTATCTACCAATTATTGCATCAGCTCATGGATATAATATATAGGCTTTAAAAATAGGTACCCTCTCACTTTTTTCACAATACCTAAGTTTTAAAACAAATGTTTAAAAATGAAAAATCATTCTTGAAGCTTTCATTTTACCTTTAATTAAAAGCTGAAAAATTAAATTCATTTCCATTAAGCAAAATACTCTGTAGTGTATTTTTCAAACAGAAATTATATTGGTGATTTTCTAAGCACTGCTTAGCTGTAGCACAAAGCTAAAAGTATGGGATACCTAGTGAGTATCAAACTCACTACTCAGATGTAATACGTTTTAGTAAGACAAGCTTGCTAACCTTTATACCACATATTGATTGGAATAGATTTTAAATTTTTTTCTAAAATAACTGATTAGTTCTCTTTTAGCCATCTTTCATTGCAATGTAATTATCTTTTATTAAAAATCTTCAAAAATAAAATATACTTTTCTGAAACTTTGAGGAATATTAGCTGAGTTAAAGTATAATTAATCTGTTTTGAAACAAGTATTATTTACTTTAAGTTAAAAGAAAGCAGAAAAACGAATTTTAAAAAGATCAGTAGTAGTGATTTATGTATCTTTCAACACCTGGCAAGCACTTATCAAGCACTGATGAGCTATTTACATGTTTATTACTGTTCTGTAGAAACTTTCTGTTAAAACACAATTTAAGAAAATGACAGGTAAACACTTTCTTATATAATTCCTAAGTATTCATTAAATTTACAAATGTCGGAAATATTTTCCATAATCTAATTCTAGGAATGTTGATTTTAAATTTATTATAGTCATTAATAATTTATCATTTTCTGATAATGTTGTTTATAGTCACCCATACTTTCAAAATGAGCATGTTTTATACAAATGAAAAAGAAAAAAAATTTTTAAATTTTTAAAAAAATCTTAGAGAATGATTTGTATTAAGCTTTTCAATTTTTGCTTAGTAAATATAGTCTTCCCTTAATAACTAAATGTAGACAAATTTTTGAAGAGTTTTTAAAAGATTTTTGAAACTAGAAATTATTAATTTAATTTAAAAAAGAAAAAATGAAAAGAATTATTGTAAAAATTCATTATTCATTACAAATTTTTTTCTGCAGACAATAATGTCCTTAATATATATTATTGATGAACATAAAAGCTTATCTAATTAAATAATGTCATAGTTTTATTTTTTTATTTTACTATTCAGAGCAGATTTCTGAGAAAGTGGCAACTGTTTGAAAAAAAAAAAAGAATAATAGAAGGTTTCTATTCTCCAAGGAGTCCTGCATTTAACTAATGAAACAAAGTTTGCAAACAGAATTTTAATTTCTAGAAATTCAATGAAATAAAGTTGAGGTTATTTTTGGGGTGGGAAGTAACATGTTAAATAAATATTTTTATCAAGATTTTATATAAATAATAATTTCATTCATATATGAATAAGTTTTGAAAATGTCATTAAAATCTGACAATTATTTGATTTTTGCAATAATTTCTAAATTAATGTATTTTTACTGAAAACAAAGGTTGTCAACATTCCTTATTGTCAGCTCTGATTCCACAGTGATTAAAGAAAAAGAAAGATTTTTAACATGCTAAAAATGGTAAAATATATTAAAAATACTTTGCCCTTTTCTCTTGATAATAATAAATGTTTTGATGATAAAACTTCGTTTTTATTTAAGTTTGGGGCCGGTTTTTTTGTTTTTTTTTTTCATCATACTATACTGTTTTTTAGTGAAAAAGTGGCGGTACCTACTTTAAGGTTACATTTCTATCCCAATGAATAAGTCTCTGTTAAAAAGTATTGTAAATATCTATGCCAATCTTACTGGAGAAAGCAAAACCTCCTGTAAAATAAATTAAACTGTTTCCTAAGCAACAGATACATAATGTGAAACAATTATTAAACTGTCTAAATAGATGGGACCTCTTCTCTTATTTTAATACCTCCGGTTTTAAACCATGATTCTTTTAAGGTTTGAATATATGTGCATTTGCATAAGGTATGAATATCTATTTACAAGTGTTTTTATGTATAAAGCTGGATAAAAATGAAAATGTCTGTGTATGCATTTATACATATGAGCATTTGTGAGAAAGAAAGCTCACACACTATATATATATATATATATATAGAGAGAGAGAGAGAGATAGACAGATAGATCAATAAGCCCTACAGTTATTTAAATTTTGATAGAATTTCTCTGTATAATTTTTGTTTTGTGGGATTAACTTTCATCATTGAATTAAGTGCATTGACAAGGAAGGAAAGAAAACAATTTTATAAGGTAAAATAATACTTTCATCATCATGAAGCAGCAGATATCGATGTATATTTCAGTTTCAAAGAGAGGGGATATTGAAATGTGTTAGCATTCTATAATTACTTCTATGATTTTCAGAATATTCACAGCCTAAATTAAAGAATGTGAGGAAATTTCAAGAATGTTTCATTAAAGTGGTGGTTATAATGATGTATATGTATCCCTCCCACCCCCAGTAATTAACTCACTCAGTTTGTTTGAGACTCAGTGGAACCTATTATAACATAAAAAAGATTCAAATTTTTAAAGATTGTATGGCCATTTCAATGAGTGAAAACTGCATCATTGGTGATCTTAATCATCATGGTAAAATTACTCTGGCTGGATCAGTTTTAATATTTAATTTTTAATACCTGTGGGATTCTTTTTGAATATATATATATATATATATATATATATAATGTGATGGATAAATAGTCTAAATTACACAAAAATAAAAATAACTGACATTTCATTTTAACAGATATATTTACCAAAATAATACAAAAATATCTTGAAATACTAAAGAGTAAATTTATTCAATAAAATTGCCATTGACTTCAACCACATCCTCCAGACAACTTCAGTATCTCTTGTAACTTTTTGGGATGGTCTCAAAATTTAATTCTTGCCTTCAGTTCATCTTTGGTATTACAAAGAGTTTTATTAGCCTCTCACTCAACTGCAGCCCACACATAAGAATCAAGGAATTCGCAGTCTTGAGAGTTAGGTGGCTATATGTAAGCAGTGATGTGGTTGCAGAAATTGTCTGATAGCCATGACTGGGTTCTCCTGCTTGTATGGGATGGGGCAAAGTCTTGTTGCCAGACACAGTGTTTCCAGTGGCCACCCTCTTGATCAAGGGCAGCACTATGCCCTCAAAGCACTTGACATAGGCCTCTGTGTTGAGTCTGAGACCCTGTCTGAAAATGATTGAAGGCATAACATCACCATCCCTAGTGATCACTCAAAACACCATTGTAATCACCATTAGACTCCTCCAACTCTTTCCGAATTCTCTGCACTTCCTTCAGATTAACACCCAAGCACTCTGAAATATATTGAAGCTTCTGGTGTGAATGCCAGTCAGTACAACATGGCATTTGTAAATTTCTGGCTGAGGGAATTGTGTCATGGGGGTCTTTTTTTTCACAGACAGTACCCAACTGACTTTACTGTGCAGTTGACAAAATCACAACACGCGTGTAAAATTAAAAAAATAAAAATAATGACAATTTACGTATCATACCATACACACACACACACACGCACACACAGAGCTTTGTAATGTTTTCTGTTTACTCAGGAAAAGCTCAGTATACAAATGTGACAATTATTTTCTGTCTTAGATTTGATATATGTATTTATGAGTTTATGTCAATATATATATATATATATATATATTGTGTGTGTGTGCAGTTGAATGTTTAACTGTAAAGTGCATGTATATGTATATAGATCATATTTGCTTGCTTAAGTCATTTTATATGTGCATCCATCTTACAAGGGCATTTTTTGTTAGAATAACTTCCTTCTACTTCCAAGGTTATTTTTATTTTTAAAAAAAAATGGTATTTTGTGTGTGTGTGTGGGAATAAGAAAGAAAGAAAAATATTAACTTTTTGTTTTAGAAGGGAAATTTTTTGTATATAAAAATTCTCTTTCTTTCATATTTTACAAGGGCATTTTGTTACATGTGTGTTATTTAGCTCAAGTTTTGATACCTCAGCATCCCATCCCATAATATGGGCAACTTGTACATTTATAATATGAATTATTTTAAGTGTTGTATATATAACCTTTTTCAGGTGATTCATTTCATCTTTTAGAAGCTTATTGAACTATAGTAATGTTAAGATTGATATGACTATACACATAAAATAGAGGGAGTACAAAAAATTTTAATCTTTTTTAAAAAATTTTATAGCTGATTTCATGTTTTATTTTCTTTTGTTTGTTTTATATCACATTTATTAAGTATCCCACATAGTGATAGAAAATCTGCCAAGGAAGGTGAAATATAAGAACCTGGATCTAAATTTACTTTAACTTGTTCTGATATATTAAAAAATTATATATATATATATATATATATATATATATATATACACACACACACATACACAATCTTTATAAGTTAGTTTAAAAATAAAAGTGGCACCCCTTGATTCATACTTGAATTCATCAGGTAATTTGTTTTGATTTTTGGATTGACTATATATGCTGCGTTGCATGGACAAGTGGTCTAAACACCAAACTCAAGGTAGTAATTATACTTTATAAGCACATCTGGGTTTTATTCCTATACTTGACACGGATGTGCGTTGTGGTGCAGTGAATATCTACCCGGAACGACAAATCTGGGAGCTGATTTCAAATTCAAGTTGAATTCCTTGCATTCACTTGCGCACAAATACCCTTGGGAAAGGTATTAATCCGTCCAGTTATGGGTTAAATAATAGGACAGATTGAGTTATATAGCCTTGGTCGGCAACCAGTCTACCGCAGAAAGCAATGGCACCTACTGTTAGATAATCTTCTGCCCAGTTAATCATGTCTTTTTTGAGACATGATCGCCTAAAGCGTGTATCACATATGGCACTTAACTGATTGACTAATATATACTCGGTAATGGTGCATTATGGGTAGCAAGGTTTATTATCCATTTTGTGAAGATGACTGTTAGGATAATAAAAAAATACAAATAGAAAACAAATTATTACTATATTACTTAGAAATTGAAAACTAAAATTAAATTCCTTGTAATATATCACCATGAAAAATGCAAATATATGCACTATATACAATGCAGATAATGTAACATATTTTAGACCAAGCCAATACTTTAAACAAATAAAAAGTGAAACTGGGGAGAGAGGAATAAAAGATCTAAATAAATAAAAAAAACTACATAAACACAAGTAAATGTATTAATAATAAGGACGAACAAATAATGAATAAAAAGTGAATAAACAATACTATAAAATAGCTACAAATAACTGTTTGGTTCATAATTATTCTCACTCACTAGGTTCTAGAATAATTTGAAAGATAATCGTTACTGTTTACTTAATAAGTTAAGATAATATAGTAGACCTTGAGATTTCATTCAAGCATGAAACAGTCTATTGCTGCTTGGTGTTGATCTGTGTCCACTTTTATATTTACATACTGTCTATCCCTGATATTGAGCATGTTTACCAATAAATATACCATACATTAAAACTATGTTTTTATAAAGTTAGCTTAATGGTTAACAGTATGAAAAATTGAAATGGTGAACTAAATTTAAATTCTTAGGTAGTCTGTGTTCATTTTGTACTGCTACCATTGGGAAAAGCATGAATTGTTTCTGGTACCATATAACGCAGTTTCTTTTCTCACACTTCTTGCTTGTGTAACTCCCTACTGGTTTCATGCTTTCCAGCCAACTTTATTTTAAACGCAATGTCAATCACTATCTACTGTCCTTCTGATTACTCTTTTCTCTTCCCACTCATTATTGTTTCTCTTCCTAATTCTTTCACTCCCTGTAACCCGTTGTGCTTTAGTGGTTTAACTGCCTTGCATGGTGTGATATTTATTTAAATAAAAAAGTTAAATGCAATGCCAATTGCTATCTTTTTTTTTTTTTTTTAATCATGTCACCCCAAGCAAGGCATTCCACTGCCACTATAGCGCAGGGGATTACATAGAGTGATTGAGTATAGGAAATGTCAGAAGGAGGGTGGTAAATGACTTAGGATGTACATAGGGAGAGAGTTGGAGAAAGTGGGTGTGAGTTAGTGTGTTAGGAGGTGTTTATTGACCTTACATTTAAACTCCTGGAGGTTGTAACTGTCGGGGAAGCAAGTATGCGGTAGGGAATTCCACAGGCGGGAAGTGTGAGGAAAGAAGCTGTTGGAGTAGAAATTGCTGTTACATTTCATCGGTTTCACTGTAAAAGGGTGGGACCTAGTTGCCGATCTAGTATCTCGTGCAAATTCTTTCATCTAGGGGGCACCAGTGATTTAAGATCGTCAGAGAAGAAGCCATGAAAGTATTTATAGAAGAGGCACAGGGAAGCCACGTCACGCCGGTGAGAGAGTGACTGCAGGCAGTCAGCCAAGTCGGTATCAATCACATTACAGATTCTTCACTGTATTTTGTCAAGAACCCCGAGGAGAATAGCAGGGGCACCCGACCAGATGTGGCAGCAGTACTCAATACACAGGCGGATGGTAGATTTATACAAGTGCAGGATAGATTCAGACGGAAAGAATTTCCGGGCCCTGCACAGAGAGCCGACTTTCATAGCAGCGGATTTAGCAATGGATTCAACGTAGTCATTCCACTTAAGGTCCGCTGAGAGTGTCAGGCCAAGCAGGTGTAGTGTTTTACTCTCTGGGAGGCAAGCCTGTTCCATGCTAATGGGGGAGGGAGGTGCGGTTGTCTGTGGTGGTTAATTGACAGCAGCTTCGTTTTGGAAGAATTGAATTTTACGAGCCATTTCTTACCCCAATCCACCACAGATTGGAGGTCCTTTTCAAGCTCGGCAGTGAGGTTTGCTTTGTCACCAACACCAGATTTTTGATCGAGGTAAGAGTAAACTGTGGTATCATCGGCGTACATGTCTACTTGTGATCTTATGTCATCGGGGAGATCATTGATGTAGATTAGAAAGAGCGTAGGACCTAGGATAGAGCTTTGTAGGGTAGTTCTGGGAGACATGTCTGTTTAATACCACCTTCAGTGTGTGGTTAGAGAGGAATGACTGGATTAAGTCCAACAAAAGTCCAGTTATGCCATAACTTCGCAGTTTCCGTAGAAGGCCGGCATGCCATACTCTGTCGAATGCTTTAGAGATATCCAAGGCGACGGTTCGGGCTTCACCATTCTTGTTGAAAGCCTGGTATATATACTCTGTGATGGTCGTTAACATATCGGCAGTAGACCTGGTGAAGCGGAAGCCATACTGTTTGTCCGAGAGGAGCCCGTGGGCTGTGAGATGCTGAATGACCTCGGCATTGATAATGGCTTCGAACACTTTGCTGAAGATCGGAAGAAGGCTGATAGGGCGGTAATTTGCGGGGTCCGAGGGTTCACCAGTGTTCTTGAATATTGGAACCCCAGAAGAAGACTTCCAACAGGCAGGAAAGCAGGAGGAAGATAGGCAAAGGTTGTAGAGCTTAGAAAGGATAGAGGAGAGTTCAGGAGCACAATTCTTCAAGACTATGATTGGGATTCCATTCCCACCACTCGCTTTGTGAGGGTCCAGTTTTGAGATTATGCTAGAAATCAGCAAGGGCGTGATGTGGACATCATTCAATTGGGCCTCAGTTCTAGATGGGAAATCGGGTATATGGGTTCCAGACGAATCCAGACTCGAATTGGTCAAGAATCTACGGGCAAAGCATTCAGCCTTGTCCGCTGAGGAGGTGAGGACCTCAAACTTGTTGATTAGTGGGGGTACTGTGCTGATGACTCTTTCCTCTTCCTGCTCATTATTAATGTTTCTGTTCTTAATTCTTCCACATCTTGTAACCACGTGTGCTTTAGTGGCTTTAGTCTCTTGTTTGGGGTGAAACTGATTAAGAAAAAAAAAATACATTTCAAATTTTTATATATTACCTGAAGGGGAGGTAGACATTGTTGAGAGAAGACATAGAAAGCTTTGGATAATTTATTAAGTGATGGGAACATGCTTCACTGTAACAAATAAATAAAAATTATATTGTAATTTATTAGGTGATGGGAATATGCTTCACTGTAATAAACGAAAAATATTGATATAATATTGTAATTTCTAAAAACTTTATGTATCGTTCGAATTTTGTGTGTATATTTAAGTATATAATTTGATTATTTAGTACTCAATAATTTGTCTATACAAACTCGGTGAATTTTTTTTCTTCTATAATACAACCTGGTACATTGTATTGAGCTTCTATTTCATTGATCATTTAAAATTGTGTCAGCAAAAGAAAAAGTATGAATGAATAAACAAATATATGAGTGAAATGTGTTGAGCTTTTTATGTATAACTTTATTTTCTTTTTCATTTCTATTAAACATATATATCAATGTTTCTCAACCAGTGTTCCCAAGTTCACTAATCTGCCCTGAAAGATAATTAGATGTGCCCATAATTAACAGAAGAGTAATTTATGAATTATTTTTATATTTTTAAAAAAAAAAAAGCACATGGCATCCATGTCTAAGTCAAGTTTTGTCATTTGCTATTTTAAAATGAATGTTAATTTCAGATTACATGACTTTTTTTTTAATTAATATTTAAAGTGTGTCCCAGAGTTTTAGTAATTCTAAAAGTGTGCCCTGAAATAAAAAAAAAAAAAAAAAAGAATTAAAGTTGAGAAACACTGATCTATATAGAGAAAGGATAAAAAAAAAATATTGTGGGTACTTTGTGGGAATTTAACGTTCACAAGACATATTAAAGCGAAGAGGCAAAATAAATAAATTAACAATTTTATGTAAATGGATAGTAAAAAATAAACTTGGAGGAATTGTAAGGAAACAAACAGGACTTAATACTACAAGAGAAAGGAAGTTGTGGAAAGACATGCTCACCCATGAACAAAAGGAACACTTCTCATGAAAAGTAGTATTGGGTCAAAAAAAAACACTTGCTCATTTTCTGATGAAAATATGAGGTCTATTCATGATGTACTAAACTTAGTTTTAGTACAACACCACAAGCATAGAACAGTACCAATAATGATCAAATTCACAAACTACTCAATAGTAATTATATACAATACCAGCTTTCCAAACATGAAGTCTCTAGGAATCAAGTATAATAAATACTTTAATGATGTGAATAGGCAGTATTATAACCAGTCTGTCTAAGGAGGTTATCTTCATGACAGAGTGATATTTAGGATAAAATCCTTTGCAACAGTATCTGTTTATCAAGATGCTGTGAATGATGCTTTGTAAATTGAGGTCAATGTACTGAAATAAATGATTCTGTGTGTGCAATAATCATTTGACATAGAATTGCTAGCTTGTTTCTATCACTTGAAATTAGAATTTATACAAATGTACACACATGCAGTCACAACACTAGTATTATTCAACAATTTTTCTCAAATAATTATATACTTTGAATATCTGTGTTATTTTATTATTTATTTGTAAGTCTGGTGATGAGAATTCTTAGATTGGAGACAAATATGAAAATTAACACCATCCTTGTTCCAAAACTTTTGATTTTTGGGGTTTTCTTTTTTTGTGCGAATGGTGCTGTCAGTTCATTTTAGGCAATGGGTGAACACTACCTTTTCACTTGAAGATGACTATACAAAAAATTGGCTAAAATATTATGTTAATAAAAGCATCAAAAGGATGAGATCAATAATTGTAGGCCTGAAAAAGACCTTACAATAGATTGGCTGAAATGTTCTAATAACTCTTGGAATAATAACTCCTTTTAAAATTATATTGGGTATGTAATACTGTCAGATATTTGGAGTAGATAGACTAAACTATCGCCCAGTTCACACTCCACCCACGTCTATTGAACAGGTGAAGAGGCTCATCCCTTGTTTCCTGTTTAGGATGTGGTTTCCGGTTTTCTCTTTTCCAATCTTCTCACTCCTATGTAGCCCCCTGCACATCAGTGGCGTTACCACCTTGCTCAGGGTGATATGATTTAAAAAAAAAAAAAAAAAAAGATATGAACAATAATTTTAAGAATAATATAGTAAACCAGGATAAGATAATATTTTTTACTTGGTTCTTTTATTTATATCAAGACATGGGATTTAATGTTTGTCTGTAGTGATATTAAACTTTTATTTTTGGGGTTACCCACATGACTTGTACAAATATTGACAATAAAAGAAGGCTGTGAATAACAAATACTACTACCTTTAAGCTAATTGCCACTGCAAGAGAAGAAAATTTGGTTTACAATATTCATATTAAAAGCTAATCTTACAAATAACAACTAGTGAAATGTCTTTACTAGGTGCTACACTTTCTAGATCTTTTGCCAAACAAATGTAAACTTGCTAGATTTTTACAAACTACTAAATGTTAACATGTACTCATATGAAGTCCTACCTATAAAATCCGATTATGTTGAACAGATTGATCTGTTGTGTTATATCGTGTTTCTCACATCTCATTAGATATTACACACATTACTTCAAATCACTCCATGAAATAAAGAACCTCATTTTCTGTCCAATTTTTCTTTCCCTGAAGTAGCCATTTTACATATAAAGTTCAATACATTTTGGCAAAGCACTTAATTTATGCTTATGTAAAATATGGAATGTGTGTATGGTGTATGTATGAATTGTGTAAATGCAGTACAAAATATTGCATTATTCAGAAAGAAAAATGATCATATAAAAGACTTTTGAACAAGTTCAGAAAAGGTTTGACTAAACTTGCATTTTATACTCTACAAACTCTCAAACAACTGGCTACAGAATGTTAAAAATAAAAAGAAACACCTTCATATCTGTGCCATTATGACAATGTTTATTATCAATTCAGTTGTGGATCCAATTTGAACAGCTGCTGCTACTAATTTACATTACCTTCTATCTTGCTATTGCTTGTTTACTATGAAAATCAATTAAAGTATTTCCTGTTTTATTTTCTGAGAAATTATTACCTTTTTTTCTTTTTATATGATTTTGTTGTTTCTCAGTCAATTATCTTAATCTCTTCAGTCAAAAGAATTTTAATAATTCTGATAATTCTTGACATGGAATATCATAGTGGCTTAAAGTTGATTAATCTTTTGCCACAGCCAATATCATTAATTCTATAATTCTGGTTCAAACTGGAAATGGTGATCAGGACTGGTTGAACTTGCTGTTTTCTTCAGTGATAAGTTAACAGTATCTATTGTTCAGCATAAGTTTGATATATAAATTTTATTGAAATAGCAAATTATTAAAAAAAAAGATAAGATATATCTTTATAATTTTCATTGATTTATAGATGTTGCACATCAGACATGGCATCTATGTGAAAGTCTAGATCTGAAGATGCTATTTAAGAATTTGGATTTTTTTTGCATTTTGTGGTGTATGGACAAATCTAATCCTAGTGCAGCCTATTGTGTTCAGTTTCTTTATCCCTCTATTAAATTGGTTATAGCTCATACATATACTGAGGTATTCGAAGTGTTTAGTATTTATTAATTCCATTTGAGTGTTTATGATGAATTCAGGGTTTGCTTAGTTTCTGAAATGCATATGATTTTTAAATTAACAAAATAAGAATGCATATATCTCATGATGAATAATGGATTTATCAAAAATTGTTATCATGACTTTTATATACAAATGAAAGTTCTAAGAACTTTTCATCGTATCATACTTATTACATAAGCAGTTTTTCACTTAAGTATACTGAATTATTTAAAAATTGAAAAAGTAAGTTTACTGAATTAATATTTGTTATTACTTATGTAAACAATAGAAAATTATTCAAATGTTTCTCTCATGGTCAGCTCTATATAGCTTTTTCAGGTAGAGGAAATTCAAATAGACTTAGCATAAAAGCAGAAAGAACTTTAGAAAATAGATATGCTGAAAATGTTAATACAGAAATGTTAGTGTGGTAATAGAACTATGACAATTTACTTTTTCGCTGTTTATAGAATGAGTATTCAGCTAATCATTAAAAAGTATATTGCCTGAGTCACCCACATTTGAAGCATTTGAAAAGGTCAACAAAAATGTTGAGTGCAACACCATGTTCTCATTCTGAGAGAATTGTTTGCTTGAGTGGATGATATTTTCATGGATGAGAATCTTAAAGTTTGTACAGTTCTCTAAGATACTTGTGTGAAATGAATCACTAGGATTGAAGATATTTAGCTGGCTCTCTTAAGAGATTTGCTAAATTCATTGATTGTAAACTTAACCTGTTATATACAATGACTCAAAATACAAATTGTCAGTTTAGTAATATGGATGAGATAACTTTGATAGATGAGTTTTACAAGTTGGTAGTTTCCCTTTTGATGCTCAGAGAATTTGCTTATGTCCTTTGCTGAATTTTTTTCTTGGATGTAGAATTGTGTTTTCAGATACTTATATTTTCTGTTGAATTATAATTCTTAATTTTCTGCTGAATTATAATTCTTAATTTAGTGAGTAATTGAGCTCTTTCCTAGATCCACCACTATAAAGTACTTGTGGAAATTTCCTTATTACATTGTGAAATACTTAAACTTAACAACTTCAACAAAATATTGCAATAACAATCATATATGAATGCAGGTCATTGGTTAAAGAGAGTACAAATAAAAGGATTCAAAATTGACAGTATTTTCCATTTCAGTGAAGCAGATGTTAAATGCATGAGAGCATTATTGCTTCTATTCTCTTCCTCCAATCTTTCTTCCTTCCTTTCTTATTATCATTCAACCACAGAAGTGGTTGAATATATTCTTAAGTCAGACATTGAGTAAATATAGGCAGCTTTCAAGCTTCACCACTAATTCGGTTCTCAACCAAATTTTAAACAATTTACAAAGTTAGATAGGACACCTTTTATGCTACATTTTGAAAAATAAATTTGAATTTTGGTTCAGTAGAAAAAAGTTAGATCAAAGTATGTGAAGTCCGAAAAAGGAGTCTATTTACATCAGTATATAAGTGAGTGATCAATGCTTCTAATAATAAATCATATTTTTTATAACTTTTTTTTTTTGTTTAATATTTTTGCATGCGGTTTTCAACATTTAAATGTTGTAATATATCTTTTATCAAATTTTGTTTATTTTATCAGACTTAATTATAAATAATCAAGTTTTTTTCTTGTTTTTTATCAATTGCATATAAATTTTTTCTTTTTAATATTTTTGAATGTGGTTTTCAGCATTAAATTTATATTAAATTAATAGCAATGCCCCAAAAAATCCTGGATTACATGGAAAAATGTACAGATGAAAAGTAATATTCTTAAGATTATATTAAACCTTGAAAGAATAGAACAAGTTATTAAACCTAGAAAAGTAAAGGACAAGATATTCTAGTGATATAAAAAATAAGAAATTTCTTGCTTAAGATATTGCAGCTAAAAATAAAATTTGAATTTTTTTTTTTTTTTTTTTTTTTTAGCTGCAATATTTTAAGAAAGAAATTTTTTTATTTTTACTTCACTAGAATATCTTGTCCCTTATTTTCAAGGTTTAATAACTTTTCCTGTTCTTTTCCAGGTTTAATATAATCTTAATATTACTTTTCATGCATGCATTTTTCCATGTATGCTTTCTTTTCCTAACTAAAATCAAGCAGTGTCTTCGATATATCTTTCTGGTCCATTTTCTCTTTCATTCAAAATGGAGTAATACATTATTTATCATGTTAATGGCAGAGGGCTAAGTTAATGAGGAAAAAGAATAATTATAATAGATTATTTATTTAGTATTATGTTGTACATATTAGTTGATTGGTAAGAAACTAGAACCAATTTTAAACATGTAAGGAAGACTTTCTATTTTTCTTTTATGAAAAAAGAAAAAAAATGGAAACATTAACAAACTGGCAATCGTAAAAAAAAAAAATAGTGGTCAAGTTAAGCTTCAGCAATAACCATCTTTTTTTTTTTTTTTTTTTTTTTTTTTTTTTTTTTTTTTTTTTTTTTTTACCCAGAGCATATTCCCCAATGAACTAGGTGAACATGCTAGTAACAGTAAACAGAATACTAATGAAAGTGTATAAATGATCTTCACTTTGTCTTGTCACTGGTAGAACTTAAACATTTATGGGAAGAGAAGTTCAACAAATCCTACAATAGTATGTTTGATCAAATTCTATACACTTGTACTTTAAAATTGCTGAGAAATAAACAAGTCAACAGGAGTGGGGAAATATTAAGTAGAGGGTGTCAAACAGGAAGATATAATTGCTCAGTTGTTTACTTTAGGGAGTGAAACTATTTCCACCTTTGGGGTCACTACTTTAGTTTCAATAAAGTAGACAAGGTTTTACTTACTTCACTTAATGTCTGTTCTGAAAGGCATAAACTCTGAAAAGAAAAAAATATAGTGATTTTTCTGAAAAGTTGTAAATTCTCATGATTGGTAAAAGTTTGTAAAATTTATACATAGTCTTTTCAGCCTATTTTTTCTTTTCAAATGTATTTGTCTTTGTGTGGGTGTATCCACATGCTATTATGTTCAAAAGACTAAAGGTTAAAAAATTGTATTGAAACTTGTAAAAACACCATTATTTATATATCCATATATGTGCATAAGGACACACACACACAGTGTGAGGGATAAATTATCATCTAAATTACACAAAAATGAAAATAACATTCTCATCTCATTCTAACAGATATATTTACCAAAATTACACAAAAATATCTTGAAATACTGGACTCATTTTGAATGAGTCTAATGAATCTTTCATACTGTGCAGCCAAGAAAATGAAAAACAATCAATGCACAAAATTTTTTTTTTAATTTAAAATTAATGGGCGACAATTTACCCATCGCACTCTCTGTTAGTGTGTGTGTATATATATATATATATATATATATATATATATATTTCTTCATTTGTAAACAAGTTATTATGCAACCTAGGTTTCTATCATGTGGTGTCTTCAGGTGATTTGCAGTAACTGATTTTACCATTTACCCTTATTTTTAAGAGCGCTCACGTAACACTCATTTTTTTTAATGCTCATTGAATATGCAATTTTTAAAATTACAAAAAATTATAATGTTTTCATCTAGTCATCTCAATATATCTTCGGATCTCATTGTCTCGCTTTCCATTCTCTGTTAGAACACTTCCCAGGCATTTAAATTTCTGTACCTGCTTCATTTTAGTATTTCTGATCTATAATTGGCATTTTGTAGTTTATTTAGTCCTTTCTTCTTACTTTCCTTTGCTACATTCTGTAGGAGGTTTTGTAGTTTCCCTTATGTGTCTACTGTCATCTGCATATCTTATATATTAAGTTTGTGGCTTCCTATGATGAATCCTGGGGGGATTTTTTTAGTTCTCTCAGATGTTTCCTATTTGTTCTACATTTTATCATCCTATCAGATTCCAGTTCATATTTATTTACATTTGAATTTTATATATATATAGTACATCCATAAGTCTGTCACCTTGTGATAAAACCTTTTTCAATATAATCTCCTTAATTAGTAATGATTTTATTCAATGATGACTTTGAAGATTTAATTTTTGTTGATTATGTATCGGCCAGTAATATATTTGTTTTTTTTAACTTCCATTAATGACTACCCAGTAATAATCATTTTTAAATACCAAGAAGTTTTTTTTTTTATCTGACCATTAAATTTGTCAATCAATGGCTACTTTGAAACATGTCAAAAAATGTCATATGCCAAAGTTGTCAGGTGTCATTTTGTAAACAGATGTTATTCATGTTGACAGCTAAAGTTATTGTTTCTTGTGAAGGTGAAGTACACATTGACCTGTTGAATTAGTGAAATTCAAAATGGGTTAATATCTCCATTTTCTATATGTGTATTCATTTCTAATTTAAAAATGCCCTAAACTTATTTCAGTTGACTTTTATGTTGAATCAGGGCACTGGAAAAATCAGCCAAATAATTTTTTCTTGAACAGTTATGGTAAGATGTTCAAATTATAAACCAAAATTGGATTTCATTTGGTATCAGTTTGATACTTTAGTTATACTTGACTATTTAATTAAATATATGGTTAATGAATGTCTTATTAATATTAACATTATATTTAGTGGATGCAAGTGTTTTAAATATCCTTGTGCATTTAAAAGTTTTAATAAAGAAATGGCACCTTTTGACAGAGAGCATGTTTGAACCATGTTGAAAAGTATTATATTTCTATTAAAACTCTCAAATGACTGCTGGTAGATACAAATTACATATGTTTGAGTAGACGGGGGGATGTCTACTCAAGTACATGTATCCACTAAATGTTTAATAAAAGATTATGTCAGGTTATAAGTAAAATGCATTAATTTCTTAGAAATTACAATAGCATATGCAAACAAGCTTAAAACTCATTGTAGAAGATTTCATAGGAAGTTCATTAAAATAAGAATACAATTTAAATCAAAAGGAAATTCGTGACATATCAGCTTCTCTCTCTCTCTCTCTCTCTCTCTCTCTCTCTTTTTCTTTCTTTTTTAAATCTTATCTTTTTTCCATCATTTTGGTAGATGCAATTCTGCAAGACTCAATGTCAGTGGGAGTAAAATATGGTTCCTGGTTGCAATTTGAAAGTCTAAAATGCTTTCATAAGGTTACTCATTCAAGACTTTTTTTTATAATCATTTCACTCCAAGCAAGGCAGGACTGCTACTGGTGTGCAGAGGGGTTACAGTGAGATAAAAAACAAGGTACAGATGATGTCAAAGAAATAAGAGAAGGATGGGAATCAAGTAGATAGAAGATGATATTTGACATTGTATTTAAACTTTTTGGAGATTGTAGCTATCAGGCAAGTAAGCCAACAGAAAAAACTTCCACAAATGGGAAGTGCAAGAAAAGAAACTGTTAGTCGAAGAGGCAGTTACTTTTAAATATTTTGATGGTAAAAGTGTAAGATCATGATGCCGATTTAATAGCATGTGTAAATACCTGTGGTCAAGGAACTAGAAAAAAAAAGGCTTGTTAGCTCAGTTGCCATGAAAATACTTGTAGAAAAGACAGAGGGGAATCATGTTATAAAGTGGTGATAAAGTGGCTGAAGGTGGACTGTCAAGTCAGGTTTGATTATATTGCAGATCCTTTGGGAAATTGGGTGTGGGTAATCCAGATTAATCAAGTGTGGAGTTGGACAAGAATTTGCAAGCAAAGCACTGACTGATTTGTTTTTATGACTTATCAAATTTTGCAGGTTATTTAAAACCAGCTTGTAAGAATCTTTTTTGAGATAATAATGATTTACTGAAACAAGTTCTAAATAACCCATAGGTAACGGGATGAAAAGGTGTATTGATACCTTTCCCAAAAGTATTTGCATGTAAGTGAACATAACGAACCCTATTGGAACTTAGGATGATGATTTCCAATTCTGAGCCATTATCCATTATACTACGTGCACATCCAAACTTACAGTATCCCAAAGCAGTCACTCATCTAAGTACTGACCAGGCTCAACATTGCTTAAATTCAGTGATTGTATGAAAACTGGTGCTTCAATGTCATATGGCTGTAAGTGACTCCTGAAGACTTCTTTTTTCAATTTCTAGTGCCACATGTTTCCTGGAGTTGCAGTGTTATGCAATTTTCATTGTCTCAAGAAATGTCATAAAGCATCTAGCATGATAACTTGATGATCTACAAAGTCGTAGGATTAAAGTAAAAGAGAAAAAAATATGATTCAATACATAGTACTAAACTTAGCTTTTTCATTACAAAATCTAAGGAAGAGATTTACAAAATTAAAGAATTTTGTTGTACCAAACTTGAAAATGGAGAAGAATTCTTTATCTTGAAAATCAGTATTTGAAATCCTGATTTGACCAAGGATTGAAAAATAATCCTTCATTTTACCATTTGATCCAATGCAACCTGTTACTTGAAAAGGATATAGACACTGCCATAAAATGACTGTCATGTAAGGTACCAAGATATTTGATTTAAATTTGGTGTTCAGTCATATCTTCTATCTGCTGTGTTCATTCTGGATATAGGTAATCGTGGCGCTCCATAATTTTCTGCCCTTTGTAGCTCTTAATTAATTTTGTCTTTTTGTTATCTCTCCTAAACCCTGTTTTTCCATCCATTTTCTCAATCTTGTGAGCTAGGTTATGCATTGTTTTCCTCTCTCCTGCTTGCCTTCAGTATGTCCTGTGAATATCAAATATTTCAAGCCCTCTTTCTTTGTTAAGTGCCCTAGAAATTTCAATGATTTCTTCCCAATAAGTGTCCTTTTTATTTCCATTTTCTCTAAAAATTTGTAATTGCTCACATGTTTGGTCCATGACATTCTCAGCATTCTTCTCTAGAACCACATTTCTCTCAATTCAAGTCTCTTCTTCATCTGTGAGAAGATTGTTTGATGTGCACTACCATATAAAAATAGTTATATTATGTAACTGTTCAGTATTCTTTTTTCCTTTATTTATTTATGAAGTTTACTATCTACAAAAGTTTTCAACTCCAAAAAACCTTATGTAAATCTGTCAGATTTATTTCATTCAAATTGCTAATAATCAAGTGTATACATTCATAACATGAGTAGATATTTTATTCAAAGGGTACAGAAAAAATATCTCTACCAGATACATTTTCAAAAATTTAAACATTAGACTTTCTTTGTTTTTATCTGGTTTAAAACTTTCAGTACCCACTTATATTGTATATATGCTATATTCATTTTGGAACAGAACTGCATCACCCATTTTAATACTGGAAATGAAATTATGTACCTCAAAATTTGTTATCTTCTATGTGCCACATTTCTTCAGCACATAGGCGATGATGGCTCTCTGCAACTTCCTATCCTTAGCAAAGGAAAAAAAAAAAACTACTGTTTTTTTGCCCTTTGCTAAAACCCCCACCCCATTATTCATTTATACCACCTCGTCAGGTAAGTGGCTTTCTGACTTCATTTACCTCTCTTACTCTCAGTACGCCACATAAGAGTTAAGTTTTCCAAGCCCTCTTTCCTCATTATGTCCAAGGAATTTTGAATGACTTTTCCTGATTTTTAGTAAATTCTCTCAATTATCTCTCATTGATGATATTTTGATTATTTTATCTTCATATACATATTTTAATAATTTTTACAAATATCTCATTAAAAGTGATTATTGTAATTACATAATAGCAGTAGGATGTGTGTTGTGGTGCAATGGACATCAGCTCAGAATGAGAAATCGGTGAGCCACCTTCAAATTTCAGTCAAGTCCATTACATTCACTGACATGCAAATGCCCTTAGGAAAGTTATGAATCCATCTTTTCTCCCTCCAGCTATGGATAAATCAGCTGGACACACTGAGTTCTATAGCTTTTATTGGCAACAAGTCTGTCCAGAGAAAGAACAAGCAACCTACTGTATGAAAGTCTTTTGGCTAGTCAGTCATGGATTGAAAGAGACATGATCACCCAAGCATGTATCATGTATGGCACTTAACTGACTGAATAGGTAGTACAGAGTACGATGAGAAAATTGTCACCATTTTTATATTTTTTAATTTGCGCATGTGTTGTTTGTATTTTATTTTTGTCAACTGCACAATATAATAGGGTCAGTTGAGCACTGTCTATGAGAAGAAGAGCATGCCATGCTGTATTGCTTGACATTTGTGCTGGAAGCTCCAAACACAAACTTTTTAAAAACTTGTAAAACTAAAAATGAACTGAAGGCAAGGATTATTGTTTATGAATATTACAAGATAGCAGTTGATGTTGCAGTTATATTTTTTAAGATTGTAGGTGGCAAGAAATTGAAAGAGTTCCACTGATGAGGGAAAAAAAACTATTAGAATAGAACTTATGGTTACATTTAGCTAATTCAACAGTAAAACAATAAGACATTGTCTTCCTGAATACTGCGCTGTTATTGTCCTTACTCCTCACTAAAGTCTTCTCATTCTCTTCCAGTAACCCTGTGTGTCAATGCCATTATTATCTTACTTGCAGTGAAATTTTTTCTGTAATAAATTATCAGTTAGGATAAAAAAAAAAAAAAAAAATTAACAAATACAGCTTACTTAATGGTTGCAGAATGTAAAAACGACCTGAATGTTTCCAGTAAATCAACAAAAATAAAATGGAAGAATAACTAGTTTAAACAAATAAAAAAAAAGTAAGAGTAATGATGACTTCTACTCTAATTTAGAAATTAGTGAAATTGAATCAGTAATGAGGCATACAAGTGGAATGTTGATGCTGAATTTAGTTCTTGTAATTTGAATACAATTGTAAAAAAAAAAAGAAAAAGTAGAATGATTAAATGTATTAGAGATTGATTAAGATGATGTAATGTCATGGGGAGGGCTCTAATTCTAGACAGCACAGCATAAAAAGGCTAAAAAAACTTAAGCACCTGACTAAAAAATACCTTGGCTTCAATTTTATTTTACACATTTTTAAAATAGAGTTGCTGTATGTGCAAATCATTAAACGCTTTCTTTAATTATTAATCTTTTTTGTTAAATAAATAATACATTTAACTTGTCTGACATTGAAGTTAGAGAGGCTGCTCCAATTTCAAATAAAGTTTTCTTTCTTTCTTCTAAGAATTGCTACAACTACTACTAGTGAGGGTACATACAGTTCAGCTGAACTTAAAAGTAAAAATAAAATGCTATCCTTCTCTATGAGAGTGCTTCTTTACTTGTATGCCTTTCAACAAAGAATTAAACATGAAATGAAAATAGCTGTTTAATCAAATTAATCATTTATTCGGAAAGGTAAATTTTCATTACAGCTGCTTTTGCGTGCGCATCGTGTGTATAACTGGCTAATGCAGCAACTATGATTTTTTTTGTTGTTGGGATTCTTTGTCGCTTGCGTTTTTTAAAAACATACCAATTGAATGAAAAAGTTATCATTCCGAGTTAAAAGAGTTTCATTAACTAGGCATTTGGAAAATAGTATAAGTTTTCACTTTTCAGATTCGTTTTTTTTTTTTGTTTTTGTTTGCTAATGACTGAAATTTATTAATGCTGCCAGTCTGCTGTTAATTACTTGTGATACCCAGTTGCTATGCATATCAAATTTTAAATAAACAACTTCAAATAAATATCATTGAAATGAATCGGATTTTTTTTTTTTACTGTTTTTTTTTTTACATAAAAACATTGTCACTAAACACAACACAGAAATTATTACCATTCCTTTGTATCTAATTTACGATTTAAAAAACTTCCATTATGTCATGAGATGTGAAGACGACTTTTTTTTAAAACTACTATTCTTTTTTAAATAATAAGTTTTTGTGCTTTTCTACACATCTGTGGTATTGCTGGATTTCAAATTGCTAGTAGTATGGAATAATTAAATTAATTATAAGAACTAAGTGTAAAACATTTGTCAAATCTTGATACCTGCTCATTTACTTAGCACCGAAACACTGCTTTTGCCATAAAATTCAGAGCTGCCTCTTTATTTTGGTATGGGTTGGAGACCGTGTGTGCACATATCACTCTTCCTTTTTATGTCAAATAGAAATTTAAAAAGGAAGGAAATAAAGAAAAGGTGTATTTTTCGGAATCAGGTACTGGAAAAATTGGAATATTACTAAGAATCGATTGTTTAACATTAACAATACCATTTTAATTTATTTTTGTGACATTTCAAATACGATGTGCAAAAAAAAAAAAAATTAAGTCTCTTGTGTGCACACACGCAAAAAAGGTTTAGTTCTGTCACATGGCCCACTTGACTGACTCAGTAGTAAGGATACGAGATTTGTTTTCCTCATGAAGAGTTGGCTAGTTTTTTGCACCACCCGCTTTCTCTTACAAGGGCGGAGGTAAAGCGTGATTTTATAATTTCCAGCAAAAAAAAAAAAAAAGACAAACTATGACACAGACAAAGGACGATAACCTATATTTTCAAGTGCCTATCTGTTTCTCTTTAACTCTGACCTGTCGAAAATGGTGAAAAATGAAACATATCTTTCACTTTTTTATCCACTTAAAATCTGGAAACAGGCGCACTGTTTCATGTGAACGGTATTTTAGTGGTTCCGGTTAATTTTAAAAAGAATCATTTATTGCCGTATTCAAAACATTTTGCTTATTAAATCACTTTGAGTTTAAGAGTAAATTTAGAAAACAAAACGCTAAATGCACTGTTAGTTTTTAGAAAGAAAAAAAAAACATTACAGAAGCAGGAACTGGGGGTGGTGAATATTGGGTGCCATTAAATGAGAATGTTACGTAACTCTATTAAACTGGGATATGGTTCAAAATGGAAATAGTATTTTCTCGGAGTTTTTTTTGTTTTGTTTTTTTAAGAAAACTTCCAGTTTACGATGATGTGGTTATTTTTATTTTTTGATGATGTTTAAAACTAAAAGAAAAATATTAATATGTTGTCGAAAAAAAGGGTAGAAACAAAAAAAAAAACACTTTAATGCATTAAAACAGTACTCCCCCCCCCGAAAGTTTTCTGTTTTTTTTTTTTAATACACTTTCTAGTTTATATACTAACTAGCAATGTACTGTATTCGCTTCGGTAGTACACAGTGGCATTTTTATTGAATTCATTGTCAAAACAAAAAGTTATATCGATAAACCCGAAGTGACAACCGGTAATTCACCTTTATTGAATTATTTTAATTTTTTTTTTTTGTGTCCGCTCACTATTGCTTCGCTACATAGATTTAAAACTCTAAGATTGACTGTCATAACTTTGTTTTTAAAGCTTATCAAAAATGACTGTAACGAGAAAAAAAAAATTTTTTTTTTTTTTTGGCTTTTAAATTCATTTTACTTCCTCTTTCATTGCTTGTTGTGTACCATGGTGTAGTAGTAGTTGATAAAAAGTGCTTTTCTTTACGAGATAAATCAATAGTCGTGGGTGCAGTAATAAGGGGGCAACGTTTACACAGCCAGAAGAGGAAGAAGAAAGCAATGTTTGTTGCGAAGATGGTGATATGATTAACAAAATAGTTGCAGGAAGTGGTGGAGGGGTAATTGGTTTCATCTTCACTTTTCCTTTTAACTGAGTCGCTTAGTATTGCGTGGCAGTTATGGTGTTTATTGTGTACAGTAGTAATCTTTAAAAAATTTCATTGTCTATCCAATCGGTACTGTTTTTATTTGGTATGGATGGAATGATAAAATGTATGATTGATATTGTAAAACTCTTCTACAGCAATTACAAGTGCTGCTGCTGATATTTATGGTTTAGCTGAAGCTTTTCTAAACTCACTTTTTGTTTTAAGGCCCTTAAACCTTAATCAGTCACCAAAGGCCTTATTGCACTTACAAACTTATACTTTCCTCCCTGCCGTTTAAACACCAAACACCTGCTCTCCCCCGCAAAATGCGGGTGATTGTTTTTACAACTTTAAATTATTGGAAGTGAGTAAACTAAACCAAAAAAAAAAAAAAAAAGGCCTTAATAAATAAAAAATTATTTATTCCGCTGTTCCCTGTCAGTTTTTTTCTTCTTTCTTGGAATATTTAATTATCATAATCATCATCTTCAAAACTTAGCTAATTCAAATGGAGGTGCTATCCTAAAAACGAGGAAAAATGGAATTTTACCACTTTCAACGCCCGGATTTATCAAGGATTTAAATTTCTCCATTTTTACGAAAAGATTCTTAACCTTATCTCACTGGGATTATTATTTTTTTCTTCGTTTTTACTCAATGCCTTTGTATTTAAGAAAAAGAAGCCCTCTTGAAGTCTTTCGTTGGAGCATGACAATATAGTCGTCCTACACGTTACAAGGTATACTTACTACTACTAACTTACTTTAACTTACACCTGGGTGTCCCTTCTTACTCCATTATTTTTCTTTTCAGCTGGTGTTTGGAAATTTATTTTTGGAAGGCAGGTGAATCCTCTCAGAATTGTTTAATATTCTTTTAATCCCCCCCCCACCTTTTTTTTTTTTTGCTGATGGGCTGTTCGAAATGATTGACTACTCAACTGGACTGTGTGAGGGCAAAGCGAGAAATTGTTTGTTGTCGGTGTATTTTACCACGCCATAAGGATATTTACGATTGGAGAATATGACATTTATTTTTATTGCTCGTTTTTAAAAGCTTATTATTTTGTATTGGTAATTTAATTTATCATTTTGTTTTGAGTTTTGTTAACATACAAAAATGACTATTATTGACTAACAAGCCACTTTTTAATCGAAAAAAAAAAAAATAAAAACTCTTTAATTTCAAAAATTAATTATCGTATTTTTAAAGTTTTTTTAAAAGACATGTCCCATATGAAATAAAAATAAAATAATAAAATAATCGCATTTTCAAAAGCCAAAAAAATTAGTATTTTAGAGATGATTTTGTTTAAGAGTAAGACCAAGTTCTCCCTAGTTGTATTTTAATTTTTAATTTCATATAGGTTGACACTGTTTTCTCAACCACAATTTTTTATTAATTTCTCAATCGTTTTCAAGGCGGTTGTATTACTGGAAAAGTAAGGTAGGCATACGAATCGCTAAAATCATTTCTAATCCCCAATAACACCCAACTGTACACGATAAACACTCATTTTATTTTTAAGAGCGTCTCGTACGGTTTTACGAAGTTAGTCACGTGGCCATTCCCTCTCTTTAAGTTTTTATCAGATGTGACTGTAGTTAGGGAAAATATTCTCTCCAATTGTATAAATTCGTTTTTTCATTTTTATTATTGATCTGGAAACCTTGAAAATGTATTCGCATTATGAATGAAGGTAAAACAAAATACTAACAAGAGACGTGAGAGAATGAAATGCGACTGACATCTTATGTCTGTCGAGGTTTTACAGTACAATAGCTATTGTCAGTTACCTACGGACCATGCTTAGCACCGTTTCTTTGTGTCACCTGTTTTTGCGCTGGTGCAACTGCTACTACTTTGGCATTGGGTAGTAAGTTACGGGTTTATTTCACTGTAATTAAGGTATTTTTCTCTGTACTTTCGCGCCCTCTCTCCGTTAATAAAATTTCCAAAATATTGCAATACGGTTTAATTTGAGGCAGATAAATTTTCATAAACAGTCGTGCGTTGAATTGGAAGGGAACTGGAGCATACTGAACCAAACCTGGCTCACTAATAATTTCGGGGTAAATGACGCTAAATTTAACCTAAGAATTATTTTTAGAAAATTGTTTATTTCTTTGTTTTTCTTTGTTTTGTTTTGTTTCCACCCCCACCCCCAGTATTTTCCACTGTTATTTATTTTGTTGAAAACTAGTTTAGATTTATAAAACTTTGCTTCAAGTTTTGTGGCGTAAAAAAAAAAAAAAAAAAATTCCCATACGGTCACTTACCGATATGACTTGTTGACCATAACCCACTTTCTACGCTATAAGATTACCAAGTTGCTTTTACAGAAACTTTACAAAAAGGTTGTCATTTTTGTCTTTATATTTCCTTACCTACACTGGTCGTAAATTAAATATAAATAACTTTTTTGTCTTATTATGGAAATATTAAGAGAACTATTGTTCATAGATTTCAGATTCTGAAATTCAGAATACACACACCTTCGAAGATATTCGACACCACCACTGAGATTTCCACACACTTCTTTATTGCGCAACCGGTATTTTTTTCTTTCTTTCACTTTTTGTTTACTTTGGATTGGAATAAATTTTAAAATTGTTGCGTTCTATACGGGAAATATTTCACTGGTAAACTGATATTTAACGATTGAAATAAAATATTTCAGTTTTATTTTTACGTAAAAGTTTTTTGGTACTATTTTTGTTCTGTTAATGAAGATTTGTACATTTTTATTTATTTAACAATTCATTTATACAAGAAAGTATTCAACGACCCCCCCCCCCCCAAATTAATGGTAAAAATGATTTCTAGTTATTTTTAAATTTGAATACTTGATAAATTGATATTGTAACTTTTCAGTGCTCGAAAATTATATCCGTAAAAATGCACGAGTACCGAAACAGCAAAAATTTTATTTGTGCACGCACACGTTTTAAAACTTTAAAAAACTAACTTTTTATCAAATATTATTTATTTATTTACAGAGTTGAATTGTTCATTTAAGAAGCATCTTTAAAAACTTTTGCAAAGTGCAACAAAAGTTTTTATTCAATTATTCTTTACAAGTTAAAAACAAATTGAAAAAAAACGTTGTTCGTTTTCTCATTGCTTCTAAGAATTAGCAATTGAATAAGCATATGTTGTTGGTATAATTATCTTTTTCTTTTTTTTTCTTTTTACTAAAGCAATTCAGTAGTTATGGGACTTGTAGTTTTTAGTAGAATGACTGCATCAACTGTAACACTTGTTGCTGTATCGCTTAGAGAAGAACTAGTTTTTTTTGTAGTAACAGGTTCTTGGTTGGCTCAAAATGAAGAGGCTTTGGTACAACCCACAGTGAAATTAGATACCCAAATTTGTTGGAACTCAACTAAACTCTCTAGTGTCACTGTTCTTAGCTGTTTTAATTTGCCCTCGGTTACTTTGCTTCCGTGAAGTCTGTCGAAAGAGATAAACAAGAAGAAATTCTCAGCCATAGATCTTTCTTTATCAGAGTTAAAAAATATTTTATTTTGACTAATTTTAATTAGTTTCTGGTGACCCAGAACTTTGATCTAGCAATAATTAAAAAAAGTAAAATTAGTTATGAACTGTTTTATGAAATATTCTGAATCGTTATTTTTATTTATTAGTAATCTCTTTTCAATTGTACAAAAAACGTTTAAATTTTTGTTTTGTATTGTCATAGGTTTATTTTTTTCACGTAAACTCAAACTTCTTGACTAATTTTATGGGAATATAGGTCTCTTTAATCCACTTATTTTTTTTCTTACATTGCGAAAAAGGTTTAAAATATTTTTCTAGAGATAGTACACAACAAAAACGAATCATTTTTTTTAACTTTGATTACAAAAACAAAAAAATCTTTCGACTACTTTCGCAACTAGAAATTTTAGTTTTCACTTCAGTTATCACACTTTTTTTTCTCCAAACTGTTGTGTTAGTGATTTTATTTTATTTAAGTGGCAGTTTTACCCATTTTAAAATGGTATATGCGTGAAAGTACTTTTTTTTTAATGCCATCCTCCTTCTGTCACGGCTCTCCACAGACTTTTTGTTTGTGAATTTACCTTATCTTCTGAAATATAAAGTGGTTTCCCATTGCTTTCTACACGGTTTTCAATCAATAATTGTTTTTTAGAGACATGCTGCCACTTAAGGCTAGAGAGTGCAGCCTAACCTGCTATTTAACCCATAAGTAGGGAGTGAAGAGGTGAGTGCATTTGTGTCAGTGAATGTAACAGATCAGGCATAAGTTTGAACTTGTCACTGTTTCCATTTCTCACAGTGATAAAAGTGTCATGTCACCTGCACATCTAAACTACCACCATTATTACTTGTTTTTTGAAATACTTCTTTGTGGCAAAAGTCATTTATCGCAAAAAAGGACAGGTGTTTTGTACAATATGCCAAAGACAAAATGACCAAAATAAGTCAGTACTGTTTGGAAGAATACCTGACCATTCAATGACATGCACGTTCATTCATGGCCTCTTTGTATGACGACATTTGTTTGGCCTCTAGGATGTACTTGCTACTTGACTTGTTACTTGCCTGGACACTTACGAAAGAGGAGTTGGAAGAGGAGAAACTGGTGGTAGCAGCAAGGCCTCCCTGAAGTAAACATGTTCTCTCGACTTTAGGCTCTTCTCTGAAGATCAAGTGCTACAAATGTAATGGTCCCAACCACCTGGTGAGGGACTGCATGCAGAAAGAACAAGCAACTCACGTGCATTACTACCATTGCTATAGGTGCCAGGATCTAGTATGGGTTTGGGGCAATGCATCAGCATCAGCCCCAGCCCCATCCCTCTTCAGGATGTAAATACAGCACTACCAGTTGTAATGCCTTTTCTACTTGACCATGTCAATGCTAGTCTCCCCTCTCTGCAAGTTATGAAGGAGATGCTCCTCGTAATTGACATGCAAAGATTCAGATCAATTGGAGGAGAATACCTGGTTGCTCAGCTTGTGAGTCTCTGGGAGCAGAACACTACTTTAAGTGTGAAATTGAAGTATTGAAAAGACCCAAAGTTTTGACTTGGCAGCAAATATTTTTCACAAGGTGGAAAATTAGTAGGACCCTTTCCTGTTTGTGGCTGGTTATGTTATGTCTGGGACAATGAAGTAACAGACTCCACCCACCTCTCCCTCCCCGGAATATGATTATGGAAATCACTTCCAAAGTACAATAGGAGGTCCCTGTGAAAGGCAAAAGGTGTGTCAGTAGACATAAGTTTGAAGTATGGGTCGATGCAAGCTCCCTTAGAACAGGAGTGAATTTAATGGGGGATGTAGTGAAGAATGCATGTTGGTAGTTTCTCAAAAAGTATATTAGCATATAAAGTGGTTGAGTTGGATGAAATACCTGGATGTTGACATAACACTTTAATGGAAGGCAAAAAAGCTGTACTTATTGATAGATTTTGGGTATGTTCATGGATATATATCTGACACTCTCAATGGAAAAGCTAGAATACACATAAAGGGTCATTCAGAGAAGGCTGAACACCTTGAAAAAACTGATCAGTGAATATAACCTATTGGAGAATATTGAGCTGGTGAAATCTAACAAAAATCAAGTGTACAAGCTGACGAGGGTACTGTGGAGATGGCTTGATGCAATGAGAAAAGTTTTTGGATGGATGAGAAATCCATGTGTTTCCACCGCGCACACATTCCATTTAGGAAATGGGATAAATGAACATTGTCACTGATGCATCAAACAAATCCCTCAGTGATGAAAGCCATATATTGGTACAACATTACACCTGGAGATGATGTGTCACCTACTGTACATGCAAATGGGATTTACCTCTGTAGTGTCTGGGCACAAGGTATTGATAAAACAAAGTAATAACATGGGTGATTGATATAGAGGTTAGGGAGACCATGTATGGGCAAAGCCACCTCAAAACCAATGTACAAACCCAATACCAAGTAGGATGTGTTACAGGAATTAGAAACCTGTGCATGATTTTTGTTGATGGGATACCATGCCATGTGAGGAATCTGCATCTCTTTGTTGGCTCAAACATGTCAACAAGTGGTGTTGACAGTGAGTCCTCTAACAATGAAGGACTGGTTGAAATAAGAGATACCTCGAGTATGTCCTCTGAAGAAAGCAATTCTCAGCCTGGTAGAAATACATCTGATGAACCTTTGGGAGGCAATTCATCAGAAGAGGAGATGATACTTGTTCCTATAAGAAGCAGCACAAGGCTTAAGAGACCTACCGCTGGTTGCTACCAGTGTGATCAGGAGGGAGTGTGGCGGAAGAGAGTCATTTATCGCAAAAAGGGCACGTGTTTTTTGTGATATACTGAAGACAAATAAGTCAGTGTCAGCTGTTGCTTTAAATGTGTCGCAGATATGCTTTGTCCTATCCAACCATTGATCAATAAAATGAAATTATTCTGTTAAGTGATTGGCGCTCTGAAAATGGTGAGTGTCATGTTCATGATTATATTGCTTTTTTTTTTCTTTTTTTTTTTTGGTGCGTTTTTGTTTGCATGTGACTATTGGACAGTGGATTTCTAGCTGTTTACATGTATTGGAATTTTTGATGTTGGACCTACAATTCATGATTTCAACATTTTTTTTTTCTGCCCTCTGGATCTTCAAGTTTAGACTTGCAATCTTTTTTTTTATTTTTTTTATTTTAACTTGAGCTGCCACTTCAATTTTCTAACATTTCATTTGCTTTAGTAAAATTGTAATTACATGACATTTCTTTGGTCAACTATATCTTGAAAGATAAACATATTGGTTTAAATTTTTGATGTGGTATATAATTCTTGTAAATATTTATACATATAAAGCAAGAAACAAATACCCAAGTTTTAAACTAGTAAGTAATTTTGTCATAGACAGTTAGGTGCCTCTGTTGAATAAACTTGTTTAATGTTTACACTCTGTAGTATTTTGGTCCTTAGGTGACTCACATTTATGATCTTCTGCCAAACATTATGACTATATTGTATTTGATTATTGGAAAATTTTATATCTTTGCCAGAATACTTGAAACATGTTAGCTTTTAAACTTAATTCTTGTGATTTGTACCCTGTTATACTACCAGCAAAGAAGCCACTTCCAACCTTTCTTCTTAAAGAACTTATATAATTATCTTAAAGACGAAGTTTAAACTCTAATTGTATTCATTTTGTAAAACTGGATTGTTTTTAGATGGCACTTAATAATACCAGCATAAGACATAGCCAATTTTTTTTTTTTTTTTTTTGTAGCAGCTTAATCTTCCTGAATTCTCTATGATACTGGCCTTTTACTTGACCAAACTGAACTTTATAAATGTCTACTTCCCAAAATTTTCAAAATACTTATCTAAATTAAACGTTTTTTATTGTCTAAAAGAAATCAGTATAGCATTTTGAAAAGTATTTTTAATCAACAAGGAGATATTTTGAATTTCATTATGTACCAATTTATTTTAAAGCCTTATTTAAATTGAAAGCAATTTCAGTAATATTTTCTTATGGAAAAGCTACACAAAGAATTTAAGAAAAAATAAAAGTAGTTTAGTTGTTTTTTGTAAATGCTTTGAGAAATGATATTGATGATTCTGATTTCTATTAAGTACACAGGATTTTTCTTTTACAAAATATGCTTACTCACTATTTTGTTAGCCTTTGCTCTTATGAAAATGATATAAAGAAATCAGAATGATCTAACTATAATCATTATCACTCCTTCAAACAGCTTTCTTGAATACAAGCAAAACTGTTTGGCTTATCAGTTTCAGCCACAAGATGTATTTATTTTGTTCAATAGTACAAACATAACCTTTGTGTGATCAATGTCTGTATTTTATTTGATACAGAAACTTTCAAGTAAATTATTTATTTTTTATGTATATAGTTACTTCTTTCCAATGTCTTTTTGTAAAAGACAGTGGGGGGGTCTTCTAAATTTTTATAACTTTGTGTGTAGCAGTTATTATTTTATACAACTTTGTATTAGGCAGATAAATCTTTTTCTAGGGTCAGCAGCCATCTAGCACAATGAAGTAAACTGGGTTTCATAGCTATGCATGCAGCTAGTGTGGTAATGACATGGCATTGCTGGGTGGAGTCAATGTGTCTATCACCAAGATGATCCTTTAAGTTGAAGGGCATTGGCTGTGGTTTAACCTAGAGATTGATAGATTCTGTTAGATCTTGCTCCAGAGATGCTACCCATGAATAATTACATCTGATTCAACCCAGATATTTGAAGGTAGCTACTCTGATGCTCAACAACCCAACAGCCACACCTGATTATCCTAATAATAATAAGTGTTAGAAGAATCTATCTTCTATTTTATAACTTTTCATGTCTTGTTCAGTTGAGTTCATTCAACATTTTTGCATCAATAAATAAAAATTCACAGGCTTATTTTATTTTTTTTATTTTATTTTCTTATCACTTTCTAAAATGTAACTATTTCCAGGAAATATTATGGAGTTCTGTTTTCATCAAGTATCTTTTATTTTTTCATTATCTTGAATATTCTATTTTGTTGGGGAAATGAACTAGGAATTAAAATAAAAATGGCAGCTTGATTATATTCTATACCCTAGATTGTGGGAAAAATTTTAAATTCTACTCTCATCAGAAAATATTGCAAACAGGTCCACCTTAACAGTTTATTTGCTTGGCTAATACTGAAAATGCATGATATATATATATATATATATATATATATATATATATATATAGCCTGTCTCTTAGGGAAGTGAGGCAACCCCTATTGCAAGCACCTACTCAGTCACATTTGTATTTATTTAATACAAAGCTCACCTGTGGTTTATACTGTAACTATGCTGAACAGACTTTAGTTATAACTTCTGGAAGAGAGCCCATTATTTGATGTAAACAACAGTCTGAACAAGGCTAGTACATTCCAATGCTAGCTCAACCATCAATGGCTCCAGGGAGTTTGGTCTACCCAATTTTACTCACTAGATTTGGGGGCGACCCATAGTGTGGTTTTCAGACACGTTTGAAAGGTGCTGCACATTGTGATTGCCTCTACAGGCTCCTAACATCAAAAAGTTGGTGTTTCTGACAAATTGATCCTACTGAGATTCAAACTAAAGTCTCATGGTCAGAAAGTGGAAGTTCTAACCACTCAGCCCCCCCCCCCCCATACACACACGTGTGTGTGTGTGTGTACACAGTGTACGATGGATAAATTCTCATTTACATTATACAAAAGTGAAAATAACACTGACATCTCATTTTAACAGATATAATTACCAAAATTACACAAGAATATCTTGAAATACTAAAGAGTAAATTTATCCAATAAATTCAACCATGGAATCCAGATAACTTCAGAATCTCCTGTATCTCCTCTGGATGGCCTCTTTGTTTAAGTTGGAAAATGCTGTCGTAATTCATGATTTCAGTTCATTTTTGGTATTACTAGGAGTTTTGTTTGTCTCCCGCTCAACTGTGCCTTATATAATAATCAAGGGAAATTCCATTTTTTTGAGTCAGGTGGGCAGATAGCAGTGATGTGGTTGAAAACTTATTTGATAGTCATGACTGGGTTCACTTACTTGTGTGTCATAGTGTAGAGTCCTGTTGCCAGACATAGGTTCTTTAACAGCCACCCTCTTTCTGAAGATCATAATTATCTGTTAGATATGTCTTGATGTTATTAAATTTGATCTGCAGTAAAATTTAGTAACTTTTATACAGTAACCACTGTATTCATTTTTATGATGACACTTATTGATTAGATCATTCAAATGTGTCCTAAATTATGAAATTTGCAGCTTATTTGGTGAAAGATTAACAACAGTATTTTGAGGAGCACTTCTCGGTTCAACTCATTCAAGCTGCACAGCTGTTCATTCTGACTTTCACAGGGAGACCCCTTGTTATGATATCAATATTTGGCATAGTGTAATATTGAGTTATAACAAAACTTTATAATTTTTCTATAGGTGGTGATTGAACATATTTCTTTTCACATGTGACAGAAATTTGACGTGTTATGAAAGTTGACATTTCTACATCTCTTTTTATGATTCATGTATAGATTGTCAATTTTAAATAACATGTTAAAAATGTTTAGTTTTTTTATGTTAAAAGTGAAAATGGGAAGAAAATAGCATGTATGTTCATTTGATCCTCTTATTTCTGGAAAAACACTGTACAAAATGTGTGCCATTTATGGAGATTGTGCCATAGCTAAGAGTACTGTTTGTAAGTGGTTCACTAGATTCAGAAATGAAAAGTTTGATCTAGCATACTTGCAATTATTGATGACCAAATGAAAATACTGATCACAAAATAATCCAGGTTACACAAGTTCAGAGATGCTGTTTATATCTCATGTGAGCATTGTAAGGTATTTAAAAATATCTGGATATACATGAACCAGTACAGTGTTTGGGTACCTTGTGATTTAATGAAAACAATTTAATGGACAACATTTCTATGCTGCAAAATGTAACCTATTTTTTAAGAGACTCATTCAATGAAAAATGAGATGATTTACAAGAATTTGGAGCAAAAACATCCTGTAGAAAATGAAATGAGCCACTGTTCACTATGCTATATCCTGATTTGCATCCAAAGGTGATGCTCTGTATCTGTGATTTGGGGGGCATTGTGTATTAACAAGCTATTTTTGCAAAATTAAAATTCAGTTAGTTACTGTTTCCACTTGGATCAGTTAATGGCAACAAGCAATGAAAGCATTTGGAATTAACCAATCAGAATAGTGTTGTCTTTCATCTGGAAAACACCAGACTTCATGTCTTTTTGCAAACCTGTCAGAAATTGTTACTGCTTGGCAGGGATATCTTGCTGCACCTGTTGTACTCACCAGATCTCACACCTTCAGATTACCACATTTCAATTTCTATAAAATTCTCTTAAAAAAACTGGAAGTTTAAAAAACACTTAAACCAGTTCATCATCTAAAAGATACCAAATTCTGGTTATGACAGTATCATGAAGCTGTTTTAAAAATGGTGAAAGGATAGTGGAACAAAATGGTACATATATGATTGAATAACTATGTACAATGGTTTAAATAGTGTCTTTGAAGTTTCCTTAAATATTACAAACTGAATATTTGTTCTTTAAAAAATTCTTAAATGTGTGCTTTGTATACTGTCAAATATACTTTTAATACTTTTGCTTCATCGTGACATGGCTTCCCTCTGTCTTTTCTATAAATATTTTCATGGCAATTCTTTTAATGAACTCTCCTCTTTGGTAGCTCAACTGTGTGAGTATCTATTAGATAATTAGGTCTAATTCTTTTACTGTTGAATTAAGTTATATTTTAATAATTTCTTGTAGAACTCTCTTCTGCTTTATTGTTTCCTTACCATCTATGATCTTCAAAAGATTTAGTTGCAACATCAACTACCATCTTCTGTCTTCCTGAATCCTTTCTCTTCAAAATAAAACTCCCCATCCTCTTTTATGCTTAGTAACTCTTGGTGCCTTCATGGCATACAATGCTTAATCATAATGAAAGTGCAAAGAATTATTTCAAAGTACTTATCCCCAATTGAATAGAAAACCTAAGAAAATATATTTAAATATAAAACAACAAGTGTTTTAACAACATCTCAAAAAATATAAAAAGTGCCTGTCTTTAGAGAAAGTTATGCAGGCACTATTCAAATTGACTGAACTCAAAGAAAAAATTTTTTAAAAATTTTACTTGTCCATGATATAAGTATATAAATTGTGAAATAGGACATTACCAGTAGTATCCAGTGAGCAATGACAAGCAAATTTTCAAATTTAACATTTGTAAAAAAAAAAAAAAAATACAAATAGCCCTTTCAGAAGTCAGATATAAATTTGATGTTGTCAGGACACACCTTGTAAAATGAGAAAAAAAAAATCAATTTTTTTTTTTTTTTTTTTTTTTTTTTTAACAAATGCTGTGGCTTGAGGAAAGTTTTATGAATGCTAATCTACAAAAATTTAAACTTCTCTTCCTCTTTTTTTTATGAGTGGATCACTGAATTTAAGTAGTGCTAGCATAGCCTTTTCAAAAGTAGATAATTTTTTGTTTAACACTTGTGTTTATTTTGGTAATCAAATTTTATTTGAAAAAAATGTTTTGATGATATGATCTGTTGATAGGGTAATTTTCAATTAGTGCTCAAGAAAATTGATATTGTGGCAAACATATATTGAGATTATATCACTATCTTAACCACTAAAAAAAATCTTGACATTGTTTATGTTGTGGCTAATATGGCTGTCATTTCTTTCATTATCAATACTTTGTCAAAATAATACTGGTGATTTCCCACCCACTACCAAAAGTAAAACAAAAAAAAAAAACTGCTGATTTTATAAAAATAAACAAATCACAAGAACAAAATCATGTCTAAATGAACCTGAATGAATGACTTTAGCCAATCAAATCATTTCTGAAATGTCGAAATAATCAGTGACTATTAAGCTTCAAATTTTGGTATTTATTTTCATATTAATGTTACTGCTTTGTATATCAGGATAACTTTTTTTATATTCCCCATATAGCCTTGAAAACACAAGTGACTAAATTCTTTCAAAGACTATAAAGTATAAAAAAATTATTCTAATTTCAAAAAAAAATATTAAACACTGAATTATATAAATGACCCCACTTAAAAATACCAATCTTTCTACAAATGAGTCATTTGGTTTTTCTTAAAGAACTATTACTTTATTTATAGTAACTGAAGATAACTTTCCGTTTTTGTAGGACCAACAGTGGCTTAATCGGGTTATTGCTTGTTTGTGTTAGGTTTTAATTTGGGTATTGTTCATCAATCTATTTTGCACAACCTATTAAATTATGCATTTTAGCTGTTTTTTGTTTTTTTTAATTTTGTTTTATACTTGTGCATATAATAGTAAAAATTAATTAACTGTTAGTGCAACTGCCAGTTTTGTGTTTAGACAATCTTCACGTACAACACACCACCCTTTCATCAGTTATGATCTGAAAATATGGAAAGGTCCCTGATCGTTTAGTGAAAGAGTTGGTTAACAGAGCAGTTACATGTTTTCATGCTAACACCTGGAAAGTAAATCTGACTTTTTTTTATTTTTTAGTCTCTCCTGTTAAGGGAGATTCTTTTCTTTAGGCATAATTCCAACCTCAAGTAAACTTACAAATGCTGTTCTGTAATATTTTCCATTCCATTCCATTTTCAGAGTATTCCTAGCTTTGTTTTTTAGTTTCTACAAATATGTGCAAAGCATTTTACAAAGGCAGAGAATATTAAAAAAACATTTGTATGTAAAGGTGAATCTCATATGTGTGGATTATATCTAGAAGAAAAGTCATACATTTTAGAATTTCCTTCAATCTTGTTGCTTTGAACTTTCTCCATTCATTATATTGTTTTGTAAGCACTAAGTTTGACTTCTGTAGGTAGTGTTTAGAACTTTTGGCTGCTGCTATGTTAATAAGTTTGTACATAGTTTTTGATTGTAGAAGTAATTAAAAATCTTGACTTTACAATCCTGGACAGAACTGTTGCACAACTCCTTTATTTTTTCTTTAAGAAACCAATCATGGTAACTGATTTCTTCTCTTAATTCATTGCTATTTTAGCTTAACACTTGAATAGTGTTGCTTTTTATCTTTTTTTTTTTTGTAAGATCTCCATTATTGGGAAGGGAGAAAATTCAAACAATTGGCTTTAAGTATGTATAAGTATAATTACAGGGTATGATGGGTAAATTTTTGCCATTTTATGTTTTTAATTTTGCACATGTGCATTGTTTGCTTTTGATCTTGTCAACTATGCAGTATAGTAGGGTCAGTTGGGTACTGTCTGTGAAGAAAAAGAGCAACATGATACAATTCACTCTGCCAGAAATTTTGAAAAAGCATGCTGTACTGCTTGGTATTCATGCTGGAAGTTCTAATATGAACATTTCATAATTAGGTGTCAATCTGAGATCAGTACAGGTGATTTGGAAAGAGTTTGATGAGTCTAATGGTGATTACAAAGGTGTTTAGAATAATCTCTAGTCATGGTAATGTTATAGTATCATTCATCTTTTCAAACGGAGCTCAGATTCAGGCCTACATCAAGTGCCTTAAGGAGGTATTGCTACCCTGAGTCAAGAGAGTGGCTGCTGGAAGAACCTATATCTGGCAACAAAACTCTGCATCAAGCCACAAAACAGGAGAACCTATTCATGGCTGTCAGACAATTTCTGCAGCTACATCACCCCTTACATCTGGCTACCTAACTTCCCAGATTGTAAACCCCTTGATTATTGTGTGGGGCGCAGTTAAGCGAGATACCATTAAAACTTCTTGTAACACCAAAGATAAACTGAAGGCAAAGATTATGGCTGCATTCACCAAATGAAATAAGAAGTCTGTCCAGAAAAGTTGTGGGAGATTCTAAAGTCATCTGGAGGCCATGATTGAAGCTAATAGCGATTTTTATTGAATAAATTTACTCTTTAGCATTTGAAGATATTTTTATGTAATTTTCAAAAATTTGTTAAAAATGAAATGTCAGTGTTATTTTTATTTATCTCTGTCTGTCTCCATATCTCTGTCTAGAATAAAATGGAAAATTTTATTTTATTCCATCTCTATTAATCTGAACTGAAAGAATTTAAAAAAGGTAAATTCCAAATATACTTAAATTAAATTTATTTTTATTTTAAATTAATCTCATGAGATTTAATATCCTGGAATCTGCAAAATTACTTTTGTTCTTTTTGTTATAAATCTATATTTTGTATTTGTTCAGAAAACCTGGAGATTCCACAAATTGGCTTGTACTTTTTACTGTTATTTTTTTTTGTTTGTATGACTTTGAATATTTTTTTTCCTTGGGTCATATATTGCCTGCTTTGCTCTTGGCTTTTCTGTACTAGAAAGATATTAGATGCAAAGAAAATGGAAAAAAATTATGTGTTGGGAGTTTTCCAGTTGAAAAGAAATCATACATATATGTATGGCATGCTTATATATATATATAACAAGGGAGATCACTAAATACCGTTCTAATATTCTTGCAACTTCCCAAAAAAAGGTGTTCTTCCTTTTTCTGTATGTGTAATGCTGTGCGAGTCTCAAGCTGACCTTAAAAGCCATTGAAGACACAAACACAAACAAGGCATTAAAGGAGGAACATACTGTTGAAACCTCATGTATAACAAATGACTAGAAGACCCATAAAGAGGGATACAGCTTTGATCCCTTCTGGAGAGCATGTTTTAAGTTTTCTCAAATACACAAGTAAATAAACATAATACACTAAAATATTAGGACATGTTTCATATATGAGTATCCATTATAATAACGTTGGAAGTTATATACACAAACACTTTATTAAATGTAATGGACAAGTACAATTTGAAGTTTTTCTAATATTTGTAGTTATCTTTTGAAAAAAAACTAAGGGAATACAGAAACTGTCATTAATGATTTTTCCCCAAATGTTTTTGACTAATTCATTAGACATTTTTAGAGGATTTGTTCATGCTTTCTAGTGTTTGTGTTTTAAGTTGTATTCTGTGGAAGTTTTAGAAATTTTAAGCCGTGTGTGCTGCACTATATATATATATATATATATATATATATATATATATATAAATAAATTATACTTTAGAACATGTACAAACTACAATAGATAATAATTTGTACATGTTCTAAAGTATAATTTATAATAAATATTCATTGCTCTATTTTTATATTCAGCACTGTTTTAAATTAATGCTTTGAATGTTGCAAATATTTTCTTTGTTCCTTATTTATTTGGAGATTATATTTATTCGGTGGGCGGGGCTTAATATTTCTTTAGGACTTTCTGATTTAGGCTGGTTGTTATTAACTTCATAGTTTTAGAAAAAAAAATTCTTACAACTCAAATGTGGATACCCACTAAAAATAATGTTTTAGTAATAAATATATGTATGTCTACTAGCCTGTACATTTGAGTCTTAATAAATGGGCTTACTGATAGGGTTTGGACCTGCATCCTCTTTGTAAGGGAAACTGTTATTGTTCTATACATTCCTGTATTGCTCAGCATGGGAATTGAACTCACGAGCTAACAGAAATTAAGTTCTTCTTTCCTTTTTATGGTAGGGCTTACTGGCCAACCGAAACCACTGTTAAGCTTAGGATACTTTTAGGTGGCTTAGCATGGAAAACTTCCCCAGTCAAGCAAGTTTCAATTACCCTTTATAAGTAATGCACATCACTTGTTCAGATCTCTTGAAATCCATTTCTTCTCACTTTTATTTTCTATTGGAAATGTAAACAAAGTAACTTTGCAGAAATTAATAGGTTTTATTTGCAATCCAACATTATTTGCTGTGTTATATTTAGTAGATACATGTGTTTGTTGGCGACAAAGATGTAAAGAGGTATACTTGCTTGCTGGATATAAAGAAACAATGAGTGAGAAACTGAAAGCAGGCAGATATCGATAAGCCAAAGTGACACAGCTGTTTTTTCACTGCCTTTCTCACTATCATAATGTAGCTTCTCTGTGCCTTTTCTATAAATACTTTCATGGTAATTTTTCTCATGAACTTTCCTCTATGATACCTAGACTTTATGAATTCATGCTCAGTACTAGATTAGTGGCAAGGTTTCATCAATTAACATTTGAAATGGCTAAAGATAACCATAAGTTCTATGTTAATAGTTTCTTCTATTGCACTTCTTGCTTGTGAAACTCATCCAGTTTCTTGCTTACCAGTCAACTTTGATCTTTAAAAAATTAAATGCTATGTCAATTGTTATATTATGTCTTAATTTGTCCTCTCTCTTTAATAGTAGTTTATTCTTTAACATCCAGAAACCTCTTGTCTTAGTGGCTTTATTGCCTTGCTTGTTGTGAAATGGAAAAAAAAAACTATAATAATGATATTATACATATCACCTTGCAATAAGCATAATAATTGTAATATATTAAAATTCATTGAATTTGAAGAACATTGCATTTTGCTTTTCATCATTAATCTACAGGCTTATCGAGATATATGCATATGGGCAAGTGGTTAGAATTTTAGTGTTTTTAACCTGGGCTTGAATCTTAACATGATTGATTTTTTTGGTCAAGGAATTCACTTAGTCACTCCAGGCCAATCTTAACCAATCTCAGTGTGCAGCACTTTTGGGCTGACCCAAACTTTGTAAGTTAAACTGAGTGGAATCTAGGGATAAGCTGTGCTAGCATAAAGTTACAAGTCATCATGACTGGATTTGAGTGTACATGTCGTGTTCCGAACTGTTGATTATGACAGTTTATGCATTCACTCTCAGAAACTGTAACTGAGGTCTGCCAGGCATAGTTGTAGTATAGGCTACAATTTGTCATTATGGGTGTAGAATAAACATGGTGTGCCTGAGCTGGCATCTGCAACAGACATTAGCTGACTATCCTAGTAGATGGGCTAACACAGAAACAAGCAGCCACCAATTCATTTTTATAAACATTGCTCTTGATTTTTAATGACTGCATTGATACAAATGTGATATTTTGTTGCAAGTCTAGTGTTTTGTTTTTATTTATTTTTAGATTTAAAGCTGTATATTTTCTTTAGAGGTAGAAAATGGTGCCAGTAGCCATAAACTCCTAAAGAATGTGAATACTGTACTTATATTGATTAACCACATTACTTATAATGAATACTTCACTACTTATATAAATGAAAAATCAGTCTTAGTTGGTAATAATATAAGTGACAGATGGCTATAAAAAGGTACTGTAGATTATAACTAATTTGTTTGAATAATGCACTGATCATTCTTTGCATAACAATTGTAATGATAAATAAGTAATTGCACTACAATAAGTAACCAAGTAATCATTTTAACTTCTCTGAACAATGGTGCCAAATATTAATCATTATGTGAATACTAAGTAGCAAAGTCATTTTTAGCATACAAGTAAATATCCCTAAGTATCATACACATAACTGATGTTCAGTTGCTTTCTGCCAAAGGTAATAGTTAATTTTCAATCTTTGTATATTTATAACATATAAATGAAATGGTAACTCTTTAACCACGAATTGTGTTCGATCAAATAGTTTCACAAGCTATTATAACATTCATGATGATTGAATCACATTCTACATGTGTATACTTTTCAAAACTTTACAGAGTACTTTGAAATACTTTTCAGCATTTTGTAAAATTAATAAAGCTATCTGTACTTAAATTTGATAAAGCCATGATAATTCACATCTTCTGAGATAGTATTGTCTCACTGACTGCATGTACTGGATTTCACTTTTGTGTATTTCTAAAATCTAAAAAATTATTTTACATTTAAATAGTTGGCAGTATTCTTGTAAAATCTCTATTTTAAAGTTATTTCTAGGCTAAGGATTCAAAAAGCCTAGTTAATTCTTATAACTGTTGAATACTTATATTGATAATGTTAATTCTGTTAGTAGTCTCTTGTCAGAGGTCAGAGTAAAAGGAAGAGGATAAGAGATGGAGTTTGATCACATGGTTTAACGTCAACATCTTTAGCGACACCTATCAAACAAAGCAAAACTTCCGTTTTGTTAAAAAAAAATGATAGCATGTCGAATGTAGCAATATCAAGTTTATTTTTGTATCTGAAGACTGACAAAAGTTGGTGATTCTTGTAAAAAAAACAAAAAACAAATTGTTACATTGGTTCAACATGTTAGGAATGGTTTTGGATTATTTCAAGTTAGAAAATTACAGACACACAATGACATGTTTTGCTGCTGCAGTGGTCGTCATTTGGTAAGCAAAAAGTGTTGAATTATTGTTATATTAAAAAAAAAGTAGCCTCCTTGCAGTTTTAAAATTGTTTTTGAGGAAATGTATTTTTTTTTTTCATGTTTTTATGCAAAAATCTTTTTTTGCTCGATTGTTTTACACACACACACACACACACATATATATATTTTCATGTAGTCAGAAATTTTTCAAGTACCAGATGCTTTACTGAGCACATTCAAATATTCACAACAGGATTGGCCATTTTTTCATATTTGTATTCTTTCCCGTTCAAAAATATCTTTACACAAAAATTAATAACTCTAATATAAATATAGCTCTTCACTACCAACAATTGTTTTTTTCTTTTCTTTTATTAAGTCTCGACTTTAATCCATCCATCAGCTGTCTCTTTCCTCAGAAAATGAGAAATTTGCTGTTAATCTGTTCTGATCTTTTAAACTATTCAGTGTTGGCTACTACTTATGGTCGCTGAAGTGTTTTCACAGAGCATTTGCTGTGGATAACCCTATTATGCTTAGAAGTGTGAGAGGTCAACTTTTAGATTCTTTATATGTCCTAGATAAGGATTTAAGAAAATGACTCTTGGTACATATTTAATAAGATTCACTTAGTGTACAAGATACTGAATCCTTAAACTTTTCAAATGTGTAAGAATTTTTTGAACATGGTTAAAAACTTGAATAAAAATATTTAAATTTAATGGCTTACTAAAACTATTACATTGAACAATTTTGAAAAACTGTTTTATTATTTAAAAAAAAAATTAAATTTGATGAAAATATTTGTTTATTTATTAAAGAAAAATATTTTAAGTAAAATGCAGATGTTAATTGATGGAATAATTTAGATGATTTTCACTGCCTGGTCATGATTTCAGTATTTAAGCTTCTATGAGCACATAAAATACATATTTACTGTACCTAATGTTAGTAAATACTAGCTAAGTAGATCAACTAACCTACTTCATTGGTCTCTGTCTAAATTTTTAAGCATTAATGATTGAAATTTTGGTAACTTTTGATCAGTCATTTCTGTCAGACTTGTAAATAATTCCTTCTTAGGCATTTCCTTTAGTATTATTGTTTTTTGCTCTTTTTCTTTTTTTTTCTTTTAGAAGAATTACTTTCAATATTATCTTTTCAAAGGTTTTTATTAATGCATCAAAGTTTTCAAACTGTTATAACAATTTTTGTTTGTGGGATTGTCTTTTCATTATCAAGTATGAAAAATAACTAGATCCCTTATATTTTTCCTTTTAAGGAATTCTGACTTACATGAAGTCTGCCAAATAAAATGGTTTTAATAATCTTAAGGTATTGACTAAGAAAGACGGCACTCTTCAAAAAAATCTTGTGTGCTTGCTGATTTTTAGCTTTATCATAATTTTTTTTTTTTTTTTTTAAATAATCATTGCATTCAGCATGAGAACTATTTTGTTATGATTTGATATTTATTTACTGAAATATTTTTAATTATCCTGACTTATTTGTTTTAATTTTACAATATACAATTTATGATTTTAATAAGATATCTTCTAAGCATGCTAATTTGTAATGTTGATATTCTGTAAGATATTTGCTTTTGTTTCATTATTCATGAAAAGTAATACAAAATATTTTTAGGAAATTGATGAAAATTAAAAATTATGCTCAATCATATTAAATGATATTTTTTGTCCTTTGTTATTGAAGATGACGATGGCTTCTGTTCTGGGAAGTGCTGCAGTCCAGAAGTAGCTGATAAGTCTAATCTGGGCTCTGCATATATATCTCACATGTAGATAGCAAATAAAACTTCATGTACTATGCATTTCCTTTCTGTTTCAACAATTCTTTTGGATTTAGCTGCATTGGGTTGTCTTGGACTATGCTATCACAATCTTGACTTCAGTCACTTTCTCACTGATGTAATATGGCTTCCCTCTGTCTTTTCTACAAATAATTTCATGCCAACGGCTCTGACCATCTTTTTTTTTTCCTGGTTCCTCAAACACATGAATTTAAGTGTGATACTAGATTATCATCTAGGTCCCACCATTAATAATTCAATTTAACTGTCACTTTTACTCCATCAGTTTCTTTATTTATTTTATTTTATTTTATTTTATTTTTTGCACTTCTCACCTGTGGAACTCCCTTCTATTTACTTGCTTCTCTGATAGCTACAGTCTCCAAAAATTTAAATGCAACATCAATTGTCATTTTCTATCTTCTTGAATCATGTTCATCTTTTATTCTTTTTTCAATATTCCCTGTATCCAATCTTTTCTCTCACTGTTACCCTTTAGACACTAGTAACAGTCTTGCCTTGCTTCAGATGAAATGATTTAAAAACAAAAAAAAACTGGATATAGATAAAAAATGCCCCTCTCTTAATTGTATATCTCTATATTAGTAAGTTTTTTATTTTTTGAATCTCATTGTCATATGAGGATTCATGTCAGTTATGTTAAAATTTATGCCAACTTCTGGTGTCTGTTCAGAAAGTATCTGTTCACTTAATACAAGTAATGCTTTGGTCTCATTTTGTCTTATGGTATTGATGGTATACCAGTATAGGTTGGGCCTACTTGCAAATAACCCATAATGATTTTATCTTGTTACAAGAATGTGCATATGAATTCGAGGTTTATTGAATACCTCAATGGCAGGGGGGATTTCACCCATTGACATTCAGTAATGCCTGCTGAGCATTTATGGAGACCAGTGAATGTGAGTAGTTAGGTGGAGTATGTTTCTTCTATGCTATCATAAATGTGCGACCCTGTACAGGCTCTTGATTATTGTGGATAAAAATGCATTAGCATTACTGATACCAATGTAGAAAGCAGTTTGCCTTTTGGAATTGAAAGCATGATTTATTCAGCAATTATAGTTTCTGTGGAAATAACTTGGAGACATTACTTTGAGGTTGATATTTTGTATCAATGAAAAAATTGCCTGCTTAGAGTAATGACACCTTGTCTCTTGCACCTCACACTCTTATCCTAGCAATAGAATCTTTTCAAAACCGTTTTCTTTTGGGATCATCATCAACTGCATTATGTTCTTAATTTCATTAAGTAAAAACCAGGAGTTGCAGGATGCTATCTCTCGATTACAGTGGCGATTTTACTTGAATTATTGAAAATCCTTGCAAGAAATGTAAAAAAAAATAGGCAAGCATAATGGCCTCTTACTGTTAACTGAACAATTCCACAGGATAGTGTGTGTAGTATGGTTCCCTCTGAGTTGTTGACAAGTTACATTTTGTCTGTTGAGACAAAATATTGAAAAATGGCTGGATGTATTTCATTTAGACCTCATATATCGCATTCAGTTTTTTATTGGTTCTCTTCATACAAATATAAACTTCCGTATTATGGTTGCGTTTTTGAATTGATGAAAATGTTTGAAGTAATCTATTCAGAATCCATGTCTCTTAGATAATCAGATTGTAAGTTTAGTTCATATTTTCATAATTTAAAAGCACATTGTTATTCCGAAAATTTCTATCAGAATTTAAAAAGAAAATTGTTATTCACAATTAATAGCTAGTGAAAGAGATGTACTCTTTTAAATGCTCATTTTTAAGAGAATGATGTTGGAAAATGTAAACAAAAGATAATTTTCAAAACAAAAGTCCACTCAAAGGAAAATTAACATGAATTGTAAGGAAAACAAATTATTTTTAGTTATAATGACCAAAACAATTATAAAAATGTATTTTTTATTTTTTTAAACATCTCTTTCAAAATGTACCATGGCTCTTTAATGAGATCCCTTCTTGTTTTTTTATTTATGAATTGTCATGCCACCTTAAATTTATGAGTGGTTTTTATTGCCTTCTCCAAGGAAATTAGACTAATTAAAAGATTTCTAATGCCCTGTCCTTTCAGGATGTAGTCAATCATAGCTTTTCACAAATTTCTTTCTTTTATCTGTGAATTGCAATTGAATTCTTAGGAAATATAATGGGATGGTTTCCTGTAGCTTTCGCCATAGTTTGAAATTCATAGTTGTTTTCCTAGATTGGTTACTACTTAAGGCTAGTGAACTCAATATACTGGGTATGGAGAAGAGATGGATTCATGACTTTCCCAAGGGCATTTATATGAAAGTGAATGCATCAGACAAGGTAGTTATTTGAGTGTGGCTTCCATTCTTTTTAACTAGTAATTTTCTTTTAACTTAATTTTTACTTGCTTTTTTTATTACATCACTTGAATCATTACTCCATGACACCATAGATGAGAATAAAGAAAGACTTCCATATTGACATTCAAATTTTCATCTCCTTTGTCTCTGAGAATCTTGGTTAACCATACCAACTGCTCTTACTGTCTGAGAGCATTAAGCCTTGTCAGTACCTAAATAGATGACCACTGTAAGGGCTCATAATTAGAAATCAGAGCTCCTGTTTTGTTATATTATGTACAAATATCCTTAAGAAAAGTATGAATTCACCTCTTCTTTCCTAGCTATGGGTTAATTAGTAAGAAAGATCCACATCACATTGAAAGACCAATTTCTGTACAATCACCAAAGTTGTGCAATGTTGAGCTTGTTGCTATAGGGTGCTGTAAGCTTGGATGTATGGGTGGTGTAATGAATAATAGCTCAGAAGTATTAATTCGAGAGCCAAGTTCCAATTCTCATTGGGTTTGTTATATTCATTTATGCGCAAATATCCTCAGGAAGTTAAAATCTAATTTTATAAACCTAGACTTCTTTCTTAATGTCCTTTGGCACTATATTTGTTTTACTTCAAATGTATGACTAACAATATCCTTTTGTATCAAATACCATCTGAAATAGTCATGACACTAAATTCTTCAACTTTTAAAATAAGTGTGCCAGTTGGAATAATTTTTATACAAGTTTAATAAACATAGATGTGCAGTGGATATCGGCTCAGAATGAGAAATCAGGGAGCTGAGTTTGAATTCCAGTTGAATTCATTGCATTCATTTACGTGCAAATATCCTTGGGAAAGGTATTAATCTGTCTCTTCCCTCCACTTAGAGCAAACTGGTTTCTATAGCCTTGGCTGGCAACCAGTCTACCACAGAAAGCAATGGCAATCTACTGTGGGATAATCTTCTGTCCAGTCAGTCAGTCTCTTTCAAGACATGATTGCCCAAGCATGTTTCACATATGGCACTGACTGAATAAACATGGACAAAATTCAAATCATTAGATTTGTAAAATAAGCCTGCCCTACCAAATTAGAATTTTGCTGAAAAGAAAATTTAAAGAAATAATTTAATCATGCTGGTACTAATAAAAGAATTATTTTTATTTTAGGTGTCAACCATTTAACTATTATTAATTTTGATGAGTACTGTCCTTTTCTTAATTTTTAGTAACTTCTATTGCAACATACTCAATGCGTTTGTCTAAAGCAACAAGACAACTATTCAGATTGAAAAATTATTAGTCAATAATGATTAACAATGCTTCATCTAAAAATTTCATTGTATTACTGTTTCTGGCTTTGATAAAGAAAAATGAAAAAGGTTTACTTTAATTCAAACTTTTCTTACAACCATTGCTTTGCTGTAGTGTTTGATAAAATCAGTATCTGAGGCATATCAATTTTTACTTCAGGTAAACTGATTTTAGTAAAACTAAATATTATCAATCTAGTATTACATTCAGCAAAGATTGAAAACCCAAAAGTGCACTTATTCTTATAGCTTGAACATTCCCTGTGCTGAGTTGGGCTAATTCTGATTCAAACTTGAAAGTGTTTGAATCAGTATACATTAAGTCAGACCAGCCATCTCTCTATGAGCAGAAGGAATGGCTGGTAAGCTTAAAGATCATTAGTCTTTAATGTTATATTTTTTGTATGTGACATTTGTCTGGTGTTGTATAGTTTTTAGTTGTTGCATACATTTTTCTTGACTTCTGCTCTGATGAGCAATGATAAACTGGTTTAGCTATTTTTTTTAATTGTTATTATATTTTGTTATATTGTATGGTAATATATATCTGGTGAGGTTTTATTTTGCGATAGTTTTAGCAAGCCTGCCATTTTATCACTCTTCGCTTCTGGCAAGATAACAAAGAAAAGTGGAGTTTTTTTCATGATAATTCTTAATTAGTTTTATGAATATTAATCTTGTCTAAATACTTATTAGTATTGTTTGGTAGAAAAAATAGGAAGTTGAGTTTTATTTAAAATCTAATGTAATAACTTTATGGGTAGCATCATGATCAAGAAAATTTGAGTTAATATTGCCAATTGTGCCAAAGTTGGTTTTATTACACATTTGTTTAAAAAAAAAAAGTTTAAACCAAATATAAGTTTTATTCAATATTATTTTTAATCAGTCTTGTTTGTTAAATCTAAGTAGCAGAAATAATTGTTTGTCAGTCTGTAAATAAAAAAGAATTGATAATGCTTATATTCTTCCATGCTTAATATATTTAATGGTATATAAACCTGCTTCCCACAGCAAAAAATAAATGGCTTTTATATATATATATATATATATATATATATATAGTGTTTTTTGTTTTGTTTTTTTGTGGAGGGCAACAATCGCTCCCTGTTTTATTTAACAATGACTTACCTGGTACTTTGTTTTTTTTTTCCTTGTGCTTGTAGACAGATTTCTTTTTTAAACTTCATGTGTATAGAAATTGTCCCAATGATTGCTCATTCCATGTGGTCTTAGCTAATTTATTCAGTTGAGCCTACATTGCATGGATGTAAAGGCCCATTTAAATCAGCATGAAGACTTACTAACTTTCATGTAGAACATACTAGCTGAGAATGCAAATGTGACGTCTCTAACTATGAAAAACTCTTTAAAACTCTTAAAACAAATAGAAAAGAAATGACCTTTTAACATCAACTACAAACACAGCTATGATGTACTGGTCCTATTTGAGAATTAAAAATATTGCTTCCTCCCAACAATTTCCTTTTTTATATATATATATATATATATATATATATTAATCATTTCATTCAAAGTAAGTTGGTAGTGCCACTAAGATGCAAGGGGATACTGAGAGTATCAGAAAATGAAGACTTTACTAAAGAGAGAGAGAGAGAGAGAGAAAATAATAAAAGAACAGGTTTCAAGGAGACAGAAGATAACAATTGACATTGCATTTAAATTTTTGATGATTGTAGGTGGCATGGAAACAAGAGACTAGATTTGAACAGATGAGAAGTACAAGAAAAGAAACAAGTAGAACAGAACTTAGTTACATCTAGCTATATTCAACAGTAAAACGATCTAGTTGTGAATCTAGTATTACACTTAAATTTATGCAGTCAAGGTACCAAGGAGGAAAGCTCATTAGAACTGGTATAATGATATAAAAAAGACATAGGGAAACCATGTCACGGTGGTTGGAAAATGGCTGAAGTCAAGATGTCAGGACGGTTAACATTACAGACTCTTTGTTGAATTTTCTTCTGCATTTTAGAAGCATTAAAGTAACACATCATTTGCAAGAGCACAACAAAGTTGTGTGAAATTGACATATCTGGTAGACCAATGTTTATTCAAACTCCATTGGCTGAATAAACTACATAATGCTATAATATCAAATATAAATAATCAAGTGCATCTTATATGTGCGTTGTGGTGCAGTGGATATCAGCTTGGAATGGTGAACTGAGTTTGAATTCCAGTTGAATCCCTTGCATTCAGTTACATGCAAATACTCTTGGGAAAGGTATTAATCCATATCTTCCCTCCAGTTATGGGTTAAATAACAGGACAGATTGGGTTCTATAGCCTTGGCTGGCAACCAGTCTACCACAAGTAATGGCAATTTACTGCAGGATAATCTGCCCAATCAGTCATGTCTCTTACAAGACTTGATCGCCTAAGTATCACGTATGGCACTTAACATGTGTGTGTGTCTCTCTCTCTCTCTCTCTATATATATATATATATATATACACACACACACACACAATAATTAAGCTGGTTAATGTTTGTTCCCTACCTGAAATCACTTGTCATTACTTGCTTCTCTCCCTCTGAGTGTGAGGATAGCAAAATTATTGCCCTACCATAGGGCAATGCTCATATTGCAAGTAAAAAAAAAAAAACTAGGGGAAAAACATGTCATTAAGAATAAACAATTTTATAAATAAAGTTTTCGAATGATAATCTGCAAAAGCCTTATAAATGTTGATAACCTAATCTTACCAATGAGAGCAGGGAAACAAACTCTTAAATGATTTTATGGAAAGTGGTTAATTTTTTTTTTTTTTACCCTTTGGAAGCTTTAAAACATTCTTTCTTAATTTAGATTTTCATACGAGCATTAGATAAACTCTAAATACTAAATTTTAGAATGTTTTGTAGAATGCATGCATCCATCATTAGTTTGACTGTGCTAAGATATTTCTATAAATCCAATATAAGCCTTACAGCTAATCTTTTTTTAGAGATAATTTTTTCAGTATATATATCATTATATATTTTGTGTAAGACAGCTACTTTTTTTTGCTTCTATCTATATTATATCATTTCTCAGTTTCCTCAGTATGCAGCTTGAAAACCTATACTTTTTGTTACATTAACTTTTATTCAATTTGAGTGCTCTTTTGGGGGGCTACAAGCAACGCCTATACTTGAAGCACTTTTAAGTGATGAACAGCCTTGCACCGGGCCAATCCCAATCTCTGAACAACAATAGAATTTATGTAGAAAGAGCAACTAGTCTACATTATTGGATGTGATCAGTGTTACAGGTTTGATATCAATGTCTTCTTAATGGATGACTTAAAGTATAGGACCTATCACTTCCAATGTATCTTGCAGTATATTGTATGGGTACTTGGTTGTGTGGTTAGAGTATTAGCATTCCAAGTATAAAGCATAAGTTAAAATCTCACCAGGGTCAATTTGTCAAGTTGGTGTCTCTTTATATCAGTATGCTGAGGGGACAATCCCAGTGTGCTGCTTCATTGGGATATTCTTGAAAATATCACAGTTGAGCTTGAGCATTGTGAGCAAAATTGGGTAGATGCAACTGTAATGGAATTAGTCCTCAATTAATGGACTAGTAAAAAATCTATAATCTTAGAGATGGTGTCCCAATTAAAAACAAAAGTATACTGATTAAAATTCTTTAAAAAACAAACCACATAAATTTTAAATCAGCTAATGCAACAATATATACAGGGCAATATGGGGAAAAAATTATCTTTAATTATTTAGTGATGACATGGCAACATGTCAGTTTAAAAAGAAATTTTTTTTTCAAAATTGTTCTGTTTTCTATTTTTTCATATTCTCATCCAATCTAGATATTCTTTGCAAAATCAAAAGAAGAATCATCAATGTTATCAATTCTGATCTGGCATCCACTGTTGTGAGATAGATTCCCTTAGCCTCTTTTATAAATATTTTCATGGTAATTAATCTGATGAGCTTACCTTGTTGGTATCTTAACTTCACAAATATGAGTGTAGTACTATATTGGCAGCAAGCTATCATAATTTTAATGTTGAAATTGCTAGTTATAACCATGGTAATTGCTTCTTCTCTTGCACTTCTGCTTCCTCGTTTCCTGTTAATTATGATCCCCCAAAATATAAATGTAACATCTTCTGTTTCCTTGAATCCTGTTTTTTGATTTTCTCTTTCTTTCATACTCAGTAACTCCTTGTGTCCTAGTGGCTTTATTTCTTTGTCTGGAATGAAATTTAAAAGAAACTTGAATTATCTAGGCTGCAAATTTCCCTTCAGATTTTGTTAAACACAGACATGTTTATATTTTTTAATAATTTGTCCTTGTGGGTGAATGAGTCTCTACTTTGGTGTTGAATACGTAAAGAAACTCAAATTTTTGTTGAAATTTCAACGTTTTCATTAATTGTCAAGAAAAAATAATTAAATAAAATTCACTTGCTCTGTTGGAGATTATATCTCTGAAAATAAAAATTGACATCATGTAGTATATACAACTCTGTCTTGTAGACTCTATTCAGAATTGATGCAAATGCTATACAAAAGCACGATACAGAAATACAAAAATTAGAATAATAGCTCCTTGTGTATCACTCAAAAATTGTAAACAAATATTAAAATATTAAACATTTTAGATGCTATCCATATTTAGTTAAAACAAACAAAATCTCTTATGATTCTGAAATAATCAAGAAAAGCATTCAAATTCTCAGAATCCACTTAACACTATATTCACAGTCCGTCACAGTTTCAAACCTCAAATTGCGTTATGCTTAACATGACGACAATAACATTTTAAGTCTTAAATTCCAAATCATATCAAAAATGCATACTACCGCACAGACTTTAAATTTCATTTAATTTCTTTCTTGATAATGACTAAAGCCAATTGAGAGCTTGGAATAATAACAATAAGTAACAAACTGTAGACTGTTTTTTTATGCCTTCATCACCAAGGTATGAAGCAAACTGCTAGCATTAAAAATGTACTAAAAAATACAATTGACACAACTTGTGTGTGTGTATTTCACTAATAGTAACTGACATGGTACTTTGATTATATTTTTTTATTCTGGTATTCCTGTATGTGAACAAGAGATTTCCTTTTTAAAATTGGTGAGAAATAGTCCAAATGGTTGTCAGTTTTGACTGCTTTCAATTAATCAGCCAAAAGTGCTTGTAATGTCGTAAGTGTTTTTATCTTAGGTAAATATTTATTAAAAGCTTGTTTTGTAAATGATTATCAACCATTGAGAGTTATGATAAAAACTTTTCTTTTTTTTTTAACATACATTATTTTCTCACTTTAAAATTGTTCTTGCCGTTCCAAAAGTTGTTCAGGTTATTGATATTCTTTTGCATTTTGTTACCATGTTCAGACAATATATTTGGTGATGGTTTCAATTTATATAAAAAGAGGTCTACCTTCCTTTGCCAAAAGTAATGTCTATCAATACTGTAAGTAAAGAAATGGTGGCAAAGGTACAACTATTTATCTTCTGGAATGAGGAATAAAAAGATAAACCTTAGAGACACCAAATCTATAGCTACAGTAAACCTGCTAACCACATATGTAAGAGAGGTGGCTGGATGAATCCAAATTATTTATGAATATTGCAACACTAGACTGGTTTTTTATTATAATAAGAGAAAGGAATGAATAAAGATTATATCTGATGTAACAGTCATTGGCATAATTATTACCAATTTATTTTTTTATTCACAGTTCTGTTTTTTAGTATTGGTGGACATGACAATAAATTATGCTAGAGTAGTTTCGCCCAACGCTATAAGGTGCTACAAAACCAAAACATTAATCTAAAAACTTGAGTATGTTCTTAAATGCAAATTTCACCTTCACCTTATTTTCCCTTTTATAGAAAAGAACTTTTTTTTTTCATCACAGTATTAGCATTTGTCGACAATTATACTTTTTAAAGAACAGCTAACTACCTACCTTGTGTAATTACTCACTGCACTTGCTTGACTGATATACCAATTCTTACCATCAGTCAACTGGATCATTAAATGAACCAATTTACAATAGATACTGGTTTTTATTTAACATGTCATCTGGAAATACTCTGTATCCATGAACAATGACTATTGCCAGTTATCATCTCAATATTCCTGACCCTCTTAATACAATTATTCATTTTAATATATATATATATATATATATATATATATATATATTAAAGATTCATATATTTTCAGTACATCAGCTCTCTGTTTATAGCATTTTCTTTGTATAAGTTGTATCTTTCTGATGATATTTTGTGGGCCTGACAAATATTAATTTACTCAATTGTTTTAATATTTTGAACATTTTATAAAGTATTTATCTAAATTTCTATCTTTCTGCTGATTGTCATGTTTGGTCTGTAAGACTTCAGTGGTAATTTACTATGTTTCTTCAAGGAGTTTTTGAGAAGTTCTTGCTCTGACCAAAAAGCGTTTCCAAAAAGAACGAATGTTTTTACAACTGAGAACTTTTCAGCATGAATGTCTGCACACACACACACACACACATATATGTATGTGTTGAGTTTTGATAGCTTTTGGTGCCAAGATTGTGGCTTTTTCAGTTTTACTGATAAAAGGCACTTTGGCAAGCAGGTTTTCTATCACAAAGTGCTAAATATCGAGATGGAGATAAAACATTAATAGTTTTAGAGCAAAGAATTTGTTACTTTAATTGAGCAGGTTCATGTTGACTTCAAAGTTTTGTGAGATCACTGTTATGTCTTCACTCACTGGAGCAGAAAAAAACCCAGCCCCAATGAGTGAAGACATAACAGTGTCCTCACAGGACTTCGATGCCTGCCTGCATGAACCTGTTCAGCTAAAGTGACAAATTCTTTGCACTTAAGCTTATATGTGTGTGTATATATATATATATATATAAACTCATAGTTGTTGTCCTCCTTACTAACCACATATCAGTTTGTCTTGCTATTAGCTCATACCTGTGGGATAAGAGATGGATTCATAATTTTTAAAAGGATACTCGTGCAAGAGTTTGTCACAAACTCATGAGAAATTCAAACTGCTCTTTTTTCATTCTTATCTTTTTAATCATTATACAACCTGCACATTCATACACACACATGACAGCATGAATTGTTACTAAGTCCTTTATTAAATGTTTTAATGCATTTTTTGCTCTATTTGGGAATTTAGTTAAATGTTTGCTTTTTTGGCCATTTTTTGTTTGCAATTTTTTCTTGTTACGTCTTTTGGCAATTTGTGTGTGTGTGTGTGTGTGTGTGTGTGTAGTTATGTATCACTTATACATTACGACACGGAAATTTCTGTTTCGAGATAGATTCTCATCATCAGGCAATGTTGATGTTTGTTATGCAGATGATTTACATTTAAATGACAAAAACCTTTGATTTGCTGTGAATGTAGTTTTTTTTTTCAAGGTTCATAACAATTTGGGCAAACACACATCCAATTTAATAGAAAACTACTGTTTTCTACTTGTAAAATTACTTCAGTACAGTTTTGTTAACAAAAGCAAAGCTGAATGTATCAATCTTATATTAGGGACACTTAAGGATGTTTGCACTTTGCAGAAAAGAAGCATTTAGGTTGTTCTTCAAGAATGTAGCTGGATTTAAATCAGTACAGGTAATAAATGTAAAAAACAAGTTGAAATGGCTAGTAGTTTTTTTTTTGTTCTCTCCAAGTTCATGTTGATTGGTAACTCCAAAACCTTGGTGGTTTAGTGCAACAACTGGTATTTAAAATTATGCAAGCTGAAATTATGTCTAGGTTAATGGGCCAAGCAGAGTTATATAGACTCTGCCCATACAAACATATTGACTGTAATTGAGATTTGTCTTGTTCCAGGTGTTGCTGATTACTCTCAAGGTTTTTAACTGAGCCAATTTTGTTACTGTCAATGAAACCAGGATGAAAACATTTAATGTTAACACCCCTGTTATTTACATTGTTTTCTTGAAAATGCTAGTCTTTTGTTTTGGTGAAATTGTCTGTGCCTTTAAATTGACTTTGTAAATGATACAAAATCAATATTTTCATTATTTATATTGTCATTATTTCAACACTCTTAAGATTGAAAGTTATGTTTCTGATGAATTATTTGACAATGGGGTGCCTTGTTAAGTGTTAGCAAGCTTAATCTTGATGACCATTATTACTGAGTAAAGAATGACCCTCACTGGATGCTCTATGCAAAAATCCAACATTAACCCATTAATTCTATTATAAAATCCAGTTTTAATTAGAAAAATTAAGATGAAAGTCTGGTATTATTATAACTCAGCAAGGGTTGAGGTCGTAAACATTTATTCAACCTAAACTATTCAACCTAAACTATTTTTGCCATTTTTAAAACAAATGCCATTTTGATTTTTTATTTCCATCCAAATTAACTTTTTTTTTTTTATATTGGCATCTATGTGGGTCATACCAACTGCTTATATTTTTATTGTTATGCTATTTAAAGTTAAAAAAAAGTGGATAGATAACTTGCTTTCTTCTATAAAAAATAGACCTTACTACAAAATGTTAATATCAGAAATCAATGTGATTGCTGGTGATTTTGTTTAGAGGATAGATCAATAAGTTCATAGTCTGACATAAGCTGTATTTTACTTTTAGATTGAATATTATGCAATGAAAATTCATATGGTCTCCAGAAGCTCTGGTTTAAGTCTGTTGATAAAGATGTTTTCTTTTTATTTTTTATCTTTAAAGAGCCTGGGCATGTTTAAAAACCTCTATATTTGCATTTGTAGCAATCAAGTTTTAATAAAATTAAAAAAAGAAATCCTTTCATCATCAACAATACTGCTACACTGGCTGCATATATAGCTCTAGAAACCAGTCCCATTGAATTAGATGGTAGCTGACCCTGCAAGTGTGTTCATCTGCTGTTTTACAGGACTTGTTTTTAATCCTACTAGGTGTCTAGCCAACTGTCCTCCCTAAAAAAAAAAAATCCTGGTAGGAGAACTTGTTTAGATTCTGATGACCTGACCATGTGGCAAGTAATATTGGGTTACATGCTACTAGTAGCAGTCATAGAGTAACTTGACCTAAGATTATCATTTATTTAAACTTTTATATAGTAACCATTGCCAGTTTTGTGATAAAGAAATTTTGATGTTCCAGAAATGAAAATAATGTTTCTTAGAGTTAATCAATTGTTTTGAATTTTTTTTTTCCTTGCAATCTTTATGCCTGTTTTCTATATTGCTGTCATTTTGAGAATTTGATGCTAACTTCAGGAGAGTGACTCGTTGCATCTTCTTGGACTAGCATTCACTGCTGACATGAATTGGAAAGAGCATATTGAATCAATTACTAGGTATTTCTGCTAGGAATATTAGTTCATTGTGTTGCGCCAGGCAATTTTTTTTTTAGCCAGAATCTATTTTACATATTTATAAGTCTACTATTCATATATGCTTCAAATATTGATACCATATTTAGTCTGTTATTCCCATATATTTAGAGAATCTTGAAAAAAATCCAAAGAATAATCTGCAATATATTTGATCCTGACCTAGGTCATCAGCTTCAGTTCCTTTCCTACCTCCATGATGTAGCTTCTCTGCCTTTTCTATAAATATTTTCATGGTAATTGTTCTTATAAATATTCCTCTATGATACCTAGAGTAGTACTAGATTGGCAGCAAGGATTTCATCAATTTACAGATGATGCTATGCTAACATTTTTTTCTATCACACTTCTCACTTTCCAGTTAACTTTGATATTCAAAAATTTAAATGCAACATTATCTTTTCTCATGTTAATTCTTATTCTTTTATTGTCCTTTCTCCTTAATTATAGTTTTTCTCATTGTCTAAACACCCAATAATCTCTTATATGTTAGGGGCTTTATTTCCTTGCTTGGGATGAAATGATAAAAAAAATACAACTGTTACTTTAATATTATGGTACAGTAGTAAACCTTTTGATGGTGAAATTTGAAAGGATCTAAGTTTGGAATACAACTTTCAGGCATATGTAAACATGACTAATAAATTTGAATTGCAAGAACAAGGGGTGATATTATTATAATTTTTTTTGTAGTGTGATACAGTGATATCTAACTGTGATTAACATGCACTCAGTGTAGTAGGCTCTAAGTGATTTTATCTAAGCCCAGTTTTATGACAGCATTGACAGTAGACTCTAGAAATGAAGGTTTGAAAGTGGCCATCTGTTGACTGACAGGAAATAGAGAAAATAAATGAAAACTTTTGGGATCAAATGCCACTTATTCGGAAGTTAGAAATTCCAGTTGCAAGTTTATATAATCAGTCACTAAATGGTTTCTGTAGTTTCAAATGATCTGTTAGTGAGTTGTGAATCATGAGTCAAGATATAGAGAAGAGCAGAGGGGTTGGTAAAAGAGTCTGAGTTCTCACTGGTCAAAAGGAAGGTCTGGTCCATTAGTTTGTCAGGACAGAAGTAGCAGCACAGTTGTCCCAAATGTTACTTACCTACCTCTAGACTGTACATGTGAGTCCATTAATAATTAACTGAATATACTGGAAACTGGATTTATGTTTTCATTTCTTGCTATAATGATATTTTCATACATTTTGAACATACAACAGGCTTTTACCTGATTTTATGCACATTGATGCAAACAAAGATATGTGGTCTGATATGTGTAGTTAGTGAGAGAGAGAAGAGCCCGAAGCATGCTTATAATACCAGCTTGATTAGTTAACAATTTTTCAACATTGCTTTGCTTTCAAATACTAATTATTTACTCTAGGTTTCATTAAGCTCTTAAACTTTAAAAATGAATAGGCGTAAGTAATGTTAAGTTGTTGATATTTTGTTAAAATTATAAAGCAGTTTTAGTACAATGGATTTAAGCAATTCTAGTATTGATGTAAAAATGGCAGTTGGTGCTCAAAACTTTAATATTGCTTTTTATATTCAGATAGCTTATATTCTAAAAATACTTTCAAACTACTCAACCCAGTGATGTTGAAAAACTTATTTAAAAGAATTTTTTAAAAGTATACTTGAAGCTTTGTGATATGCATCATTGTGACATGTAGACAAGAATTCACTACTTTGTTGAATTTAAAATTTCTAGAAAGATTACAAAAGACTAGACTTTGCACTAATATTACCAATTCTCAAATTATCCAATAGGTTCATAGATTGAAAATCATGCTGGCTCTTTCATAGCATCTAAAGTTATCTGGCTGTCTGACATTTGGCTAGATTGTACTAGTTGATATGGTACCAAAAGCCTATAGCAGTTAGACTAGTATTTGTTAAATGTGAGACTGTTGCATATTTTCAGAAGGCACCTTTTGGGAGCCATTTAGATAAATGTTTGAGGTATGGAATAGAATTGTATCTTCAATTTTCACTAATAAATTGTCGTTGAAATTTGATAGTCATTTTCAATTTTTACTTGATAAACTGTAACTTTAAATATAAAATCCAGTTCAAAACTCTTTTTTTTTTTTTTTTTCTTTTTTTTTTTTAAATAAAGAAAAAGTAGCAATTTGTACTCTGCAATCAATGTGATTCCTAATTTTCTAACTTTGGTTCTTGATTACTTTGACCTCTTTTAATAGGCAAGTACTAATTTATATATTGTATATAATTACATTTTTTTTTTTTTCCAGGTGAAAGATGGCAAGGAGAAGGAAAATAAGCATAAGAACACTCATCAATTTGTCTCTTTGTCAATAAGCAACACGGCTTTGTGTCATGTGTGTAATAAGAGCATGGCCAACAAATCAGCTGTTCAATGTGAGAGTAAGTACACTTTGTATATTGATGTGAGATGATGTTTTGCAAAAAAAGAAAATGTCTCAAGAGATATGAGGAATGTACAGGTATATTGTCATAAATATAAGCACACTCAATGGTGTCTAACTGCCAACTGAATAACCCCATGGAAGAATATCTATTTATAAATACGCAGTAGGATTCCCTTCTGGGATAGTACAACCAGTTAAAATGTTAAAAATCATGCATTTTTGGTGACGAGTTGCATTATACACAGGTAATTTTTTCCTAGAGAGGTTAAAATTTATGCAAAATAATTCAGAGGTGACAGTTAAATGAAGTTGGCTTATACATGAGTATATAGGGTAATCTGAATGTCATTTTAAAAGTAACTATATGTTGTATGATAAATATAAATATCTTTGTACTTGTATATGCATTCCACCTTTGTTTTAGGCTTAGGATCATATCAGTTTGAAACATTAGTTCCTGTGTGATTACTGAAATTAAACAATGTCAAGCCTGGTCAGTACTTAGATGGGTTTTACTTGGGAATACCAAGTGCTGTAAGCTTATAGTTAATTTGATTGATAATAACTTAAAATTGTTAATTGGAGAGCTGAGTTCCAATTTCAGTTGAGTTATATTTACTTACAAATATTCTTGGGAAAAGTATGGATTCATCTCCTCTTTCAGAGCTATGAGTTAATTAGTAAGACTTGTATCACTAAATCATTAGTATCTCCAAAAATCTTACAAACTAAAAAATATTTTCTGGCTTTAAATAACCAGCAAAAGGTTGATAAGTCATACAAAATAAATCAACCCTAATCCACCTTTTGTTTTAAAAAAAATTACTTTCTATATTTGAAAACACACTCTAATATATAAGCTGAATTAAATTCTTTCTATTAAAACCCAATGTGAAATATTGTAGATCTGGGAGAAAAGAGATAAGAACATAAAACTTAAAGTTAGAATGAATAGAATCAGTGGACAAGGTTAAGATGGTAAATAATTCCAATGTGAACATCTGCTTATGTTCAGAGGAAAAGATGTATTCATTTGTATTGGTGTCTTCCCTAATTGTATAATAATCAACTGAATGCTTCTTCAGCCTCCAATTTATCTCTTAATATTTTCTTTTTCTATTAGATAAGTTTTTCTATATAATGGCAACAATAACACTTTTCGACTGATTATCTAATTGTCTACTTATATTTCGGTAAGTACGTATGTCTACACTCTGCACAAATATAATTGTGCAGGTAAGCTGTTTTTTTTTTTTTTTTTTTTTTTTCTTTCTTCTTTAGAAAATGTACCTGAAATATTGAGAAAGTATTCCGCTTTTCCTGATGTCTGTGAGGAAAAAAAGACTGACTTGTGTAACAGGAATAAGTGTTGGTAGATGGAACTGGCAAAATATTGCTGTGAAAAATATTTCCACTATTGAACATTAATATTCAGATAACTGGAATATTTTTAGCACAATTCATAGACAAAACTGCAGGAGTTTCAAATGTTTAACATTAACATCAGCTTTTGCTGTTTTATCTTAATTTAAAAAATGTTGGTAAAATTTTATAGTAATGTTCACTCAATACTAGAGCAACTCAACATAAAGGGTTACCGTATGGTGCTGTATGATTGTAAGAAACATCAAGAAGTGAAATTCATGGGGCTATGCAGGAAAGATTAACACTAGACTTGAAGAAGTCAAAATTGTAACGATTGGGAATATATCGATTCCACAAAGCAGCAATTCTTGGGAAGAAGTTCTCCAAGTATAAATTACATTTTACTAATAGAATAAGAAGGGAATAGGGATGATTCACATTTGTGGATGTGACATAGCTGGTCCCAGCTGCAAACATCAGAGGTGGTGGGACTAAAGAAATGTAGCTGGTCAGGACACGTGCCCTGGAAGTAGCAGTAGGGTAGCGAGATGCTTGTAATGTTTTATCTATGAGAAAGGGTTTGTAAGGTTGAAAATAATTCACCACCCATAAGGCTGAGTGGAATTTAAGACTTTTCAGTGGAAAAAATTGTGTACGTATAAATAGAATTATAGGGATGTAACGCACTATCACCATTTTCTTTTTCTTCCATTTATAGTCGTGCATATTTTATGCTCTTGCAAAATGCTTTGCAAACTTTGTTAGTGTTCATATTAAATACCTATTGAATTATAAGGGAAGAGATTTGTTGTTTGCATAACCTTTGAGATGGGGTGTTCTAACACTCCATTGATTACATAGATTAAATATTATCTTGCAAAGATTTCAGCTGTGTGCCAGCTGACATACTTATTGATTCAGTTTTGTACAATGACTTTATGTAAAATGTAATAAATTTTGTCTAAGATAATGAAAGAATTTAAAAATTTTTTTCTTCTCTTTTCTTATCATTTTTCTCTCTTTTATTTTCTCTTGTCTCTTTCTCTCTGACTCTTAACTTTTTCTCTCTGGACTTTTTCTCTCTCTCTCTCATCTCTTGTTTATTTTCTCCTTTGCCATAACATTTAGCTGCCATATATTCCAGACCTCTGAGTTTTTAGTATAGGTAATGTTTTGGTAATGACAACCTTTTATTTTATATACAATGTGCTTTCCTCATTCATACCTCGATAATGTCCTATCTAAGGAACTTGAGAAGTGTTGCTTCTTCTTTATGATGCTCCTTTACTGCTCTATTTGAGGAGGCCATAGCCCAAAACCTTAACCAAAAAACAAAAATCTATGAAGTTGGTTCAAATAAAGCATTGACGAGGGACTAAAGTTCAAATCGGACAATCCAGGGGTTACAATATATAATGATAGTAATAATAAATGAGATAAAAAAAAAATCTTAAACTTGAGATCCATAGGTTTGTCTATAATCTAATGAAGAAAAGTATCTCTTTTACACATCACATTTTTCAATATAATCACCTCTATTGTCAATGTACTTAAATCTAATACATCCCCATTAATCACATAGATCAAATATTATATAATGTAAAATTTCAGCTCACAATTGATTTAATGGCTGTACTTGATTACAAACATATGAATCCACACTTGTATAATGATTTTGTGTAAAATGTAGCAAATTTATCTATGATAATTAACTCAAGTCTGTGTTTTCTGAAACTTATGAAAATTAATTTTAGTTGTACTGCAAAGACTGACCTGAAGCTATAGTAGTTGTTAATCAAAACGTTACACCAAAAAGCAATAAAATGTATTAAATGCAGTTTACACTTGAATGGCTAAAAATAATGATTCAACCTTCTTTCAAGCATAGAAAAAAAACTATCAGGAAGTCGGCCGTGGTGACATGTCATTTGCATAGTTTCTAAGTTGTCCAGTATAGAATAGCCTGACTTGTCAGTTTGATCTGTTGTTACCTTATTTGTATCCTTGACATATTTTCTGTAGGTATGTAAAATATCTGAAGGATCATTCCTTTTTATAGTTCCAGGTCACCCTTAGGCAACATGTATCTATCAGCTAAGTTCTGGTATGCAATGGGGTGGCAGGCACAATTCAGTTGGCATATGTTGTGTGTGTGTGTGTGTGTGTGTGTGTGTGTGTGTGTGTGTGTGTGATAGAGATTTCTATTGAATATGAAAATATTTCAAAGAGCAGATTTTATTTTCAACTCAGATGAATTTTTAACCATTGTTTTTTCTTTTTTATAATTTACCAGATTTAACTCATAACCAAAACACTTTAGTATTTTTATATTGAAAGATATGGACTATTTAAGTAGCAAAAAAATAATTGTAGATTTGTTTGCTAAATACTTTTATGGCCAAATAAATTACATCATTATCCATATAAGATAAGAGTATGGAATCAAGTAATGTCAGAATCTACTTCATTTCTACTTCATATTTCTTGTCATCATTGGTCAATATTGAGAAAAAGTTGTGATTGTAATTTTCACTTAATTTTAAATTATGAAAAAACTCTAGAAATTAATCACACTTTGAAGATTTTAATAAATTTTTTCTTTAATCCTATTGTAAGGTTGTTAGAATTTCTGTAGTGTATTTGAAAATAGGATGTGGCTGTCTGTTTACATGTTGATATATTTTGATTTAGTTTGTACCTGTGATTGTATATTTATTTCCAGTATGTGAATTTGAGCATAAAGAGCTGCCTTCTGTGATGCTGTGTGATTTTATATATACATATATAACAGTCTTTAAAATGTATACACCTTTTTAAAACATTCTCAAAAATAATACATGAAAACTAAAACCAATTAAATCTAATTTAAATAATGCATATTCTTTTTCCATCAATGCTTTCTCTTGTAGCTTGCAATGTCTTTGCTAATTTATGTTAATGTATTGGCTGATAAGTCCTTTAATATCTAAAAAAAGAAAAATCTTATTTGATTTAAGAATTTGGTAACTCCAACTATACCAGAAATTTGGTATTCACATTTGTACCATAACACATCACTCAATAAGTCCTGGGTCTAACTAATAAAACAACAACTTTTAGGCAAAATTTGATTTATTCATCAACATAGTCTTCTTCTAGGGTGATACACTGATTCCAATCCTTCTTTAACAATTCGATGCCTTTTTTGTAGAATGATTTGTCTTTGGCCTCAAAATATGCCTCAGTTTCTTCATTGGAGCCAAATCTATTTCTCTGGAGGACTCTTTTGAGGTCTGCAAACAAGCAGTAGTTGCTAGGAGCCAGATCTGGAAAATAGGGTGGATGCAGAAGCAATTCAAGGTGCAATTAGTGTAGTTTTGCCATTATTGCGATCAACTTCTGGCACAGTGCGTTGTCTTGGTGAAAAATCACTTTTTTTCTTCATTTGTGGCCGTTTTTAGGCAATTTCTTTCTTCATACGCACCAATAATGTTATATAATATTTGCTATTGATGGTTCTTCTTTTCTCAAGGTAATTGATGAACAAAATATCTTGCGCATCCCAAAATATGAAGATAAAAACATTGCCTGCTGGTGTTTGCATTTCTGACTGCTTATTTGACTCTTGACTGAAGTGGTGGTTCCATGTTTTATCCATTGTCAGATATTTACACAAAACCTTCTTGTTGCATTGGTTGACTTGTTGTTTTTGATTGACTGTGAGCAAACATGGCACCCAATTTGAACACAGCTTTTTCATTGACAAATGTTCATGCAAAATGGTGAATACACTACCTTCTGATATGTTCAGCTCCTCTGCTATCTCAGACAACTTTAATTTACCATCAACCAAAACAAGTTTGGATTTTTTTTATGTTTTCTGGGACAACTGCTGATTTTGGGCAATCTGAGCCTTTAGTATTATCCGTGTCTGTACAACCACATTTAAAGTCAGCATACCACCTCTTAACCGTTGTTTCCTATGGAGCAAAGTCCAAATAACTTATCAAGCCATTGCTTTGCTTGAACAGTATTTTTTCCCATCAGAAAGCAATGTTTTATCAACACATGAAATTCAGATTTTTCCATTGTTTTGAAAATTTGCAACAGTAGCTTCACTTAAATAAATGTAATTTGTAAACTAATAATCTGATTGGGCCCAAATTTTGTTACGTGCCATTTGAAGGTTAGTATTTTATAAAAATCAGATGGGATTTTTTTTTATTAGTGATGCCATCTATATGTCAGGTCTGGTACTTATTACTGAATGATGTGTTAAGACTGTTGTAGTGGAAATTATCATCAGCAACAGTTAATAGTTAAATAATAGAAAGATATAGATCATGCATTTATATTTAAAATATTTTTAAGTTGCTTATATATATTGTTATGTCATCAAATCCTTTTGTTGGTTTGTTGGCCAAATCCAGTTTTATTTTTCATAATCAAGTCAGAAACTGTTTATTGTCTTTCTTGTATTAGTATTTGTCATATGTATATTGAATAGAGGTACAATTAGTATCTCTTAGATTAAACATGTCTATTTTCTCTTGCTGTCAAGAGTCAGTTAAGTGCCCTATGTGGGCAATTATATCTCTTTCAATTCATGACTGACTAGGTAAAAAAAAAAAATTTCCTGCAATAGGTTGCCATTTCTTTCTGCTGTAGACTAGTTGCCAACCAAGGTTAAAGAAACTAATCTGTTCTACGATGGATTCATATCTTTCCCAAGGGTATTTGTGCATAAATGACTGCAATGAATTCAATAAGAATTCAAAATCAGCTTTTCAATTTTTCATTCTGAGCTGATATCTGTTGCACCACAACACACATCCTGTCCAATACTTTAAGAAGTTTTTAAAATGTCTTTATTCTATCATATATTTATGGATAAGACTAAGGCAAATTAATCAACCATTCAGTTGGAAGTGTATTTGCTTAATTCTAAAATCTGTTTTTGTTGTGCATCTTCCTTTTTTTTACTTTTTTTAATTCCTTATGAATTTTGCTTCAGAACTAAAAGAGATCAGTCACTATTTTGACAGTATCAACAAAATAGGCAAGTTTAGTTGTCCCAAGCTTGAAATGTGTTATCTAGGAAGTAAGTGTCGATACCAACACATGTAGTCAAACATGGATCTCTAGGCATCAAATGTAACCGTTGAATGACTTGTGCTCCTGGGATCACATGTGCACAAATATTTAGTATATAAAGCACTCAGATAGATATCTGGTTGTGTTCTGTGTTGTGCATCAGTGAAGAGTTTGTTTTTGAACTCAATTACTTGAGAAAATGAGTTCCAAGAGCATTGTGTATAATTTGAAAGATTTGTTTATTACATTGATTTTACGCAAAGATACTGAAATATTATAACCCACTAATAGCGATTTACCAAAAGTTCTCTTCAGAAAAATGTTACAAAAAACTAACGTTATAAACAAATGTTTTATAGAACTCCTAAACTTAGAGATAAATCCGTTAACATGATTTACCTATTCATTATAATTTCATGTTTGCACATCAGCTTTTCAAATTGCTGAATAATTATTTTATTAATCATCATGTTTCAGATTGTCTTGTCAATGTCCATGAGAGTTCCTGCAAAGAACAAGTCGGTCCCTGTGCAAAGTTTTTCAAAGCCAAGGTAGGTGAAGTATGTATCAAATTTTTAACATTTCTCTCTTAAGTTTACTTGACTTTAAAATGATGTACAACTGAAATTTTAAATTTTTTTTTTTTTTTACTTACCATTTTATTTTAATGGTTAATAAGATGTTGGATAGTGTAAATTTTACTCAGCTCACCAGTATGTAAAATATATCTTGATTTTGAAAAAGATTTTTCAGTTTATCCATTTTATGAATGTATAATAATGAAGAGGTTGCAATGGATTGCAGCTTGTAATGAGAAATCAAAAACCCAGTCATGTTCATTACAATCAGTTATGCACAAATACCCTTGGGAAAGACATGAATATATCTTTGGTTTTGAATAACCCACAAAGTGTTGATATGCTGTAAAAAAAAAAAAAAAAATCGTAAATCTTTTTATGAAATGCTATTTTGGCATTAAATTTAGCTCATAAACTTTTAATAACATGATAGTTTATAAAGTTGATATAGCATGCATTTGTTCAACATCAAATATTAAAATCAAAAAGCCTTCTCTTGTAATGGTTGACTTAATTAATATAAATTTATTCAATCAAAAGTGTCAGATATTTTCATATTTGGTTTGAGGTAGGATAAAACTCCCCTTAAGATTCCTTGCTCCTCATTTTTGCTCTGTAAAATATTTGTAGCATTTTTATGCAATAATAATGGGCACCTGTTGTAAATTGCTGGCAAGTAGGTGACTGCTTGTGAATATAAATCTCATTGTCTGACAGGTGTTTCTTTATTGCATAAGGCTAAGGTTAGTAGGAACATATCTTTCTTATGACTATTAATGTTACATTTAATTGATGCATGCATTTGAGTATTTTTTTCTTTTTTAGAGTAAAATTAATATCTGCCGGCCTAGAGCTTAGAAGTCATATATATATATATATATATATATATATATATATATATATAGATTTACAATCTCTAGGCCAGTAGACATAAAATTTCCCTGTTTTTCTCTGTGTACTCGCTAAATATGACATAATAAAAAAAAAACATTGGATTAAAATATTTCTTTATATGCAATTATATGTGCTGATTGTAAGCAGACAAATGGAAACCTACTGGAATATTCAGGCTAAAGTAGCTTTGGGACACTAATTTGGTTATTTTTTTCATCAGTTTGTAATTATTTTAGCAAGTCATTTTTAACAAACCATATTGTTTAAATTTAAAACCATTAGAATGTAAATTTAACTTTTATTTTAAATTTTTATATTTTAGTATAACTTCTGTTTTAAAATGTGAAAGCATTAACTGCCTCTGTATTTTTCTTTTATTTATTTTTATTTCTTTATTTTTTTTACAAATTGATTTTTCCTTTTATTGATATTTTTCCCTCTACAGCTAAATGCAAAATCCTTGAAATTTTCTTCATATTTTTCACAGGACACCAAATTAGTTGAACTAATCATATTTATTTTTTACAATTTATATTGGTGCATTAAATTTAACTGCTGAATTTTTATTTATGGCCATGTAAAATTTAAAAAAAAAACAATGATTGGTGATAAAGAGTTTGAGAAAGAAAAATTGAACAAAAAAAGATAAAATATCAGACTAAAAATATTTAACAAATACAAATGAAAAATGCATAAATAATCCCATAACTCTTGGCAACTATTATTTTTATATAACAGTATATAAACATTTATACACATGTACCAAACAAACTTTGTTAAAAAGTAATATGTAGTCTTAATTTGAATTTTAGGAGGAAAGTTATGGAAAGTTTTTGGACTTCTTTTCCCCTCCATATACTGCTTTCAAAATGATTTCTTCTCTAGTCACAAATAGAAAACAAGTACTTTCTTAGCTTTAATTTTTAGAAGAATAAACTGGAAACCAAAAGGTTAATAAATGTTCATGGAAAGGTTGCACTTAACAGAAGCACAGTCAGATGGCTCATAGCTATCAATCTTAGATAAAAATGTGAAATTGACCTTATTGACAGACTCTGCGTTAGCAGGCTAGCTGCTGCTGTGAACAAGGAAAAGGCTAAACTGCTGATGCTCTTATGCCAGTTGATAGAAGAATGACTATTGCAAAACTCTGAAAGTTTTCAAGTGGGTCATGGTTTGGTCTGCAGTTAAGTGTAGCCTCTTGACTACTTAAATATCTGAAAAATGGAGCCATAAAGGAAGCCCTCAAAGAGCAGTTCTTTATTGATTAGGTTAAAAAGACAACTTTCACATGGCTAGAAAACGGCCAATAAACTTAAATGGGGGGCAGGTATACATATCCTTATTCACAAGTGGAATACCATAGTTGAGAAGAAAGGTGAGAATAGTAAGAATTAGATTTGAAATGTTGATGCTTTTGTTTTTGGCTTACTTCATGTGATTCTGCTATGAAATATTAAAGGTATTGTGAGTAACGGTCATCTTACATACATAGACATACAATCTGATGCTACTTATGAACATTCAAGAAGAGTAGTCTTGGGGAAAACATAAAAAAAACTTCACCCTAAGTTCTGTTTCATCACTGTATAAAAATTTGTTCAATTAAAACTGTATTTTAAAAAAAATTGTTTGTGTATGTTTTAGCAGCATTGGTATTACTGACTTGTGACCACTTTAGTTTTACTTGTAGTGATTATTATTTATTTATGATTGTCTCATGCCATCTAAATTGATGACGACATATATATTGATGTACCTACTATGAGTATCTTACGTTACATTAAGACATAAGAGGGTAAAAAAAATGCAACTCCTCCCCCAGCGTGACAGGAGGGAAATATATAACACAATGATCTTTATTATGATAGAAGATATATATATATATATATATATATATATATATACTTTACTACTTGATGACATAATTGTTGCAAAACAAATCAAAATCAGCTGCTGTTAAAGAGCAAACATATGGCAAGAACTTTCATAACTGGTAGTAAACAGAATGAACTGAGCCAACATTGTCTCACTGTTGTCTGTCTCCATGATTATGACAAAAAAGATATATATATATATATATATATATATAAAACACATGCTTTTATTACAAGAGAGTTTGTTTTTTTATTTTTTTTATTTTTACACACCCTAATAGTGTTCTTGACATGCATTTTTCTGGTCACTGAAACCTGTTACTTTTCCTGTTTTTTGTTTGTATTGTATAAGCAATGAGGAAGTGGTATGTTTTCTTTGCTTTGTAATTACAAAACTTTGCTGAATGAATGTTGTTGGTTTGGTATGTAAAATAGTCAAGGTTACTTATGAGATGAAAGTAATAAAAACAATTTTTTATGGGTGAAATAGTCAAGTGTCATTGATTTCTCTTTTACTCAGATGATACATAGAAAAAGTAGTTTTTAATATTAAAATAAATTGTTGCAACTTTTAATATTACAAGAAGGATTTCTTAAACATGCAAAAATAAAAATTAACTGTAGGGATTACATTGTACCATAACAAAGATGAAAAGTTCATATTGAAAATAAACAAATGCCAATGTTTTCATTAGACATTTAGTATGCAAACATGTGTCAAATGTAAATTTAAATTAAAAAAAAATCTTTTAATGAGTTTAGTTAGAAAAATTATTCAAAATAATTCCAAAATATGCAGAGAGAATAGAAAGGATAGATCTTGTTTTACGATTCTAGAAAAAATTGAAATGATCCACTATTAATGAGTTTGGTTCTGGATGCATAAAGCAGTGGATATTAACATGGCTTATAAAGAAATGACTCCTTATGGTGAGCATTTTTAAAAATATCTAATGCTTTCTTCTTTTTAGAACTTAAATCTTGGATGGCACTATTTTTTAATAATTATAAGTTGCATGTTGATCTAAATAAAATGTTTGGAATGTAGCTTTTTGTTTCCATAACCTTTTAGATTGTAGTATTGGTAACCTTAAGTGGGAGGAGTTTAAAATCTATCTGTAAAAAAAATATATCTTTTTAAAGATTTTTAAGTGGTCTTAAATTTTTGATCGGGCGTGTATTTTATCATGTCTGTCCATCCTCTAAGCTAATTAACTAGTTTTTGGTTATTTTACAACTAATTTCCATAATGGTTATGTTATCAAGTATTTACAAAAATCATGGTATGTAAATACAGTGAATGAAACTGAACTGACAGTTGTTCATTAGGCTGTTGCATTGTTATATATGATTCATTTTTTCTTTTTGTATTTTTCTCCCATTTCTCATCTTACCTTTCATCTCTTTTCCTGATTTCTCTTTTCCTTCCTTTTCCCTCCCCTTTTTTCCTTTTTAATTTGTTTATTTATGTATTTTTTTAATTAGTTTATAAAAAAATTAACTTAACACGATCAACTTAATTTTGTGTTTTCATACAAAGTGCATAATAGTATCAACCTCTTGTTATGGTCAGTTTTAAAGTATTTAAGATTCTGGAATAAATATTATTTTTCCTATAAGGGCAGTTGCCATAAAATTTGGGTCCAAATCAGTTTGTTTATTGAAAAGATTAATATTGTCAAAATTTTGTTACAAACGTTTTTAAAAACAGTGCCATGTTACAAAACCTGTAACTTATTAGGGTCTTAGAGCCATCACTTGTCCTGTAGTCACAGCAATAATAGTGCATGTAGGACAAGATAGCCTGACAGGTTATTTCTTTTTAGGCTAGTTTTTGAATTTAGTTTTCCTTCTCCTAGACTGGGTGCCATCTAAAGCTAGAGAGCCCAGGCTGCCCTACTATTCACTTCTAGCTGGAGGGAGAAGACATGTATTCATAGCTTACCAAGAGTATTTGTGTGAAAATGAACACCATGATTTCAGCTGGAATTGAACTTGGCACATTTATTTCACTTTTACATTAATATCCATGATGCTTTTAAAAATATTTTTAGATAAAAAAAAAAAATAGTATTTATTTATTTATTTATTTATTTTAAATTGAACTTTTAATTTGTACTTTTTATGACAGCCTTTTTCTCTGGATTATGCTTTTAGTTTATTATCTATATGTTGTAATTAGTTTCTTGTTCAGATATTGTTATAGACTTCTACCTATCTGTATCACCAAATATGGTCAAAATGCATTTGTTCTTGCTGGTCATAGTAGAAATTTTTACCTCTTCTTATCATTAGTGTCAAATTCCAAGTGAATAGTACATGTTGCAGGTAGGGAGATGTCTTTCATCTGTTGAGGTTACTACATGCCACTGCACCCCAGATAAAGTTGTGTTGATTTATTGTGCACCCTCCAAAATGTATCTCTTGAAGTATTCTTTTATAACGTTCAGTGAGTCGTAATTTTACTTGAAAGGCAACCAGTTTATGAGCAGAAAAGCAAAACAAATGATGGTGTAATAATCACCAATAATTTAATTGGCTGTTTTAAAAGATTACAATAACTCTTGACTGAATTTTCCACTAAGATTTTGAGAAAGGAATAATAGATGAATGTTTGTGAGTTGGTATTTCTTTCAATCTGATAAAAGAAGAAAAAAGAGCAAGAAATTATGTGAAATTTAGGCCAACTTGGAAATCCCTGCATGACTCCCTTGTAGACTCCTTACCAATTGAATACTCAACCATATGCTTTGAGTGGCTCTCCATTACACTGATCAGTTAGTCAGTTAAGTGCTATACATAATAAATACATGCTTGGGTGATCATGTCTCGAAAGAGACATGACTAACTGGGCAGAAGATTTTTCCCACAGTAGGTTGCCATTACTTTCTGTGGTAGACTAGTTGCCAACCAAGGCTATAGAACCTAATCTGTCCTGTTATTTAACCCATAGCTGGAGAGAAGAGACTGATTAATACCTTTCCCAAGGGTATTTGTGTGTAAGTGAATGCAGCAGATTCAACTGGAATTGAACATGGTTCTCCAATTTCTTGTTCTGAGCCAATATCCACTGCACCACAATGCTCATCCTTGTATTATACCAATCACACATCCTAGAATATTAAAAATACTTGAGATAAAAAAATCAGTACTATGGATATTTACTTAAATTGCTTATAATTTATTAGCAATCTTTGAGCTAATTTACATTTAGCTTCGTGTTGGTCATACTGCAGAAAGGTAAAGGGGGATTAGAAAGATTATGTTGTGTCAGTCTTTCAACTGAAAAAGGTAAAAAAAACAAACTTTTTGCTTCAGTCACCAAGCTGGCTAAAAATAAAGCAAAAAAAAAAAAGTGTGCACTTGTTTTAGTATCTTTGTTGACCAAAGGGGCTTATTTTATTAGGTGTTTTAATAAAAACATTGTTTTGCACATAATAACCCATATGGAATTTTGTTTTCTTGTAACATTTGACTACTGAAGAAGAAACCTGATGTCTGTTACTGTGTTTATTTGGTCCTTACGTTGAAGTTCACTAACAGAAGATATAATGTTTTTGTTTAAAAACAAATAAAAACTTAGTTCAATTTCTGGTTAAAAATGTTATTACAACTATTAGCATTACTATTATTACAGTTACTACTTAAAATAATAATGAAACATTGATACTAAATACTGTCATGCATACTCTGTTGCATCAGGCTTATTGTTCACTTTACTTTCTACCAGAAAGACTTTCTTTTACCATACCTGATTTAAGAAGTAGTATAAAGGTGGATTTGCTAATCTACTATCAACAGCTGTTAGTATCTATGGTGGGGGAGACACTACAAAAAATTAGCCAGTTTTGGTTTACAGTTGTATTCTGTTATTTGTAGATGGTTGTTGTTATAAAGAGTAACTTAACTGAAATTAAATAAATAAAAATAGGTTTTATCTATATTATGCCAACTACCTAATCTTCTTTATGTGTTGAGTATGTATTTTAAGTCACTTCTTGTTCTTGGGTCATGACACATTTGACTTGCTAAAAAGATCCATTTCTCAAGTGACAAAAACAACTTTTTGTACCATTTTTCTCAACAATAACACAGTATTTAATCTTGGAACCTCCTTGCAGGTTGATCTTGAAAATAGCAAGTTTGATCCTCATTAGATTTTTAATGTTTGTCTTGTAAGACACACAACTCTGTAATATCAAATGAGGAAAGCTGACCATAGTTGTGATCATAGTCAATGTGAACTCCACAATCCTTTCTTTAGTTGCATAGTATGTGCTTCGCCAGGGCTACATATGGTCTTGAATTCAAAGTTTTCCTTCTAGACTAGTTGCTAACCAAAATTACATACCCCCAGACAGCCTTACTATTTAACCTATAGCTTGGGAATGCAGATGCATTTAGCTTTCCCAAATATATTTAGCATGAGTGAAAATAGCAAACTCAACTTGGCTCTTTGATTTCTCAATTCACATTACTATTCACTACATCACCTGCTCATTTCAAATTAGGCATACATTAAAATTTTATACAGAATATCAATTATTGATTAAAATTACATGAAAGGTATTGAAAATATTAGTGAGAAATTGTTTGCTTTTTAAATTCATAATTTTTCATTGTTTTTAATGAGTTGAGATTAATGTTCTGCATTTATTTCTCTTCTATGTGCCATGTCCTTTCAGGACGTAGGTTATCATGGCCTACCATGTCTTCCTATCCTTAATGGTTCTTAGCACCCTTCCTATTGTTATGCTACCCAAATTCCACTGTCATCCACTTGCTCAGGCCTGTCAAGTATATTACCTGCTGTTTTCTCCTCCCTCTATCTGACCTGTGAGTATCAGTCTCCCAGCCCTCCTTCCTCATTACATGTTTCAGGAACTTTAGCTGTCTTTTCCTGATGCTCAGTATTAATTTCTTTTTTGTTTCCATCGTTTCCAAAACTTCATCATTGCTCACATGCTCAATCCATGATATCTGCAGCATCCTCTTTTTTTTTTTTTTTATCATTTCACCCCAAGCAAGGCATTCCACTGCCACTATTGCGCATGGGGCTACATAGGGGAAGGTAAAGAGAAGGAGTGGTTAGACATAGGGAATGTCAGGAGGAAGGTGACAGATGAGTAAGGATACCGAGGATGAGGGTTGGGCAGATGGGAAGAGTGTTTGATAGAATGGGAGCAGGTTAGTGTGTTAGGTGTCTATTGACCTTACATTTAAACTCCTGGAGATTGTAGCCGTTTAAATGTTCCTTCTGTAGAACCACATTTCAGTTGCTTCAAGTTTTTTCTTTATCTTTGATGATATTGTCCAGCATTCACTGCTATACTGAAGAACAAACATTACATAGCAATCCAGTACTCTTTGTTTCTACCAAAATTTTTCTGTCTCTGAATACTCTTTACTGATGTTAAAATGTAAATTTTGACCTGTTTTGAGAATGCAGGGAAGGTTCAATCAATTAAGTGCCATACGTGATACACACTTGAGCGATCATGTCTCGAAAGAGACATAACTGACTAGGCAGAAGATTATCCTGCAGTAAGTTGCCATTGCTTTCTGCGGTAGACTGGTTGCCAACCAAGGCTATAGAACCCAATCTGTCCTGTTATTTGACCAATAACTGGAAGGAAGAGATGGATATACCTTTCCCAAGGGTATTTGTGCGTAAATTTTTTTTTAAAAAGATTGAACAATGATATACTGTTTCATTAAAGAAATATTTTTTCTGAACAGGAAATTACTTTTTATGAAAGAGAATAATTATGCTTTTTACCGTTTTGAAAATTTGTTTTGCTGCAATTAGTTTTTATGAAAGATCTTCGTCAGTGTATATGTCAAATGATAGAAAGTGAAGAAGCAATAGTCTTTAATGTATTTTATGGAAAATACTTGAGCATTCTGAAAGCCCTGAAAATTTATATCAGCCTGCCTTGGTGTTAAAGGTGAGCCTTGTCATTTAGTGTACTTGATTCTGACAGTATGCCTAACTTAATGCATTTTTCTGTCTCCAATGACTGACACATAACAAACCATTCAACTCTAGTCATATTTTTCTGCAGTCATCTTTTCTTTGAGCACAGTTTAATAGTAGACTAAATTATCCTGTCTTTACTTTTCAAGGCTATCTAGTTGAGAATTATGAATTAAATAAGATCATCTCCTGTGTTGCTCTTACAGACTATTCAGATCATATTTTGATTGAGCATTTAATGTTTCTTGCTTGCAAAGGTTAGACACTTTGAAAATATTCAGTCCTTCTTTCACATCTTTTTTATTGTATCTAAAAATGTCATTAGAAACAAAGGAAAAAGTACTGAATGGTTATGTAATATCAGTCCTCCTATATAGCGGTGAATGCTGGGCAACCTATTCACAGATGAAGTGACTTGAAGCAAAATAAATTTGTTTCGACAGAAGGATGCTTAGAATACCATGGATAAAACATTGGATCAACGATAGGTTTAAGAGAAAATGGAAACTAAAAGGACACTTATATTTAACATCAGGAAGAGGTAGTTGAAATTTCTGGAGTGCATAATGATGAAAGAGGGCTTGGAAAATTTGATACTCACAGGATATATGGAATGCAAGAGGGATAGAAGAAAATAGCTCATACCTAGCAAGCTTGAAAAAATATGGTGCAGGAAGGTTTAGGAGAGATAAGACAAAATTAATTAAAACCTACACAGTACAGAAAATTGTGGAGAGCTATGATTGGTTACACCTTGAATGGACATGGCACATAGAAGAAGAAAATCATTCATTGTGAATTTTTCCATGTTTGTAATTAAGTCTGCTTCCATAGTAACCAGCAAATACTGACACAGCAAAGAGGAAGGACAAGCACTGAGAGAATGAAGGAAGTAGTAGAGTTGGGTGTACAATTCCAGTGACTGTGTAATCCAATTGAAGTAGTTAGGTTAGATGTGGGGGAATACTATCTCTGTCTCATAAATGGATCTAGTTGCAGGATGCAATATAAATAAATTTTACTGTTGGGAATTTCCAGGTGAAAAAAAAGTTCTTTTGTATTTTTTTCTTTTTTTTCTCCTATGCACTTACAAAAAAGTTTTAAGGGTTGTTATTAGTTGTTGAAGATTTTGTGTAAAAGATTTTTCTTTTAGGTATGTATGTTAGAACTTTTTTACACATTTATCTCATTTACTTGTAAATTGTTAAATTTTATATTATTTCCTCTTATAATGAAAAAAAAAACAAAACAAATCTTGATTTTTAGTATTTTGCATTTAATATTGTCATATCACATAAAAATCCTGGTTCTTATCTGATCACTGAAGTCTAGCAATATTTTGCCTGGTAAGTACCTAGATTGGTAACCACTTGGTGATACCAGGTTCTATAAGTTTGGATGTGCAGTGTGTGTGTGTGTAATGGATAGTGTCTCGAGATGAGAAATTGGAATCGAATTTGTTATATTTACTTACATACAAATACCTTTGGAAAAGATATGAATTTTTATTTTACTTCCACTTATGGGTTAAATGGCAGGACAGCATATAAATTTAAATGAAGATACTTGGATAAATGATGGAGAGAGAATGCTTTATTCTGATGTCTTCTTTTCCATGTGTGCTCCTAATAATGGTTACTTGACACTTTCAGATAAAACTGTCTCTTTCTAAGCAGGAGAATATCTAAGGAGAGCAACTTGTGAAGATTTATATGAGACTGGGTCCTATAACTTTGGTTGAGAGCCAGTCTACCTCAGAAATTAATAGAATTCTTTTGTGGGAATTCAGCTAATTCAATCGGTAATTGAAAAGAGACCTGATCGCCCAAGTGTGCATCATACATAGCACCTTAGGAAGGAAGCATTTAATAAAAGTAACATTTTAAGTTGATTTTATATAACTAAAATATAAGTTATTAATTTAAAGTCTTCATTATTGTAAAATGTGGTAAACATAGATAAGCTTCACCAATGGAAAAATTTGTAGTGAAATGGTTAGTGCTTTTGGTGCTGACTGTTAAGGGCTGTTTTAACAATTGTCATTATTCTGTGATAAAAATCTGTGTTTGGGTAGACAAAGTATACTATTCCTATTTTACAAGAGTTATGAACATTCAATCAGTCAGTTAAGTGCTATACGTGAAACACGCTTGGTCGATCATGTCTTTTTCGAGACATGACTGACTGGGCAGAAGATTATCCCGCAGTAGGTTGCCATTGCTTTCTGCAGTAGACTGGTTGCCAACCAAGGCTATAGAACCCAATCTGTCCTGCTATTTAACCCATAACTAGGGGGAAGAGACGGATTAATACCTTTCCCAAGGGTATTTGTGCGTAAGTGAATACAATGGATTCAACTGGAATTCGAACTCGGCTCCCCGGTTTCTTGTTCTGAGCCGATATCCACTGTACCACAACGCACATCCCATGAACATTACTGCCAGCAAAAAACATTAGCAATCGGAAGAATAACTAAATTGAAAGTTGCGAGGTGGAAATTTAAAAACAAGGCTGTAACTCTGTCTGAATTCAGGTGTTTGTCAAGAATTCCAAGATATATAGTAGGAGACCAGATCAGATATGGTAGCAATATTCAATGCGCAGATGAATTTCTAAATGTATCTAATGAGTTTGATCTAATGATGCTCATGATAAAATATTTTAGTAATGGAGTTTTGTTTTTGAATTTAGTGCTCAATTAAATTAGATTCTAAAAGAATGTAGTGAACACTCTTTCTCATAACTTTGAAAAATATGAAATACAATAATTAATAATGTATATACACTGATGTATCAAAAATCTTCATATAACTTCAATGTAAAAATAATTGTATGTAACACCACCATGCTTTGGTATCAGGGAAATGTTCCAAATTTGATCACTTGTGCTCTAACATTTGATGTGTCAGTGTATTGAATACCTGCTTGGGTGTTAAGGTTTGAATAGGGTATAATAATAGTTACCAAATGGATGGTACTTTTCATTTCTGAAATTGAAGGAATATTTAACATTATTCAATCCCTGTGATCATGTGTTTATCTAGCATCTGATGAATGGTATTACCACTGTCTATGTACAGTGAAATGGTTGACCAGGAGGTACCAAATTTGTATCCAGCAGATCAATTTAGCATTCTTTCACTTTCATATGATATAGAAGCAGAAAGCCAACTAAGATTCTTCCATTAATATCACAACATTGGACACACTATATCATGTTATAGTATCACAAATTGAATCTTGGAGAACTAATATCATCTGACATGGCCTGGTTGCAGTTGTCTCAGGTTGATAGTCGAATTCAGATGTTTGTCAAGAATCTTGAGATACATAGCAAGAGCACTAGACCAGATATGGCAGTAATATTCAATGCATGGATGAATGGTAGATTTATAAAAGTGTAAGATGGATTTTTGATAAGATAAGAATTAACTTTAGTAAAATAATATCAGCTAACAATTTTTTTTTTCTATTCAAAATGTTCTAAATATAATTTAAGCATAAATACATTTCTCATATAAGATTTGTGCCAAGTTAGTTTGCAGCTGTTGCACTTAGTTACAACAGTTATCTCAAATTGGTAGTCTTTTCTTGATATAAAACATTGAACAGAAGGTTCTCTTATTGACAGCCTACAGCCTGTCCATATTTGTGCATCCCATAATCGTTAACCACTATACATTGAGGTGAAGTGTTGGTGGGGATAATGTATCTATCTTTCAATATTCAGAGAGATTTTATTTAAGTAACAAAGACAGGTTCAGATATTGTGTTGGTGCAAAAAATGATTGTTGTTGTAAGTAACTGTAATATCAGTGCATATCCATTTTGAGTTTAACCTTGTTAGCTTATGTTGTCAACAGAATATGTCTAATCTTTTACAATGCTTTCCAGTACATTTTTAATCTCCTTTATCTTTTCTTTTTCTTTATTAGTTCCAAGCCTGTTCTCAAGAAGGTACTAGTCATGGTCAGCTAAGGGAGAAACAATTTGCCAGTCTCCCAGGTAAGATATATTTTAATTTAGACATTAAAATTTTTAATTTATTACTTTGATAAAAAATGTTTTCCTCCCCAAATATATTTCAACTTGACTTTCAATGCTCAAAATTTAATTTGTTTTCAATGTAAGGTGACTCCTCTTTATTCTTTTTTTTTTAATTATATGAACAAATATTTGTTAAGCAATATCTTATATAAAGTATGCTTTTGGCAATGGCAAGAATTCTGAATGTTGAATATCTTCAAAAGAAATCTGCTAATTCTTAATTTAAGAAAAAACTACAGTAGTTCTCCTTCATTTTTGGAGTATATGCTCCATGACACGCCAATGAATACCTGAAACCATGGATAGTAACAAGGCTTAGACAGACTTCTATTTTGTTTTTCCCTAATTGGAAATAGTCATGTGCAGTGTGGTGCAGTGGATATTGGCTCAGAACGAGAAATCTGAAAGCCAGTTCAAATTCCAGTTGAATTTGTTGCATTTACATATGCGAAAATACACTTGGGAAAGCTATGAATCCGTCTCGTCTCTCTCCAGCGATATGTTAAATAGCAAGACATATTGGATTCTATAACCTTGGTTGGCAACCAGTCTACTACAGAAAGAATGGCAACCAACTTCGGGAAAATCTACTGCTCAGTTAGTCATGTATCTTTCGAGACATGATTGCCTAAGTGTGTATCATGTATGCCACTTAACTGACTGACATGTTGCAAACACCCAAGCATATAATAGCTACATTGATATTCTTCAGATGGAATAACTTTTTTAGTCATTTCACTCCAAGCATGGTATGGTTACTAAATGAGAGAATATGAAAAGAAAAAAATTATAAATGAGAAAGAAAGAGAGCAATAAAAAAAACAAGAATCAAGAAGGCGAAATATAATGATTAACATTACAATTAAATTTTTGAAGATCAAAGTTGACTGGGAAGTAAAAAGCTGAATGAAAGTTTCATAAGTGAGATCTGTGAGAGACTAACCTGCTAGCATGTACTTATGGTTACATTTAACCATTTCAACTGTTAAAGGATGAATTTGCCAATAATCTAGTACTGTTCTTAAATTCATAAAGTCTAGGTACTATAGAGGAAAGTTGATGAGAAAAATTGTCATGAAAATATTTATAGAAAAGGCACAGGGAAGCTACATTATGGCAGTAGGAAAGTGACTGAAATTGAGATGCCACGTCATGACCAATAATATTGCAAATTCTTTGGATTTTATCAAGAATCTCTAAATACACTGCAGGGGCACTAGATCAAATCTGGCAACAATATTCAATATATGAATGAATGACTTATAAAATATATTCTGGCAAGAAAAAGTTTTGCATGACACAGTGAACCAACTTCCCTAGCAGCAGATCTAGCAATTGATTCAGTATAATCTTTTCATTTTATGTCTGTGGAAATGGGAATATTTTCCCATTCAGCATTTCAGATAGGAGCATTTCTTTTGTAAATAATCTATGTAATAACAAGTCATTTTAACTGGTGATTTTTAGCATATTGGCTTTGTTCATCTGATTATGTACACTTCAAATTATGTACTTTCTGAGAAACTGTTAGTAAGGTCTGCTTAGAATAATTGCAGTATCAACCACAGATTGGCTGTGAATATTATAGAAAATTTGCTAGAGAAGGTATCTACACAGTGATTAGCTTGGTTTCCATACAGATGTACTTGAAACAAGCAACTCACCATTTTATATATAATTTCCAATGCATGTGAAAAAAAAAAGTCATCACTCACATTCTATGCTTGTTGTCATGACACATGGCAGACTTGTTTTATTAAATTTAAACATAATGTTGCAGTAAATTCGTTACTTATGACTATTATTGTTTTTCACTTACTATGCAACCTTGAGGATGACTCACATAAGCTGAAAGCTTGGACACAGTAATTATAAAAGTTTTGTACATCATGTTTTTATGAAGGATAGTTTATCTTCCTCCCCAAATTATGAATTAAGTCAATAGATATAAAATATCCATACTCTTTAAAAAGTAAATTTGAAGGAACAATTGTGTCCTCTATATACACACACACACACACACACACACACACACACCAAGTCCATTAACTGAAGGGGTAATCCAAAAAGATCTGTTTAATATAAAATGTGGAAAGAGCTCATAGGGTCATAAAAGGATAGTGAAAGTTCATGTATTAAATATGGTGACTGGATAGGACAGTCACCATAAAATCAAGTACACACCCTTGTATGTATATATGGGTGAATGAGTATGTATGTATGTGTGTCTATATATATATATATATATATATATATATATATACACACACACACATTTTTATTATTTCAAACAATTTTATTAATTGTATCTATTAGTAGATACTTTTTATTTTAAATAGATCCCACATTTTTATTTGTTAAACAGAGTATTATGTCTATCAGCCTTACACATTCCAGAAATCATACTAAAGATCCCTGCAGGAAGATTTAATAAGATTTTTTTGAATGTGTAAGCCAATAAATATAACACTGTTTAATAAATAAAAATTGGGTGTCTATTTCAAATACAAAAAATCTACTAAAATAATGTTTGATGTAATATGTATGTGTAAAATACTTGCTAGTCATAACAGCTGTAGAACCACAGATTTAGCTTAGATATAGATAAGACTATAATCATGATTATTGCCACTGATTTTATGAAATTGGTACTACTAGGCACAAGAAGTGAAGGATACTCACTTAAGAATCTAATTTGATGCCTAAATATTTTTGTTTCACTTCAAAATCAAGTTACTTTAGAAACATGTTAACTTGTGTTTCTTAAAAAATAAATATAAGAAAAACATATTTATAATATTCTATTAAGGCATAGGTTCCCAACCTTTTTGCTGCGATTACCCCAAAATACAATTTTACTATTATCCATTACCCCAATGAACAAATACCCGTAATATAGGAAAAGAAGTAATTATATTTTCATACATCAAAAGCAAAGTTAATGGAAATTATTCAACACAATAGTACCAATCTATAACAATCAGAGGTATAGTAGCTGTAACCTAGCCGTGATTCTTAATGTGAGTGTTGAGCTTGTATTGCCTGTGCCAGTTTATTTTGGCTTTGTGACTGAAAGGGCTATTCAGGCGTCGTTTGCCACATTGATTCTGCTACATTTTTTGGTCTTCATTCCAGGGACAGTGTGAAATTATAAACTAATTTCCTCTTCCCAAACCAAACATTCATTACCCCCAAAATATGGGCTCATTATCCCACTGGGGTAATTTACCATGGGGTTGGGAACCATGGTATTAAGGGATTAAGCCTGACATATCTTCATTTCCTCAGTTCTAAATTTTCTTGTAAAAGTAAATCTGCAACTGCTCTGTTATGAGTCCTCTCAATTATTCTTTGGAGGCACCCTACCTGAATATTTCTTTATGTAATTGCATTGTATCTATGGTTCTTTGAAGTAGCAATTTAACTCTCCTTCTACTGATAGTTGGTAGCTACGGAAATTTTTTTTCATTATTTTTTTTGTCTGCGTTGGGGAAATATAGAATATATTGATTTTCTGACATTTGTTTTTTTATTTTTATTTTGCTTTAATTCAGTCTGCATTTAGTAACCAATTTATATATGTAGATAGTTTCTTTTAAGAGGTTGGCTTATGGCCATCTCACATAGAAACCCCAGTTTCTATACACTCACCCAAATTAAGCAATGTTGAGCCTGGTCAGTACCTAGATGGGGTACTGCTTGGGAATACCAGGTGCAGTAAACTTGGATGTGCAGGTGCTGTAATGGATAATGGCTCAGAATTGTTAATCAGAGAGCAGAGTTCCAATTCTGGTTGGGTTCACTATATTTAATGATGTGCAAATACCCTTGAAAGGAAAGGTATCTACCTCTCCTCTTTCTCCTTCTTCCATTTATGGGTTAATTAGTAGGACTTGCATCACTAAATCATAATCTCAAAAAAAATTCTTACATTCTAAAGTATTTTCAGGTTTTAAATATCCTGCAAAAAGGTTGATAAACAATAAAAAAAAATTCAAATCAATGTATGCTAAGTGTGTTATTTCTCACCTGGTTGTACTTCTTCACCCACATTCTGATACATTTATTAACTGTACAGACTCCGTTTTATATACTGATGTGGTGAACTAGTTCCCAAATTGGTTTGAAAGATGCATTAGTCTAGTTAATTACAGTTCTCTACGTATCTAAATTTTTATCTGAATTATTTAACATTTATCTCTCGGGATGTGACTTCATTTGCTGAACAAAATATTTATCCTGCCACTGAAGGTGTCTCTGATCCCTGAACAATAGCGTGTTTGAATTTCATAGTTGTGTTGTCATATCCTGCTATGGCAACAGAAAGCAACTTTGAGTGAAATTAACAATAAGTATACTCAATTGAGAGGCCTTGAAAAAGAATGCAGTGAAAAGAGAAGTGATATTGATCTAATTCTTGATGAATGATCAAAATTCCCCTTGAGAAATTGTTTATCTTAATTACTCAGCAATGATTAAGCAAGTATTGAATCTATATTCATTTTAAGAATGTTATATCTTTTAAGTAAATAACAACTTGAAATTTAGTGAAATAACTCATTTGTACTCTGGGCAGTGGCTTATTATGGATTCCAATAATTCTGTGTATTTGCTCTTTCAGTATGCTTATTACTTTTGCTGCTTTTTTTTTCCTTTTTTTCTCTCTCTCCCCTCTTCATAGTACACAGTGTTTTCTTTTGTTTCACTCTTAAAGATTGCTTGTGATGTATTAATTATACATTAGGACATTTAAGTTTTATTTTTCATGTTGCTCTCAAACTAACTTTTTGGGATCCAATCACTTAAAGAAAATTCTTTTTCTTTCCTTCTTTCTTTAATCATTTATTCCCTGAAATCAAATAGCTTGTCTGACATGTCTTTCCATGTTATCAAAATGAAATAGTCTCTTATTTGTGAATTATTTGTAGGGCATAATGTATGTACTAAGAAACTGAAGGAGGGATATGCTGACTTGAAATAATATTAATATATATTTGGTAGATATCCTATTATTTATTAAACAATGTAACTACCATCTATGGTGCTAAGTAATCGCAATTTAATAAAGATGCTGTGACATTCGGTAGGGTTTGTTGTTAGTAATCAATATTTAATAGTAAATAAACATATGGTTGATTCTGTCACATCTCAATGTTTATTTACTTCCTTAACATCTTTTTTTTATGAAGGCCCACCTTGACATGTTTATGCACAAACTTTCTTTTTTAGTGAGCAGCCTTTGAAGTGAAAACCTCTCATAAAATATCAATAAATATGCGAAAAAAGATTTGGATTTTTAGAGTTTTAAAAAAAATCTTTCTTGAGCATGTTCTTTTAATAACAAACAAGATTATTTCATCAAAGATTTTGAATATATTTGTCTATATTTCTGACATGAGGTATTGTATTTATTTACACATTTTTTACATTATATGGATTGTTGTTCTCATTGTAGTTGCTATATTCACAACATTTTGGCCTTTGTACGACCTGACCTCCTTCAGTTGATTAGAATTTAAAACTTAACTCTTTATTTTCACTGGGTTAGATTGTACTAGTATTAATATTAGAGTGCTAATGGTTAAAGAATGATATTTTCTATTTGTATAGACTATTTGGAGTACAGTGAAAACTTATTTGTTTTTAACATTATGTTAAGATTAGTGATTAAATCAAATATTGAATCTTTCTTTTAAAATCAGCAGTTGTGGAAATAGATATTTTCCATGTTCATTGATAAGCAATAGCCACAGTTGGCTTTGTTATATCAATGTTTGTTAGTAGTATCTTTATAATATACTTTATTTAATTAACAGCACTTAATCAAATAATTATCTATAAGTATATTTTTTAAAAAGTACCTTAAATTTTTTATTTGACAGTTCTATTTTGTTTTTAGTTTTACCTTAAGTATATTGTCTAACTCATTAGTTGCTAGATGATCTTGATAAGTTCTTCAATTTAGCTTTTAAGGATATTTTGTTGAAAATCATGCCTTAGAAGGTCCTGTATCTACTTAAATGATGCTGAAAATAAATGCTGGACATTCTCCTCACAGATGAATAGGAAACTGGAAGCACTAGACATGTAGTTCAGCCAAGCAATGATGAGAATCCCATGGACAAAGTGCATAAGCAATGAAGTCTTAAAGAAAATGGAAACAAAAAGGACACTTTTAGTCAGAATAAAAAAAGAGACAGCTGAAATTTCTTGGCCATATAATAAGGAAAGAGAGCTTTGAGAAATTGACACTTGGCATATTGAGGGCTAGAAAGCAGTAGGCTACCTACTTGATGGACTTGTGTGAATGGATTGATGAGGTAGCAGAACAATAAATGTTGCTAAGAACTACATGGAATAGAATGTTGTGGAGAGCCATGATTGCCCACAGCCTAAAAGAGGCATGACACTTACAAGAATGGAATTCTTGTCTCATTTTCACAAAATAGAGATATTAACACTTTCTGCTGGTATGGTTAGTCTCTAGCAAATATCCTGACATAAAAAATGGTAGTAATCAAAAATGTTATGCACTTAAGAGGAACTTCATTATTTTTGCAAGTTCTGGATCTTCTTTCTTTAGCCGTAAATCAAGAAGTTACCCTGGATAGAGTTGACTGAAGATACTTGTGCCAGAGTGGTATTGACTAAGGGACGAAGTACAATGAGGAAAGTGTCAGCAAATGTTTTGTTGCTTTGTGTCATAATCCTTGCTGTTGTAATGTTTTGAGATTCTCACTTTTTCTCAATAGGTGGGCTTGTATGTAAGCCAATAGCAGGACTCTAGTGTCACATATGACACAAACATAAAAACTGAGTGAGGTTGTTAGATCCTTATACATCAAAATTGACAGAAGTCCATCATATCTGACGACTAACTTTTTTTTCCCTTTTGGTGTCCTCTGCACAATTGATATGACAATATTTATATTGTTTTAATTCTGTTTTCATATTCAGCTCCAACTTCTAAAGCATTGGACGCCATGAAGAGATCTTCATCAGTTCCTGTTCGGCCTCAGGTAAATTTCTCTTATTTACTTTCTCATTCTATCATTATAATAAAAAAGTTTTAATGGTCAGGAAGCAACTGCAATATTGAGGAGGTTGTTTTCTACAGCCAGGCTTTCTTATTTAGTTTTCTTAAGGGTAAAAAATTATCTAACATTTTGAAACCTGAAAAATCTGTTTCTCCACTAACAGATGTCATCTGCACACTGAAACTTTGTTTGATGCTGAACATAACCAATTGTAACTGACATCTTTAAATCATCTTTAAATTTATATTTGATCTTCTATACAATGGCTAGTAGATCTTAGAAGTTATTTTGAGATGATTATGGCTTAACCGACAAGAAGCACTTGTCTCAGTGCTTCTATGAGTCAGATACTCCTCTACTGCTTACTAATATTCTTTATATTTTGTTGAATGAATATTTTTATATAAGAGTAAAAATAGTCCGAATAAAGTGAAGAGTAAAAATGTTGGAAACTTATTTACCCCTTTAAGGCTGAATGTGTCCACAATTGGGTAGCACAGTATCTCAATACACAGCATTAATGTCCATCACATGATCATCTAGAGGTGTTAAAAATTTTGTGAAAATCATAGATTTCTAAAAACCATATTTCGAAAACCAAATTACTAAGAGGATTAAAGAGAGCTGTAGATTCTTCTGTGGGTAAAACTATCTACCCTATATAAAGTACTTGTACTACCATTCTAAAATTAAAAAAAAAATCTTAAGTCAATAAAGTGATTCATCCCAAGGACTTCATAGAAGAGATTATATAGATGTAGTAGAATATACAAAAGTTTTTATTCTGTATTTGAAAACCCTCTTTTTAATTTGAAAGTAGAATGAAGAGAGAGATGGTAAGGTCAAACAAGGGATAAGATTTATTTGAAATCATCTCATTTATATAAGCAATTAGCTTTATCCAAAATCAGCTTTTCAATTTTCAAAATGTGGCTTCCATGTGCTTGGAAGTGTTAATACTTTTTAAAAGGAAACGCTTACTTGTCAATTTGTGTTTCCTGGTTAAATCCAATAAGCATGTGAATTAGTCAATCACATATTGTGATATGATGTGTAATCAATATTTAATCACTTATTGTCACTATCGGATCTATTCTTTCATTATACCATCCATGGTACTCTTAAAATCAAGCAATGTTGTTGAATAATTTATACTATTTTGTTAATAGATTATATTGATAGTTTGTTCATCTCTGGTAGTTAGATTCTTTCTCTCCTAAGATCTGATGTATCGTTCTTTGAATTTGCATATTTTAAGTGATATCATGTATCAACTTCATTTCTGAATAATTGAACTTCTTTCTAATCCATATAATGTTTTATAGATATCTTTTAACTTTTAAATTAAATGTTTTTAAGTAATACTTGGGTGTAGACTTATTCTACACAAAAGAATGAAAATACTGCTACTATTATCCAAAAGGAAATTAAATTAAATTCTAATCTTGAAGTCCACATAGAAAATATAAAGCCTTTCATTGGCAGGAAATATTAGGTTGAGTTAAACAAAAATGGAAAAAAAATTTTTATCAGCATTAAAGAAAATTTTCTCCATCAATGCATTTTATGTAATAATTGGTTAGTGCATGGTAATGTGAATATGGCTGATGGAGTAGAACAGACCAACTGCGTTCTAATTTTTTTTTTTTCCCCTGCATTATTCTTATTATTAGAGGTTCTAGAAAGCAATATTTTTTTATTGACATTTATTGACAATTTTTATGAACATGTTGTAGCTGCTGGATATGTAAATGTGCATTAAGTGTTTCACTGCATTTTTAAGAACTTTAAATGAATAACACCCAATGATCCCACCACACACTCACACACCAGTTCCTTCTATGAAGTTATGTTTTGGGATCGATTGTAGAGATTTACTATTGTCATTTCACTATCTTGTGTTGAACATTGTTACATGTTAGTGTATTCCAAATTTATTCTTAACTGCTGTCTGTGATTAGTAGTCAGGATATTTCTGTCATTACAATTAGTTCTCTAAAGCAGAAATTAATTATGCTCAAATTACTAGTTTCTTATGTACTGATTCTTTTAGACAGTTTTCTTCATCTCTACTGTCTTCATGACATTTTGAAGCAGTATTCTCTGACCTTCCTGTGATGTTTACTACAATTGGTAATTTTCTGGTATTGTCAAATTGGCCTACCTTTTTATTCCATCAAATGAAACATATTCTTATTGTAACTGTTATGTTGTTTGCTGAAGAATTTCAGAGCTTACAATTATCTCCCCCCCCCCCCCGGATATTGATCAACCTCTGAACTAAGTGCATCTTGTTTGAATATTATTTGATATATTTTAGAGTAGTTTTATTATTTTCCCGTTTCAGCCATGTACTCTTTGGCCTTCTTCCTTTGGTGACTGTTTTGTAATGGAATGTTATGGAATCTTGTTCAGGAGGAAACAATCCCAGGAACGCAAAGATGCAAAAACCAGATGTGATTTGTATGAAAGAGGATGGGCATACTCCCACAGAACAAGATTCAACAACATTCCAGAATACAATAGACACCCAAGGAAGGCAAGAGGGTACACAGCCAAAACATTGTAGGTGGGAGAACAAATATCAAAGACAAAGAAAATATGAACAAAACCACATGCAGTTAAGCTGGTGTAAATTTCTGCACTACCTAACCCAAGGATTGATCTCATTACGTTCTGTGAACTATATTAGCATAACCATTTTTCGCCACTAAATCTGATTTCTGATAGTCATGATTTTAACTATTTGATGCTGTTTTAAACAGAAATGGTTAAAAATTAAAGAAGAGTGACTCCACATGAGTGTTTTTTGTGGGGTGGAGGGGGGTAAACAATCCATATTTCCAAGTCTGGGAGTAATTTTTTCTTTTTTTTATCTCAGATTACCTGGAAAAGAATATTTACTACAATTTTGACATTGTTGCACATTTGTAATAGATTCATTAAAAAAAATATTTACTGTATGCATATGAGGAACTACTGAAAAGTTAACAGCCTAACCTAGCAGTCCTTTCAAGAAAAAAAAATAAAAGTTGGTATATGCTTATTTGGTCAGATTTTGATAAATGAATTGTGCTAAAAAATTTTCGGCATTCCCAATGTCTAAATATTTTTGATATGATATTAGTGTGAATGTAATAAGAATTGCTTTGAAGGTCTTTCCTCTATATATATATATATATATTAGTGTTTTTTATTCCTTTGTTTGAACTTATGGCCACATCATACTGAAACATTGGTTCCCATACAACCAAAGTTAAGCAACGTCAAGCCTGGTCTGTAACTAGATAGGTGACCATTTAAGAATATCAGGGGCTGTAAGCTTGGATGTACAGGTGGTGTAATGGAGAATTGCACAGAATTGTTAATTGGAGACATCCGTTCTAATTCTTGTTGAGTTTGTAATATTCACTTATGTACAAATACCCTTGGGGAAAGGTATGAATCCACTGAGCGAATTAGTAAAATCATCATCTAAAAAATGGGGAAAAAAAAATCATACATTCAAAAAATATTTTCTGGCTTTAAATAACCTTCAAAAGGTCGATAAGTCATAAAAGACTAATCACTCAATCCTCATTTATTTAATCTTAATTTCAGTTGTTTTCTATCACAACTGTTACTATTCTATAGCTGTTAGTAGTACATGTAGATTGGAAATGATGAGCTTTTGTGAAAGTCTGATGCTGTTTACTAACAGCTGTAAAATGATTAACCAGGTAATTGTGATGCAAAGTAACTTGAAATGAAAGAAATACAAGAAAAAATTGATAATAGTTGACAATACTTCATCTATTAAAAACTTAAATTAATAATATTAGTAACGGTCATAGAATTGAGTGTCTGAGTAATTGTAAAGAAAAACCAGTAAGATGAAAGAAATACTAGTAATAAATAATGGTTGATTTTATACATTTCAAGATTCAGTTATGTGTTTTGTATTATTTGAAGTTGTATATTACAGGAATGTGTATTGTGGTGCAATGGATATTGGCTTGGAATGAGAAATTCAAGAGCCCTGTTCGAATTCCAGTAGGATATTTCATTCACTTAAGCACAAATACCCTTGGGAAAGCTATTAATCCATCTATTCTCCCTCCAGCTATGGAGGACAGATTGGGTTCTATAGCTTTGATGGGCAACTGGTCTACCATAGAAAGTAATGGCAACCCACTGTGGGGAAATCTGTCTAGTTAGTCATGTCTTGAAAGAGACATAATCACAAAAGCATGTATCACATGGCAATTAACTGACTGACTGATATTACAGGAATCCCTTGATTCAATACACACTAATTGAAAATGCATTAATTGCATATAACTTATAGGAAATGATGTAATTTGTACCTCAAATTTTAGTCTCATTCACAATTAATTTCTAATTTGCATACCTTTTAATTAAAATATAGGTACATATTAGAAGATACAATAAAAATGCTATGAATTAATGCTTATTAATATGACTTTTTATGAAAAAACTATTTAGAGTGGTTTGCTGCATGGTATTCTTCTGTTCTTTGTATAAATGGTGGTACTGAGAAATTGTCCCCTTCAATTTTTCTGTAAATTTTTTGGCTTCTGTCTTCATCAGGATCTGCTTCTAAAAATTTTCCTTCCAATTCTTCAATGACCCTGAAAAATGCTTCTAATTCTTTCTTTGCCATCTTATGCTGGTGGTTAGGTAAATATTAAATTCCTAAACAAAAATTTCAATTTAGTTTAATTTAAAAAAAAAAAAAAAGGTCCTTATATTATATATTTTCTATTTTTGTAAATTTTCCAATCATATAATCATTAGTATTCTAACCTGAAAATTTTATTTATAATTTTCCATAGTAAATGCATACATCTTTCATATTTCAATATTTTTTCATAAATATAAATTTTTGTATCTAATTAAATCATCCTTTCTTTCTCTTTGTCTTTTATTTTATTTTTAAACAAAAATTCAGAAAGCTAAATAAACATGAAAAAAAATTAAAATATTCAAAATATTTTATGAGTGACAAATATTCAAATATGTATTTTTGGCTTATATTATAAAATTTATCTATTTATAACCATTCATTTTTGACACTACTGTAATTACTTAGATAACATAATATTTGACAAACATAGTTACCCATTTTCCATTTTTTTAAAAATTTTAGAAAATTTTTAATCGGTAACTATAAAAGAAGAAATTTTCAATTGCTATGGTTAAACTGAAGAATGTTTTACCATATTAATGAAGTATTATGCATGCACTAATCAAATTTTAGTATAAAAAAGTCAAGCACACTAATTGCAAACACATCAATCGAGGGATCTCTGTATATTCAAAGATGACAATATTTTCTTGTCTTTTGTTTATAACTACTCAAAAGTAGTTCAATAACTCTGTTGAAAGTTGCTATTCATGTTTATGTGTATGTCTATTCTCCAAATGACTTCTCAATCAGAACTATATTCCATTTAAACAGTTTGGATATAATCCATTGGTTATAAGCCTTTGTCACACAAATATAGCCTGGACACACACATTTATCAGGGACATCCTTATTTCAAACACCCCTTTGAATATTAAAATGTATCATTTTATCTTAGAATTCTTACAACTTGAATTAAGAAAATTTCTTGAATATTTGATAAAAAAGGGGTGACTAAAATAAGGATATACCATGTGGAATTTTTTTTTTTGTTTTTTTTTTGTTTTTTTAAGTGGCAAAAAAGCCACGAGGGTGCTTGTCACTTAGAACTGTTAATTTTTTTTCTTTTGTTGTTTTGTGGTCATTTGGATACCATTTTATTGACCAAAGCATTGTCATTAAAAAAAAAAAAAAAACAATGATAAAACAGTAAAAGATTATTTCCAATATTTGTTCTGACTTTGCAATTTAGCTATCTTAATCAATCTTGATGTTAAACTCTTATTCTCAGAAATCCTGCAAATTTAGTTTAGTCTTTGAAAACAAAAGAATTTATAGTACATAAAGCCAATCCTTTGAACCTTTTCATAGCACTAGAAAGCATTTAAAAACTGAAGCTTTTCCTATTAATCTTCCTATCTTAATTTTATATAAATATTAAATGGAAAATTATAAATACCATTCAGTATTCAGAAAATAAGTTAAGCTTTCTTTGTGAGCTAAAAATAAATTTAAAAATGATTCATGATAATCTACTTTCTGGGCACCTTGCTGTAGAATGGTGGTTCACAAGATTTTCTATAGGATAATTATTACTGCATTGAGTTTTGTTTTCATTCGGAACACAAAATTTGTGACCTTGTTTCAATTTAAGTTTCAATACAAGTAAATCCACTTTAGTAAGATTGCAAAAATCTTAGGCAAAGAAATTTGGTCATAAGTCATTTCAATGGAAGCAATACAAATATTACTGAGATTATTGAACTTTAGTAATATTTTCATTTTTTTTTTTTTTTTTTCCACCTCTTTACAGTCTTTTACTTTTGCCTCCTCTTGGTCATCTCTTTCCTCTTCCTTCCCTTGGCTGTCTCTTTCTTCTTTCTCATCTTTTTTTGATGTCATCTTTCCTTTCTTGTCTCTTTCTTTTTTTAATCTCATAATAACTTCAAAATGAATTCATTTAAAAAAGGGTTTTAAACTATAATAATGAATTTTTTTTTTTGTAGAGTGCAATTCCTATGTATCATCAACGGCACAGTTTGCCAAAGTAAGTACATTTTTTTTTTTTTTTTTTTGTCAGCACTTCCCAGAAAATTCTTTCTTCATCATGACTGTTAGTATTATTCATTATTTTGCCTGGATTGATTTTGTGGGGTTTGTTTGCTGTACCAGTTTAACTTGGGTATTATCAAAGTATTGATTGACCACACCCTTAGGCAGTCATGACTTGTCTTTGTTACTTTGGTCATACACATTGTGTAATAAAATTCTAGTTTTGGTTCCCTACACAACAAAAATAAAAATGATTTTATAACAGTGTGGTTAATATAAATCAGTTTGTTACCAAGCTTTACTAAAAATTATGTGTTTGATTGGACTGAGCTTGCTGTTGGGAATTTTTTTTTTGTAGAGTTATTCTTTGTTTTATCACTTGCAAGTTTCTTCCCTTGAATGAACAAATTTGATTGCATGAATCCCTATATAATTTCATTGCTGTAGGAAACCTATCTTTCAATTATTTCAGAAACCAAATGTTTAGATTAGTAGTAACCAAATCATTTGGGGCATGTAAAACCTCAAGATGACTTGACAGCAGTCAAAAGTTAAATGTACAAAGACCCAGTTTTATCCCATAGAACCAGTGGGAAATATGAGAGCATGGTTTATTGCATTTAATGATTATTGGAATTAAATATGAAAATAAAAGCTAATTAAAGTTAATTTCAAGAAATTGGTGGGGAATGAGAAATACTTAATTAATCATTCCTGAATATTGATTTGTAGATATCTTAGGACAATAATATAACTGGGTACAACTTTATCCTTACCTACTACGCTTGACAAGCCAAATGAAAATGATGGCAGATAATAAATTACTTCCTTTGCTGAAATTAGAAATTCTCTGAAAGTACTTGAGATTAAGTTATTTGGATAAAGATTTGTCCATTTGGTGTGGTTTCTGAATTCAGAATTATTCCAGAGAAATTATTCTAAAAACTATACCAAAACTGATCAGTGTGCCATTTACTTTGTCTACATAAACTTCACTAGTGGTTTTATAAAAAGAATAATTTTCAGAAATCTGACAAGTGGTTAGCTGGCCATGTGCCTTCTAGAATAGGAGACATTTAGAAAATATAAATTAGGAGTTAAATTGTACCAATACATTTTAGGCTGAATTCCATTTATAGAAATGCAGGATGTACTTTAGGGAGTTCTGCCAAGTTAATAAGAGAGACATGTGAAAAATAGAATTTAATGGCAGCTGTAAAAACAGATCAGTAGATTATTACCCCAGCCTTTGAAAACTGAGTGAAAGAGCAAAGCTAACATAGGATAGCTATTCTATCATATTTTATTTCCGAATGAGTGGTTCAAAATTTATACTACTGGGTACTGCTGTCAAGCATTAGAATTGGGGAAAAGAAGACACTAATTTGAAACCCCTATGTAACCAACAGCTAAAAATAAACATTTTGTTAAAATTTCATTAAAGTATTCTGGTCTTAATCTTTATTCCAAGACTTTGATCAAATTCAGGAATCCATGATTAGTTTTGTGTAATATGTGGCTGGCTTGGGCTTGTGATGCTTCAACTTTGTTGCACATTGAAATTAGGAAGAAATATATAAGTGGTCAGGAATTATTGCAAGCATTATTAACAGATTAGAACTATGATATGCATAATATAAATGTATTGCTAATTATTTCACTATTTACAAAAGGCAGTCACAAATAATATTCTTGAAAAGAATGGTCAGGAATTAATGAAAGAGTACTGAAAAGTTTTTGACATGATCAAATATAAGATTATTTATTTTTTTGTTAGGGGAAAAGGGTTTCTAGTCAATCAGAACTTTTCAGCACTCCTTCATACAAGAATTACTGACAGAATACAGCTATTATATGTATAACATTATAAATTATATGTGCACATAAAAATTGTTTTTTTTTTTTTCCACTGAAAATACTGTGAATAACTTATATTTAAAAAGAATTTTCTGGAGGGTCAAAAATCAGTTTACATTTTTTGTTAGATAATTCTCATAATATTTAAAAGTGCAAAAGAAAGTAAAATATTGCTTTGTTTCCTCACTTTTTAACTTTGTTAAATTGTAGACTTCGTGTAAAATAGAAAATATGAATGCTAATGCTTTTGTCAATATTTAAATTTAAAATTTGTTCTTGCTTTCTGCTCTGATAATGCCTGAAATGTTTTTAAATAAAGATGTTTTTACGGTTAAGAATTCATCAATCCTATTACTTATTTTGCATGGCAAATATCTCACCCTGCCAATATCTCATAAATAATGGACTATTCCATTTTGATTGCATGGAAAGAGGGTTAAAAAAACTGCTTGATTTCAGTGAGAAAATGAAAAGAGGGAAGATAGAAGTGGAGAGAATCAGATTAAGTTAACAGATGCTACACTTTGATCCTAGCCAAAAAGCCCAGTTTTCAATGGTGACTGATAAAAGCATAATAATTGTTCAGATGCACAGTATCGAAATGGAGTAAAGGAATTGCCAAAAATCCAGTTACCATAAATAAAATAAAATCATCTGCTATATGCTACTTGGTTTCAAAGATCAAATTAATGAATGAATGCAAGAAAGAATGAATGAAAAATAGAAGTGTTTAACAGTTATTTCAGTGAAATGGAAAAGTTACTAATTTCAAATCTTTTCATTTATACCCACTTAAAATAACAACCAGCATTCATATTTATGATTGTTATTGCAATATTTTGTTAAATTAAAATATTTAACAATGTGATAGGGAAATTTTTAGTGATATTGTTGTAGAAGATGACATAAGCTTTTAAGATTCATCATAAAATTTAAATAAGAAAGCTAAAATTTTCATGGGTCTTTCTAGTAAGAATTATCTGTTTTATATTACTTATTCTTAGGTAAGATTTTAACATTTATAGAGCTTTTGTTCTTCAGTAACCAATTATTTCTCCTTATGAGCTAGTCTCTTAAGTGGATCAACTAATTTTGAATAATCATCTAATGGTGACAAATTTGCAATTTTACTTTTAGACAGTTATCATCACTGCTGCCTTCTGTATGCCTTGCCTCTTTAGGATGTAGGTGATCATGGCTCTATTCATTGGGGAACTTTATAATGGTTAACAAGCTTATCTCGCTAGATCAATTACAACTTAATGGTGAGATTGATCCCCTATGGGTGCCACTACTTTTAGCCTTGTGCCACATCTAAGCTGCATTTAGAGAATCACCATCACTCCTAGTCACTTTTATGCCCTCCATTTTTACAATTTTGTTACCTGCTGCTTTTTTTTCTATTCCTCTTACCTTGAATATGATCTGTGAGTGTCAAACTCTCCAAGTCCTTTTTCCTCATTATGTGTCTGAGAAATTTCAACTGCTTCTTTTTGATTCTAAATATCAGCATGCTTTTTGTTTCCATTTTGCTTAAAACTTTCTTTTTACTCACATGTTCAGTCTATGGTCTTTCTAACATCCTTCTGTAGAACTATGTTTCTGTTGCATCAAGTCTCTCCTTCATCTGTGATAAGATTGTCCAGTATTTACTGCCATATAGGAAAACTGATATTACATAACAATTCAGTACTCTTTCCTTTTTTTTCTAATGAAAATTTCCTACTTTTTAATACTTATTTTTAGCTTCTGAAAGGCATCTTTTACTGTCCCATTGCACCTTTGGATTTTGGTGTCACATTTTTTGTCCTCTGTTAAAACACTTCGTAGATGTTTAAATTTTGTATTTGCTAGATTTTTTCTAAAAAGTCCATGAGAATAGCTTTTTAATTCATTTATATCAAAAAAAGAAAAAATGTGTGTCCCCCCCCACCACCAAATTGATTAGGTTCACTTCAATTCTCTTAAAATAATTTTATACAGAATTGCTACATTCACAATGACCTTCATGTAGTCTATGTAAGGTAAATGATTTGCTTTTAGAAATTGACAAAAAAGAGCTGATAGCCTAAAGATATAAAACTCATTAAATCCATATAATTATACATAGTCAAATTCATCCATTAGTAAAAACTAGGAAGGTAAGAGTTATGAGAGTTGTTTTTCTAACTACTCACTCACACTATTTCCACTCAACCTATATCAGTAAAGAGACATTTTTGTTAAGATGACTAATGATGGAACAGTACAGGGAAAAGTGGATCATGCTTTCCCTAAAAGCATTTGTACGAAGTGAATTTAAACAGCCTGAGCTGAAATTTGCATTCTATTTGTCAACTCTTTTTGGTTTTTATTCTTACTAATGCCTCTGATTCTCCATAGCAGGGACCTCCAATCTGAAAATATTTTGTTACTTGGTAATCATCACATTTCTCTTATTCTGAATCATATGCTGATTACAAAAAAAAAAAAAAAATATTAACAAAACTTCATTAATTTAAAGTTATTTGGTCCACAGAAGTGTGTAAAATATATGGCCCTTGTATTAGAGTTTAGGGACCATTGTCCTGTAGAGATAATAATTCTAAAATGATAAATGCCAACAGTTACTGAGTGGTAGCACTTTATTTTTTTTTAACAATAATTATTTTATAAGTCTAGTTATTGGAAAGAACTATTTCTAGTTTTGAGAAGTCATTTCTCATTTGGAAAATTTAGACTAATTTGCTGAAAATTCTATCCGGTCTGTTCTACAACCTTTTCAGGTAGTGTGGCTTTCAGAGATAAGGGAATTGGAAAACATTTCTTGCATGTAAATATGGAATCACCTGTGTTACACAGGTGCAGAGAAATGTTGGACTGTTGAACTCATGCTGCTGAAAAGGAGTCAAGCTGGCCAGCAGCAATTTTTCTTTCATTTGCTCTAGTTTTTTCTTTTTTCTTTTTTTTTCCTCTCTCTCTGGAAAAGAAATCACTTTATTATATATTGTACTCCTGAACAAGGTTGTAGCATAAATCAATTAAGATGTTGTATTTACAGCAAAAGCAATGCTAAAATTGACTTGAACAACTCAAAGAATAATAAAATTTTCCTGATTGTTGTAACATGAAAAGACTTGTGAACAGACTGTGACCATCTTAATCTTAGTGGTAGAGATACTGAAATGTTACACAGAATCTTGTTTCATTTAAAATGTTCTTTAGAAAGAGTGAAATAATGAAACATTGAACAAGTGATAGTTTCTTCATTCAACCAAGAAACCCATTTTGTCTAACTGTACAGAAAGTTGGACTCTATAAGAATTTCTTTTTTTTTTTTTCTTACTTCTGATTCATTACTCTTCTGCTGATCCTGCTTTGCTTGTGACTTTTTATGTTTTAAGCCATATTTAAATTGAAAATTACATGATTTGCTTTCATTAAATCACACATTAAAGTGACATGTTCTCTGATCATAACCTTCTCTATTGAAATTGTGTTGTGGAATATATGGCTTAATATATAATTTCAAAATGTGTTAGAATAAGTTCTAAAAACATGTAGAAAATATTTTATTCTGAATGCTCACAATTATTATTCTATTTTTTTTAAGTTCTGCAAAATGCAAGAAGTTTGATAAGTGTGCAGTGACTATTTAGTTTTGCCTCATATCTTTTTATTTTGATTTCAGTTGCTTATTAGGGAAAATAGGAATGAGCTACAACTACTGGTTCTAGTTGCTTAGTGATAGATTAACTGTTACACAGACAGGCTTGATATAAAAAAAAAATGTTAGTTGGAGCTTTGTCAAGAACTTTTTATTTTATCTATACTAGTAGGCATAGGATGATCTTTAACTGCCTTATCATATTCTCTTTAATCTCATTCAATCTTAAATCTCTTTTAATGGCAATTTTATCTCGCTGTTAATTAAGTAATGCCACCATTGTGTCTCTATTCATACATGTTCTGTAAGGTTCCCTCTGATTAGTTATGGAGTTGGATTCATGCTATACAACCTGTTTCTGAGATATTCAAAACAGCTAGATAGGTTCCTGGCAGGCCTTGTACATTAAAGTAAATATGATCTATCAGAAATTTTAAAGATTACTGGGTACTTTTTACTTTTTGTTTTTAAATTGCTTTAACAGATAAAATCTCTACAGAAATCTGTCAACACCTTTCCTTTCAGTATTTGTTACATGATTGATGAGTGATAAGATCATATGAAGTATGTAATCACCACCATTCTTTGTTATAAAAATCCATTCTCTGTTATTTTAAACTTAAATAATATTTTTTTAAATCGACTAATATTTCTCAACTAAAATTTCAGAAAAGTATATTTTATTTTTAGAAGATTCTTAAAACCATGAATTAACTTTTGTTTGCTGGAAAATAGTAAATTTAATCATTTAGCTTTCAGTTAAAGCTAAAAAAGAAAGCTTTAAGAATGCTTCTTCATTTTATTTAACTTTTTTTCTCTCTGAATAACAATAGGTCATCTTTTGTCTATCAGACTGAATATGCACTTGATTTTCCATGCCTTCATTAAAGTTAGGCATAGTGGAGGTAATAAATATTGACATGGTAGAAAAGATTTAGTGTTTCGTTTAATAACATTCTTCAATGGGAAATGATGCATGCAAAATATGAAGTAAATGCTTATTATTGAAGGAAATAACAAAATTTGAAAAATGCACTCATGAAAACTATCAGTATGGTTGATTTAGATCATAAATTGAGTAAATATTTGAATATTAAATATTTGTGAAATCATTTAACATCTTCATATAACTTGTAATAACATAGCAACATGAAACAATGTATTATTGAATATAGTCTTTGATGCATATTAGTCATGCAACAGTTTTCTTTAATTTCTTCTATTATTGCGAAGAGGAAGAAAATTGGTATCAGTTGGAGACAATTGTTAATAAGCACAAGGTGGGGGATAGGATAAGAATTCTGTGACTAAATTGACAGTGCAGTCAAAAGTAAAGAAATTCTAGATGGTTGGTGATGTGGATAATCATCTTTATAAAGTTTCACCAAGACCTGGAGTGATATGAGAAGATATGTATAACAATAAGAAGTTATGCAGCATGAATGGTCACCAGAGTACAACTTTGTTGGACTGAACTGCTACAGAATAAGCAAGATATTTTATTGTACTTAATACATTTGAGAGTAGTGTTCAATTAATTTTGCTAAAAAGCTTCTGAACATATTTTGAAAACATTACAGTTTGATGAGATAGTTTGAAGTTTTCAGTCTTTTTTATAAACAGGTAAAAAAAGCAATGTGTGGCATAAAGTTATTTTTCTGAAGAACACCATTCCGATGGAGAAAGTTCCATTATTCTATGATGTTTCTTTATTGCAGAAAGTGTTGGTTAATTTATTCAGATTGAAGGAGCTATGAAAATGGTTATTCTTAAAGATAATCTGAAAAAATTGGCTTCAGTTCTCTGTCAGTAGAAATTAAATATTCCCATTCGATAATGATTGTAAACATGTCAAAGTTAGTGATTGACTGGATTAGAATAAAAATGATCAATCCTTTTTTTTTTTTTTGGTCTTTGCAAACATCTGATTTAAATCCAACAAAAACTTGTATGAATTGAACACAAATTTTAGGAAAAGAAATTCCAAGAACATATTGTAATTAGTTCAGTAAAGAAGGGATTAAAATTTCTATTGAAAGTTGTAGAAGGTATTTGAATGACAACTTCAAATTTTTGACAAAAGTCATTAAATATAAAGGATTTACAGATATTTTTTGTTTTATTTTATTTTATTTTTTTTTAATTGACATCCTTTCCGTTTGTAGGCAGTCATCATGGTTCTCCATGGGTTCCTTTTATTCTCTGTAAATTACCAAGACTAACTATAATGGTATGCAAGTCAGTATAAAAATGGACAGAAAACTAGACTGAAATTTGTTTCGCTAATTTCAATTTTTGTGCCAAGAACCATTAAGCTTTCCGCACACACAATAGTTTACTAATTGTGAATTGTTTCAGGTATTTTGATACTAGGTTAATATTTTTGTTTTGTATGTTTTTTAAATAGCTTCAATAATAAAAATTGTTTTGTGGTATCTAAATTGTGGCTAAACTTGAACTTAAAGTTTATACCAGAGGTGGCCAAACTTAATGTGAGAGTTACACATGATAAAATTCAGCTGTTTGAGAGCTGAAAGACAAAACAAAATTTACACATGTTTTTGTTACATATATATTAATACTAAACTTACATTTTAATTCAATGGGGTCTCAAATTCATACCCATTAAATATAAGCCTTGAAATTTTTCTTATTTAACTTTTATATCAACTGAGATGAAAAAAAAAGAGCTCAGCCAACATATTTCCATGAGCCACATATTAGAGATCAAAGAGCCACACATAACTCATGAGCTGCAGTTTGGCCACCCCTGGCATTTATGAAAAATAAATGTTAATTTTGCTTTCTTGTTTTAATTCAAACCAGAAATAGTTACAAAAATATTGGTTAATGAAAGTGTAGTCAAACTTGTATTAACTTAAGCTTGGTTATAAAAGCAGTCATTGACTTTGGGAGCTAAAAATAACACTAACTTTTTTACATTTTTTAAAGGAGCTGTAGAAATTTTTATAAATGAAACCTGTCTACATAATACATTTTTATGCTTATTTCAAAGTTTTAAAACCATATTTGCATAGTAATATTTTTGTTTCATTTGTTAGTTTATTATGCTTAAATTTTAATACAGAAAATTTCAAGCAATTTTTATAAAATGATTTAATAAGACTTTATAAGTGGGCAGAAGAAGAAAAAATGAACCTAACAGTCAACAGGAGACTCATGTTAATATAAGCATCTTCTCACTATTTAAAGTTTATTTTTTTTCTACCTCTGGAATAATGGGATTCTGAAAAGTCCCCAGCCTAACCCACTTCCAAGACCTTGAGCAAATAACTAAACAACAAATCTTTGTATATAAAGACATCTTGGTTAGGCCAAGAACTTGTCAACACCCCTTATGTATTATCAGAAGCAGCTGTTAAAAATGTACATTTATCCATATTTGTTGTGGAGTAAAGCTTTATTGACTTTTGTAATAGCTTATGTAGAATAAATGTTTGTTTTATCCCGAGACTCAAATTTTTTATATTTATCTGTGAAATACACACACACACACACACTCATATTGATGATAATACAAAGTTCTCAATGCAGTTATATAAAATATATGATTATTAACCAACTCTGCAAGTTCACATGAAACTTTTAGTTGTGGATAACAGTAAAGTACTGTATTTTCTTTTATATATTCAATGCCCATAAAATACTCCAGAACACAAAAACAGCCACTCCTGATGGACCCACTGAATCAAAAAATGTATTATCCTGCTTACCAACTCTATCACATCTACAATTGAAAATAATCTATCTAAAGTCGACATAAAAATTTTTTACTACTACATTCAAAGCAGTAAAAGACTTAGTACTAAACAAAATGATAAGCTAAAACCTGAAGGAAGAGTTTACTCCATCGCCTGTAATAATTATCATAAAAAATTCATAGGAGAAACCTCTAGGAGTCTAAAAAGATTGTATAAGTACAAAAAAGAGGCATTTTACTAAATAATTCATCAAATGTATTGGTTGTCCACCATAACGAGACTGACCACAATTTTGACATAAAACAGCTACTCTGGTTAAAGGAAAAATGTCACTATGACATAAATGTCTAGAGAGTGCCTTAATAACAATGTCATCCACAGTCAATTTACACCCTGGATCTTACATTTCACCATTCCTGACAGATTTTCTAATGTCAGTCTAGAATACCTACTTACAAAAGTGATAGGGGGGGGGGACAAAAAAAAAACTCAAAATGAATTTGGCTAGTTAAAAAATTCTAAAATTTCTTTGCACCCCTTTATTATGTGCCTGTACAGTCATACTAACATAACAAATTTTGTCTGATGACATCCTGAAGGATGAAATGCACCACAAGCAAAATTTTCCCACTTTTTCATAATTTTCCTTTTATATATATATATATATATATATATATATATATATATATAAAATCAACTAAAAGATTGGAAATTACCAACCCAGATACCCATTACTACCTATTATTTCACAGATTCCAACACCTATAAAAATTCCTCAATGATATTATTACCCTATATCTACCTAACAATTATAGTATCAGATCAACTCCCGAGTGTCTCCAAAACCTTATTACTATAAAACCAAGCCAAGGCATTCTAACATCACTTGATGTTGAAAATTTATTTACAAATATCCTTGTAGATTAAAGCGTTGACATAATCTTTAACTCTGTATATAAAAATAAATTCCACTTCCATTCATCAAACTCAACATTCTCAAAAAAAGTATTGCATGCCTACACAACTAAAGTGTTCCTCGACAACCATAACTACAAAATGTTCACTCTATGAAATATGAGACATCCTCTTGTTCCATTCATCCTATTACATGTCCCAGGTAGAAAACGAGGTATTTAAAAAAGTTATTAAACTGAAAATATATGTCCGTAATGTAGATGATATTTTTATTTTAGCTGGGAAGAAAAATGAAGTTGATAATCTCAAAATTACATCAAAAGAAAATTCCATCCTCAACTTTATCTATGAACTTAGCCAAACGAATAAACTTCCATTCTTAGATGTTCTTGTGGAATTTAGTAATAAGACATTCACTACTTTGTTTTTACATTAAAAAAAAAAAAAATGCAAAAACTCTTACCATCTCAATTTTACTAGTTAATGTCCTCTCAAATATAAAATAAGTTATTAAAAATTTTCCTTATGAGGGCATACTAGAATTCATCCTCTCATTAGCTTTCCTTTAAAGAACTTAACATGAAACAAACACTTGTTAATGAACAGTTTTCCAAGCCATCTTATAGATTACCATTTAAGACTTTTCTTTCTAAGGTAACCAATACATTTTGTTTAATTACTATGCATTTGATTTTTGCAGAAAATCAAATATATAGTAATTAAATAAAATGTATCTTCATTTAAAAACAAAGAAATACACAATTCCCGTTGACACAAACAAAACAACAACTAAATTATTTATTATAAAAAAATATTAAAACTGCTAACCTCATTGCCAAAATAATAATTCACCTGGAAGATCCTAATCACAGAGAATCAATATGATTGCAAATTGACATGTCTCTTAAGGAACCATGTTCCTAACCAATCTAAATTTGTAAATATATTGCATGTACTGCATGTTTAACAAGAACTCTCATGTTACGACTCTGTAAACATAGCTTAATTAGATCTTCATGGAGATCTAGCAAACTCTCTGTAACATACTCATTGATAATACAAATATTATAGCATCATCCACATATATTTAAAAAAAAAAAAAGGCTAAAAATAATAGAAGCATTATTAGTTAAAAGAGAAAAACAATAAAAAGGCAAAAGCCAATACTCAACTATAGACATGGCCACAATGTGCTGACCCTGTTTGGAAAAATAAAATATTTTTATAGCTCTAGATACAAACATAAAACAATCCATATATTCAGTTAGAAGTAAAATAAAATTCATCCTTGATAATGGCTAAAAGTATAGTTGAAAGTGCTACTATATTTAAAGCCTTCAGAAAATGTTGATATAATTTATGTCCTTAAAAGAAAAACAATTATAGGATCACTTGAAAAATATACAAAAAAATTAACCGCAGCACATTGCCTGTCATTTTTAACAAAACATGCGTACATATACATATATATATATATATATATATATATACACACACACACACACACACACATTGTGTGTAAAACAAAAACTGGGGGAACATTGTCTTGAATATTTAATTTAGATTTTGTGTATTTTAGAAGAAAGGAAATAAATATTTTAACCATTTCAGAATTTGAAGTTAAGGTTGCATGTTAGTCATATTGAAGTTGACAAGATTTCTTAGTTTTATACATATTCTCTACTTCACTATGAAGTGGGTTTTAGGAACTAATATTTACTCTTGATGCAAGCAGTGATGTTTAAAAACAAGAAAAGTTACTGCTAAAGAACTTCTTCTACCTCTCCATTACTGTTAAATGTGGGTATGACAACGAAGTTACTTTTCAAGAGTAAATGATCTTGAATGGACAGTACTGTGGTCCAAGCAAGAGTTGATGACTTGCTCATCCAACAATCTAACTTAGATCTAAGCATCTTTATTTGGCTGCAATTAGGACAGGATGCTTAAATGTGAACAAGTCACTATTTAGATTTTTTTCTCTACATATGATAAACAATTACGTTTTACTTTTATTTAAACATGAGCAGATGAAGTTTTATAGGAAATATTATATTTCAATAATTTTTCATTCTTGGATACAGACTGCATCTTTATTTACACTATTTATGTTTGAACTATTGATCATCGCATTTTGGCTGTTGTGCCCTGAATCCTTTATTTAATCTACAAATATAGACGGTTTTTGTTCCACTGTTCATATCTAGGGATATTGTCTAGTTCTAATTTTTATTACTGCTCAGTTATTGCTTGCCCCTTTCCACTAAATACAAGTACATACTGTCACACTCACTGATTGTTAGTTCAATTCCTGAGTCGAGCAGTGTGTACTTGGACTTGGTGGAAATGGGTTGAGCAATAACTGAGCAGTACTAAGTAAAAATAAGAACTAGATGATATATCTCTGCACATGAAGAGTGGAATGAGAAGTGTACTTGTTAAAGAGGGCACAACAGCTGAAACATAACAAATATGAGGACAATAGTTTGAATATAGTGTAAATAATAACTCAAATTCAGATAGAAACTAACTGCATCTTACTAATAGATTTTATTTATGTGTAGATTACTGTTCTCATCTTTTGTTGTTATCACAATGTTTCAGCCATTGTGCCCTTCTGTCTTCATCTTTCTCGATCTACAGGGAATTTTGAGCCAAACCTTTTACTTAATCTTCTGGGATAGATTGTTCTTATTCCACTACTCATGTTTAGGAATATCTCATCTAATTATTCTTAATACTACTTTGATTTGTTTGCCTTTTTTTCCCCAATGAATCAAGTTACATATTGTCTCACCCAGAGTTTGAACTTAAATTACTGTGTCACCAGATTCTTAAGCCAATGTTTTAATCTACTAGGCTTTTGTACACTCACTTGCCAGATTTCATGGGATAGGTTTCCTAGTATAATGTAGGGCTCACTCTAGCCTGGAAAGGACAGTAATTGATTCCACCATTCATTGGAAAACCTCTAGAGAGATGTTGAGCCATACTATCTTGATAGTAGTCTTCAGCTAACTGATATTTGTTACTATATGATCTTTCATATAACTAGACCTTTCTAAGACATTGCATAATTGCTTGATTTGGTTCCTGTCAGGAGAACATTAAGGTTACACCATTCATCATAATGCTCTTTAAACCAATTGTGGTCACTTTGCTCCCAATGACGAGAAACATTATTCTGCTGGAATAGTTTATTATTGTTGGGATATATAGAACCACCATCAGCCTGCATAATGCCTTGTGAGCAACTGTGATCAATGGCTTCATGGTTTTTGCACCACACATGGACTCTATCATCAGCCCTAACTTACTGAAACCATGACTCATCCTAATTCATAACATTGCCAGTCCTCCAAGATCTAATTAATGATGTTATGAGCCTAAAAGTGATGCTATCTCCAGTATCATTATATTTACAATCAGGTGAGTTTTTATCACACATACCCAAAGGAAGCTTAAAAACACAACCAACCTGCTGGATATATATTTAGTACTTCCTGCATTGAATGTGATTAGAGACAATGTTGATTATCTGTTATATCAGACGATTCTATCCAAATGTCTCTGGTCACGATCATTAAAGACCTGTAGTTGGCCACTGCGTAGTTCATGGTGGGCAGTAACGCCTTTCACTTAGTATTTCTAGTACACATATACTGTAGTTCAAATGTCTTCACAATTTCATAAAGGGAATGTTACTGAGAAACAAGTTTTTGATCATACCATCCATAAT
>JBBBDQ010000345.1:5470000-5530000 GCA_037127315.1 Ascarosepion bandense | reverse complement strand
AGATGTGTCCAATGGTGCTGCAGTGTAAGTTGAAGTCATTTTATAAACATGCTTGCCTGAAATCCTGTTGCAAATATACTCTACCCAGAGGTTTATTTTGACACTTGTGTAGATTGTTACTATTAGAAATCATCAGTCTTGGTGGATGTTTGTACTATGTGGCTATCTAGAGACTGGTGTATGGGTATCAACATTGAAGTAGCATGTCCAACATTTGTAACAGTTCTTTTAAAATCATCATTCAGACTCTTGATGGTCTACCATCCAACTATCTTGCATGATTGTATGAAATTTGCTTGTACTAGATTCTTTTTTAGCATTGAATCTTTTTGCTGCATGTTTCACTCTCTAAAGCTGAGACCTTACTATTTCACAAGAAAACTGAAAATTTTATTAGTATATTCGCTATACTCTAGTGTGCACATATTGTACTTGGTTAAAAGTTGCATTGTTCTTCAAGGTATATTGTAATTTTATTTACCAGTTGTATGCCTCTTGCATCTTTCATAATAAAAAAAACACATTTTATTGTGTTATTTCAAGAATTGTGTCAGCTGTTATCTTAAAATTCTAGCTAAGTATTTTCCATATATTAGAATTAAAGAATGGTTATGAAGTGATCTCTTTACACAAATGGAAACACTTATGTATGTGCATGTCAAAAGATGATAGAACTAAGAAAAAATGGAACTGCTTGTTAGGCATGCACTAATGATTTTCACTTTTGAATAAACATACTTTTTTCTGAAAATTTATCTTAAATATTAAGGACAAAATACCTTAATAGTTGTCTATTACAATATACGTAATTTGTTCTTTTAAAATTAACAAATTTAGACATTTATGAGAGAGTTCAGTTTTACACCTAAGAGTTGACTCTTTAAGTATTTACACGTATTTCTGCTTTGGCATGATTTTTTTTTTTTTTTTTTTGTGATAACTGTAATTTGTAAACTAATAATCCAATTGGGCCCAAATTTTGTCACATGCCATTTGAAGGTTAATACTTCATAAAAATCATATGGATTTTTTATTAGTGGCACCATCTAGATGTCAGGCTCAGGGCTCATTGAGTGATGTGTCACCATATCAAGCATTAGACTGACTTAGTAATCAGTGGCTGTAGAGTCAATCTGACTGGTAACAAAAGAATCTCACATGGCTGTTTTAACTACTGAGGAAAGCCTATATACTTGGGTGGGCAATCACAGATATAACAGGTGCTTCAAACCCTCCCCACATTTGAGTATACCAGTCATGTACCCCTGGAGAAATGAGGCAAATAGGATTTCACCTTTCATCTTCCCCACATAGGACTTCGAGGTGGGTCAGGAAGCATTGCTGATGAACAATAATAAAGTATGATCACAAAAATCCCAAAAGACTTCTATGTGCTGTGCCCCTTCAGGATATAGAAGATCGTGGCCTTCCATGTCTCCCTATTTTTTGTTGCTCTTAATACCCCGTCTCCTGTTATCCCTCTCAATCCTTGCTCCATCATCCATCTGCTCCAGTCCATCAAGTATGTCATGCATTGCTTTCCATTGTCTCTCTTTTCCTCTCTCTGTTCCATGATCATCAGGTTAAGCCCTCCTTCCTCTTTAGGTCCCAGAAAATTTCATTTGTTTTTTTCCTAATGTTAAGTTTGTTTCCTTTTAGTGTCCATACTTTCCAAAACCTAATAATGTTCTCTCAATGGTATCCTCAGCATCCTTCTGTAGAACCACATTTTGGTTGCTTCAAGTCTTTTTTTATTTTTGATGACATTGTCCAGGACTTACTGCCATATTGAAGGACAAACATCACATAACAATCCAGTACTTTCTTCTTTGTTTCCAGTGAAATTTTCCTGTCTCTTAACACTCTACTCAGCTTCTGGAATGCATTCTTGGCCATGCCAATACGCCTTCGGATCTCTGTATCACATTTTCCATCTTCTGTTAAAACACTTCCAAGGTATTTAAATTTGTGCACCTGTTTAATTTTAGTATCCCCAACTTGTAATTAGCTTTTTGGGCTCCTCTTTTTACTGATTACCATGCATTCCCTTTTCTTATAGTTTATATGTAGTCTTTTTTTTTTTTTATGCTTTCATTAACTATTTTCTGTAGGAAGCCATACAGTTTCTTTTATGTATCTGCTATCAGCACTATCATCTGCACATCTTGTATTCAGATTGTAGCCGACAATGATGAATCCTAGCAGGACTTCTAGAGCTCTCAGAATTGTCTCGCTGTATAGATTGAGTAGATCTGGTGAGAAGACACATCCTTGTTTTACACCCCTTTCTTTCTTTGTATATCTAATAAACTTGTTTCCTGTCCGTATAGGTTCCTGCTTACTCTGAGGTTTTTCCTGAATATATCAAGTTTGCCGAGTGTCTCTATCAAGTCTTTATGCCATACTTTGTCAAATGCTTTTGTGTAGTCGATGAAACACATGTACACATCCTTCTGCATTTGTATTGTTCTTTCTGATAACAATCTAAGCATAACTATCACATTCCTTGTTCCAGTGTCCTTGATGAAACAGCACTGTTCTTGTTCTATTTCCTGTCCGATTCTGCAGTGTACTCTATTCATCAGAATTATGGTGATGAGTTGTATTATGCAACACATTAAGCAGATTGTTCAGTGGAGTTCACATTTGTTTGCACTTGGCTTCTTAGGCAGTGCTTTTAAAGTCAACCTGCTTAGGTTGTCCAGGATTTTGCCACTGTTGTAGATTAATTAATAATTTCTGTGATTTTGTCTACTTTGCCATCATCTAATGCTGCCAACATGTCTATTACAATACCGTCTGGTCCAGCTGCTTTGTTTCTCTTCAGTTTGGTTAGAGCCACTTCCGCTCCAGATATAAATATTTCTGGTTGTCAGCATTTCTGTGTATTGTCAGTTGCACTCTCTTGTTGTGAAAGATTTCCTATATATTCTTCCCATAAAATCAATCAAAGGAAAAACTTTGGAGATTCATAGTGATAGAAGCAGTGGAAAACAAACTAATAATAAAGTTGTCACCTTTTGTAAGAGAAAAAAATCATAGCATCTCAGATAACTTCAAAAACAGTTAAAAAAAATAAAAATAGAAAAAATGTGTTACTGAGAGAAATTAAAGAAAAACATGATGCTGAAACTCTACTAAGGATGACCAAATTTCATGATATAATGGTAAGGTTCTACCCACACCAATTTTTAAATCTCACTAAAGACAGGGTGCTGAGAATTGAATTCTCACTGTTTACACTGGAGGAAATTAAGATCAATAATTCTATCAAAAGACAAAACATTACAGACATAAAAATCATATTAAAAAAAAAAATGATGATGCAACTACAGATACCAATATAACACAACCCCTTCATGACAATAAAGCCAATCTTGTCCCAAAATCTCCTCTTCACACAAACTTGCAGCTACATAAAAACTTTGGACACTCCTCGTCCCCTCTACTTTCACTGAGAGATTCACTATTCCCTTTATCTTCATCATGGTTTTTGTCTGCTTGAATAATTTCAATGTCTGCCTCCTTCAAGTTACCCTCAAGCTCTCGTAATGTTCCTGATTCAGCTTTGAGACCTGTGACCCTGTATCTATTACAGTTCTTATTTCTGATCCTCCCACTTATATCTCACAATGAAGTCCTTCTCCTTCTACCAACACATGAGACCCACTGTCTTTTTTTTGTTTTCTTGGCTCTCATGCCAACTGGCCATAGCATATCACCAGGGTCATCCATGCAGAGATCCCACTTTGGCCCCTTCCATTTGGGTGACTGAACCCTACTCATTTGACTTATCCTCCTTTGCCAAGGACAGCTTCTCTTCAGGTGACCTGGTCTTTCACAATACCAGCACCTCCTCATAGAGAAATTTGCTGCAAAATGACCCTCAAAGCCCACATACCTTTCTAGTTTTCCTGATAAGAGCCACCCTCCCTCTTACTACTGAGGTGATCCTCCTTATTTCTTCTCATTTTTGCAGGTTTCTTTTTGATTCTACATAGTGGGGCACCCCCCCCCCCCTATCAAGCCAATGCCATCTCCCTCTGTGACCTTTTTCACCACAGATTGCACAAGTGTCAATTTCAGTGACGTCAGAGACACATCCCTGCTTTGTTGACTAATTCATTGTCCTGTGACCTTCACGGCCACAAGTTCAGCAAACCAAACTGTATCTACCTGGTATGGATTCATAAAACCTATCCTACCATACATTGTAGCAAACACTTTCCTCTCTGAGCGCTTCTACGTAGAAATCAACCAACTGGGCTTGCATAACTGCATTTGCTTGGGGAATGCAATTTTAGCTAGCTTCTTGGCTTGAGCCCCCATTTCTCTGGGGGCCTCATCCCTCAAGTGAGTTAGCTTGAGTAGTGTCCTCATTGCTTCTATTGTTCATACTTTTGTTGGCAAACTCCCTCGTGATTCTCTCTCCTACCTATCTCTAGGGAATCTGTGAGTCTCCCTGCGGGAGCTGCTCTATAAACTCTGAGGCCTTCCCCACTGTGGCATTCCAAGCTACGTATATGTTCTCATGGTTAGTAGGCCCAAAAACAATCTGGGACTTATAGACTGCTAACAGCCAATCTTTCAATTCCTTGAGCTCCCCTCCAAATGTGTGTACCTGGGATTCCCCCAATATCCCCTTCAGATCAGTGGTGTGCTGCTGCTCTCCCACTTCTTATTCCCCCCCCCCCCAAACCAATCTGATCCCACCAACTCATGGTCTGCCATGCTAATGGACTTTCTAGAAAACTCTGAAAATTCAATAAGAAACAAGAATTTGTCCTGGTGAACACAACTACAAATTGGGAATCGAAGGGAATAACCGAAGAGTGTCTTACCTGATACTGCCAACTTGTTCTTGCTTGTTCTCATTGACCTGTTATCACTTGTTCAAGTCAACTTTGTTGTCACTTGTTCTTGTCAACTTTGTTCTCATTGGCTTTATCACGCGTTCTTGTCGACTTTACTTGTGGCCACCTTAGGGTCGAATCCTGGTCACAGCACCAAATATAATGACCTTTGGCTGCATCTAGTAAACCTCTCTGAGCTTTGGCCGATTCTGCCAACACTGTGTTGTTGATCTCAGATTAGACCAAGCAAGACTGTATATTACCACTTGACAAGGCTGTTTCAGGCATGCGAGGGATTGGTATATGATGAAAACCAGATTCAAGACCGCAACGACACAGTATAGATTTATATATATTAACATATTTCGAATAATTACAAGAATACAAGCAAGTCAAAATAAGTGACAAAAAAATCTGTTGGCTGGTATTTCAGTAGCACAATATTTGTGTTGTATTATTTCTACAGGATGATCCTTTATTTAACTTCCAGTTGGTTGAATTTGCAATATCTCTCTCTGATCATTTTCCTCTTATTTCTAGCAGCAAGTGAGTTTTTAGGCCGACTGTATTTCAAAATCTCTTTCCAAGCTGTCTCTCCAAGACGCAGGTGCCAACTAACTAATTCTCATCTTGCATTCTGATTTTGTTAAACAAACATCCCAACAGGGGTGGGGAAGAGGGATGTAAGGTTTCCATTTCCTTCACTGTAAAACTCTTACCAGCTCGAAATGAAAACAATTACATTCAACCACTTTTTGACTTCCAATAGAAGGGAAAAAAACATGCTCCCTGGATTTGTCTACCTGCTCTTATCATCTGTCCTGGTAATTCAGTACAGAAGAAATTGTCAAAGCTATATTTCGACCTAGGGTTACACATGGTCAAAACTCTTTGACATATTGTGGCAAGAATCACTTTGAGAAATTCACTTAAAAATAATTTCTACTCAGTATACTTCACATTTTATCCACTTGTTAACATTTCAGCTACTTTTCCCCCAACAAAAATAATTATATTTTACAATTTTACAAATTATTTTACAATTATATCCTACAAATCTCTTCTCATCTTGAAAATCACTTAAAAATTGATACCAGCCATCTGAAAATAGTTACACCAACACTTACATCTTTACTTTTGATGCTTCAAGACCATCACCACCAAATAAAAATTGGGTATACAGTTATCCTTGTAGAAACATAATCCATACACACACTTGTGGTTCAGTTACCAAATATATATATATATATATATATATATATATATATAAACACAGTATGAATAAATGTAAATGAAAGTTGATGTGGAAAATGTAGCTAACCATACAGATCAAATGAAATGAAATCAATGCTCTAATTGTAAAATAAATGTCAGAGGGCAACTTTCAGGAACTATGAAACCTTGAAAAAAGAAAGATATATTAAAAATTAAACATACTAAAAAAATTCCTTACTTGGATGCAAGGAAAAGTATCAAAACAAACTCCAGTACACCATCATATGCAAAAATTACCCAAACAACATCAAGCTATACCAATGAAAATCTAATATCAAACAATTACATGAAACACAAGAATTAACATTTTTAATTAAAAATTAAAAAACAAATTAAACAACTTCTAGCAATGAACAAAAACTATCCAAAAACAATTTAAATCTAATGCAAAATCTACTGACGCCTCAATGACAAAACACTTAAAACTATTCAAATGAAAACTTCCACAAACAGAAAACTGACACAACAAAAACCAATCACACCTCAATAAAAAACAAAATCAAGACACAGAATTAAAAACAAATAAACAGGATGACAATCCACAAAGATAATCAAAAAATGAGAAGAACCCAAATAATTAAGAACATAAAAAATACTCAGCAAAGACCATGTTCACAAACAAGGAAAACAAACCATATGGAATATATGGAAATAGATAGATAAAAAAAAAATAGTCATCCTTAAGATCCATTCACTACAATAAAATAATTACAACTCAAATGAACAAATGGAACACCACTCCTTACAATCCGAATAGAGTATGCTTGGAGGAGACCTTTCTTATAAAAAAAATGACTTTCCCCTCTTTAAAGGATAGATAACTTGTAGAATAAAACTATCGACCCATTGCACCAATAAGTTGCATTTGCAAGATGACGAAGAGAATGGTGAATGCTCAACTAATGTGGTACCTGGAGAAAAACAATCTCTTATCTAGCTACCAAAGTGGATTTTGGAAAAATCAAGTAACCAATTATCAACTTTTATGGCTAAAATCCTTTATGTGGTATCAATATTCTTCAATCTTGAAACAGCCTATGCCACTAAATAGAAGTATGCTATCTTAAAAGACATGCATGAGATGGAAATAAAAGGAAGAATGACTATATTCATCCAAAACTTCCTATCAAACCAAACATTGAAAGTAGGAAATGGAAACACATCAGACACACACAAGCAGGAAGCAGGGGTACCTCAAGGTAGCATTTTATCAGTTGCATTATTTTTGTTTATTATTAAAACCATTAGTACAGGAATTGAAAAATCCGTAAATGTAGATGATGTGTCAATATCATACTCATTGTCAGACATGCCTTCCCTTGAAAAATATGTACAAATATATTCAAACAAGATAGAAAAATGAATAAAAGAAAATGGATTTGATTTCTCCAAAACGAAAACTGTTTGGATGCATTTCTGCAAAAATTGAGCCTACCATCTCAATCCAAAATTAATATTAAATGGATACTTAATTCCCATAGTCCAACAAATAAAATATCTAGGAATTATACTAGATAGCAAACTTAACTTCAAGTTGCACATTGATTACCTTAAATGAAAATACCAAAATGCTTTGAAGCTTCTAAAATAATATTAAGACTGAATTGGAATGCTGACTAAATAGTAATGCTTCAAATATATAGGTCATGAATCAGATCAGAATTTGACTATGTATTATTTACATTGTGGTGCAGTGGATATTGGCTTGGAACGAGAAATCGGAAAACCAAGTTCAAAGCCCAGTTGAATTTCTTGCATTCACTTATGCACAAATACCCTTCAGCTATGGGTCAAATAACAGGACAGATTGGTTGGCAACTTATTGCGGTAAAAAAATCTTCTGCTCACTCAGTAATGTCTCTTTTGAGACATGATTGCCCAAGCGTGTATCATGCATGGCAGTTAACTGATAGGTTATTTACAGTGACACAAGTCTTAAAGTCTACAAACCATAAAAAATCAAGGACTGGATTAAGTCTCTGAGCCTTTCTGGCTTCACCTATGCAAAGTCTGTATTTAGAAACCAGGGAACCATCTATGGGAAAAACTATCCCTCCAGTATGCACTAAAACTACAATTCAACCCAAATAACTTAGCATACCACCAAAAAACATATGAACCTCATTATATCCGGTTTTATAGAAATAAACCAATAGCAACCTTGGCCTTCAAACAAATAACAAAGATTCTGATAATATAACACCAGTCACAGTAAATAAAGTAGCTCTATGGACAATCTCCAAACCTTGCGTAGATCTAACATGATTTTTTTTTTCTTCTTTGTTTCAATCAACAAAAGTGTCCATGAATAATTAAGAGACAAACCATTCTACACAGATGGATAAAAAATCCTAGATAGAATAGGCGCAACAGTCATAAACAGACAAAATCATAAACAAATCTTGGACCTAACTAATAAAAAAACAACTTTTAGGCAAAATTTGATTTATTCATCAACATAGTCCCCATCTAGGGTAATACACTGATTCCAACACTTCTCTAACAATTTGATGCCTTTTTTTGTAGAAGTTTTTCTTTGGCCTTAAAATATGCCTCAGTTTCTGATATCATTTCTTCATTGGAGCCAGATCTCTTTCCCTGGATCATCCTTTTAAGGTCTGCTAACAGCCAGTAGTAGCTTGGGGCCAAATCTGGAGAATAGTGTGGATGCAGAAGCAATTCAAAGTGTAATTCATATAGTTTTGCCCTCATTACGAATGACTTGTGATATGATGCATTGTCTTGGTGAAAGATCATTTTTTTCTTCTTCATTAGTGGCCTTTTTTTTATCCTTCAAACTCCCCAATAATACTATATAATATTCATTATTGATGGTTCTTCCTTTCTCAAGGTAATCGATGAACAAAACACTTTGTACATCCAAAAATATGGAGGCCAGCACCTTGCCTGCTGATGCTTGCATCTTTTGTAGCTTTGGATGGCTTTCACTTGCTGTTGTCCGCTCAATTGACTGCCAATTTGACTCTGGAGTGAAGTGGCGGATCCATGTTTCATCCATTGTCACATATTCATGCAAAACTCCTTTTTGTTGTGCTGAAACAGTTGTAAACAACACTCTTAATCATTGAAGCATTATTGTTTTTGATCAACTGTGAGCAAATGTGGCACCCACTTTGAACACAGCTTTCTCATTGACAAATGTTTATGCAAAATAAGGAATACACTACCTTCTGATATGTTCAACTCCTCTGTTATCTCACGTAACTTTAATTTATGATTGACCAAAATGAGTTTGTGGATTTTTTTGGTGTTTTCCAGGACAACTGCCAATTTTGGGTATCCTGAGTGTTCAGCAATATTGTGTCTGTACAACCACGTTTAGAGTCAGTATACCACCTCTTAACTGTTTCTTCCAGCTGAGCAGAGTCTGAATAACACTTATTATATTTGCTTTGCTTGAACAGTATTTTCCCCCCATCAGAAATCAATTCTTTATCAACACATCAAATTCAGGTTTTTTTCACTCATTTGAAAATTTGCAACAGTAGCTTCACTTAAATAATTGTAATTTGTAAACTAATATTCCAATTGGGCCCAAATTTTGTCACATGCCATTTGAAGGGTTAGTACTTCATAAAAATCATATGGATTTTTTATTAGTGGCACCATCTATATGTCAGGCCTGGAACTTATTGAGTGATGTGTTAATGTGTCCATCTTTAAAGCTGAACTACAAAGCATTCATTAAAATGGCATTTAGAAGATAAGAAGTCTAAGAATAATATAAATTTCTTTTCTAGTTTAATAGCAATTAAAGAAAAGTACACAAACCATGCCTATATTTAAAAAATCCTAGAAACTTGACAGTTAATAAAGCGCAAAACAATGACATTAGCTTGAATTTCTAGCCATATAAGCATCAAAGGAAATCATGAAGCTGACACACTGGCAAAAGAGGCAACGAGAATGAAAATAATCAACATCAACTCCCTTATACAACCCCCCCCCCCCAATAAAAAAAAAATTACACAATACATCAAAAGAAAATGGCAAGCAAATGAAACAGGTTCTCAAACAATAAACTATATGAAGGTCAGTCAACAATAAGAAAGAATATAGAGCCACTGGCTGACCAAGACATAGTGCTCAACAGGATAAGAATTTGACACATTCACCTGATGCACATGCACACGCATGCTCAAGGCAGAAACTACACCTCAGTGTACCCACTGCATCCAATTTCTCACAGTCAAGCATATCTCCATAGAATGTATGAAGCACAAAAAAAAAAATTGTGTAGTTACTCAACTATTGCCAAGCATAAAATCTTAACATGTTCTTCAAAAATGTATCTCTTACCCAAATAAGGTATATTAAGAAAATAAAATATTTCCAACTTCTACAGAAAACGGAGCTTGGACTTTGAAACATACAACTTATGTTTTGAAATACTCCTAAACTATACAACTTGTGAAATTTTGAAAAAAAAAACAAAAAAAAAATTAATAAAACTCTCAGCCACTTACAATGTTTAGAAACATTCCTGAATAATATAAAAAAAAATTCAGTTTCAGCATTAAATGACCCAAAGGAATTGATGTGGTAGTAAAACAAATAAACAATCAATCAATTTTGCATACTAATAGCTGTTACACTATTTGCACATCCTAAAAATTGTTTTTGTTAAAAAAGAAAAATGTAACATGTGAAATTAAAAATCTTCTTGTTTTTAACTTTGCTGGAAACTGTTTTTGTATGTGTTAGCTGTTTTAAAATTGCATTTGACATGAGGTTTTCTGATGTAGTAGGCATTGAAAAAATATTAGATATTTTAAAACTTTTTCACTTATCATGTAAGATTATTTTTATAAAGGATTGTTTTATTTGTCTTTTTTTGTGGTCAATTATTATGAGAACCTCTACATGGCATAGTGGTCAGTTATTAGTAACTAGTTTGAGTCTTGATGGGTGCTTTATACTTGTGGTTTGTGCCTAAACCAAGAGTACCTTGAATTGTAGTCAATGAGCTAGTCTGATTGACTGTTCCAAGTCAATGATTTTTTTGATACCCTATACTGGTAATGGTGTGTTAAACTCTAGCAAATTAAAGACATTATGGCATAATGATTAGGACTCGTGTCTTTCAGGTAATTTCCAATGTGTTTGAATTTCACCAGATATCTCTAGTGGTCAAATCTGATGATTTCTTATCAGAGGTATTTCGACTATAACTAGTTTCTCATCTTCCAGCATGGCTGCTTATTTCCAAGTATGCATATCTACTTGACCCATTTGTATTTCTTCAACAAACACTGAGCCAACCTGTGGTTTATATTGCAACTATATTGAACTGACATCAGCTGCAGTTCAAATGTGTGCTTCACATGGGCCACATTCAACACAGACCATTTTGAATTTGAAGTTGTCCAACTCCTAGGGTAGTTGTAAACAACTAGAGTCTGCCCTGTTATTTAGCCCAAAGTTGGAGAGAGAAGAGGTAGATTTACACCTTTCCCAAGGGTATTTGTGTGAAAGTGAATGCAACAATCTTGTATGGAATTTGAACTATGTTTGTCAATTTCTTGTTCCAAGACTAACCATTACATCACTTGCACATCCAAACTAATGACTGCTTAATAAATATCAGTATATAAATTATTTGCTTGTTTAAATTCAGTTAAAAATTTGTTGGGAAACACATTACCAATTTTTTTCATATTTAGTAACATGTTTTCTTAACACTGAATTAGAAAATCCACTTTATGGAAAAGGTTTACAAAGAAACAATCTTTTACAATATTAGTTGCTTATTTTGAATTGTAAATGATTTTTATTTTTATGAATTCCTGTTTCTAAATAATATTTGTAGCATATTTTTGGAGATTAAAATTTGCCTTATCACTACTAACTGAACATTTATCCTGAAAGTACTTACTGATCATTTTAAAGTTTGTCTATTTATAAAGTTTTGTACAACAAAGACATAAGTTAGTTTAATGTACACACCCACACTTCTCTATTTCCTTTGACTCTTATTTCTTTTTCCCAGTCATTGTATACTTTCAATTCTTAGAATTGTCTAGAGATCAGATTTCCTTGTCATGCTATGCTTTGCCCTATGAAAATTTATGGGATATTTTAAAATAATCATCTTTACACATGGATACCCATTTAGATGACAGATTTTTAAAATGCAGTATAAAAATGTCTTTGTAAATAAAACAATATATAAACAAACTGCTTTTTTTCTCCACTTCAAAATGCTTGACTTTACATGACTTATCAATATGCTAGGTATTTGTTTACCATTAACAGGGTTGTGGTCTTTATAATCCTTTAAAAGATTTTTTTAATCAGTTAAAAACTAAGTATATTGGAAATTACCATTTTTTTCATGGAGATTTAAATATTTTTAATTTTGATAATGAAATGTATGAATTGGGATTTTAATTTTAAGAATCTGTTTTCTCAAATCAACCTCAAAATTCCTTTTTTCTTTTCCTTTTCTTTTCAATTTTTTTTTACACTCAGATACTTCAATAGCATTATGCTAACATATTGATCTGTCATTTGCTTAGCTCTAAGTTAGAGGTTCAGATCAGAGCAGGGTTCACTTAATTTTATGTTTGCTTTAATTGATTTTATGAATGATAAATTGTTGCTTATACATTTGTTTAGATCTTAAGTTAAAATAATGAATTAAATGGTATATATTTCTGAGTCAAATGTGTTCAAAAGTAGTTCATGCAAAGATGATGCTGGAGTAACATTGTTTTCTCATTGTAACCTCTGATCAGTGGGAGGCTTAATTAAATATGACAGGACAAAAAAAGCAACATTACTTAGCAGATGAGAAGTGGTATTGAGAGAGAAATTGATTCAGTGCTAAGCTTGTAACCCATTTTCTTATGGTTTACTACTTTCTTATTTACCATGGTATTGTTTTGTGCTTTAAAAGTAAGGAATGTCTCTTTCTTAGTTAAAAATCACTATTTTATTCTATACCAAAAAAAAAAACATACTTTCTTTGTTGTTCTAATTGGGGTGTAAGATGAAATGCATCTGCAGTTTCACAATATAGATTTTAATTCATGTTTATTTTTCTCAGCTGTACCAGGATCATCTTCCCACTAAAATTTGCCTTCTGAAGATTTTTTTGATCTGGCTAAATTAATAATGTGGTGATGCAATAAATGCTCTGTGCTATAATCTCATTAAATCAAATTATTATAAGTGTATCCAAGTATAAATTGAAGTACAATTAATAATACTGGATTTGATATAGTTTTATAAAAAGACAAAGAATATGGTTCTCATAAGTGCAGATTGTTAACTAATTTCTCTCCAGAAATTGAAGGCATATAGAAAAAAAACTAACAAAAATCTTATCTTCTATTGGCCATTCATGCATACTTAAGAAGGTAAATTGTGCAGAACTTACAAATTGATCCTGGGATGATTATAGTTAAATTTCCTTATTAAGTATATGATTGATACTTCAATATTCATGATTATTTATTTGAAAGCTGACACAATTGCAGATTGTTTGTTAATTAAATAATTCTTGTGATTTTAAACTATGTTTTTAAGCCATATGAAAAAGCTAGCTGATGCCAACAATTTTTTCTCACTAACCCAGACATCAATCAAAATTTTTTTTAGAAAATTATATGTAAAATGTAGTTACAATTTAATTGCAGAAATTATGCCTACTTTTAAAAAATTAAATACAATTATATAAATTTCATATTTTTTCAGTTGTTAAGTATGATTTTTGGTGATGATATGAATAAAATTGAATTCTTAATATGTATTGAAAATTGAATAAACATTTTTGGGCCTCTCTCTGTTAACCTTGAATTGTTTATCTGGATTTTTTTTTCCCATTAAAGTTTTATTGTACTTAACTACTCTGGACTGGAAAATCATCAAACTTTAACAGTTTAGTCTCCCTTTCTCCGATAAAATATTGATAGTGTTTTAATTTTTCTCTTATTTTCTTGACCTGACATCTAAATTTTCATCTTTATTTAAAGACATTATTAAAATTACTGTTGAAGGTTATCAAGGTGAACATACCTTATGAGGGTTTACACAATCTTTTGTTGACTAAGTATGTGAAGCAAAACAGTTATACATCGGATGATCTGGTATTTAGCCTTTATTAAGAAGCTTAGTTTAGAAGCTTTGACATGATGTATTGGCGATATTAGTCTGGTCATAAGCAACACTTTCACTTTCAACCTGCTTATTTGATGCATCTGTATTGATGTTCCGCTCTATTGTTTCTATTAAATTAACTGCCGCTAATATTGCAGCATTGTTTGATAATTTTGGATAACCTTTTTATACTTGTCTACTTCATGTCCCACCTCCTGAAGAATCTCCTTCAAGTGCATCCTTATCAAAATGGACTGACAAAAGAACTATTTGGGAAACATTTAACATATAGTTATTCACCTGAAGAGCAGCAAAAAAAGGTGGTAATAAAATGCACAAATGTGGGTTTATATAAGATTCATGATGCATACATTACTGTATTAAAACTGTTTTTAAATATTTATTTTAATTTTTGTTCATTTAACAAAGATTTTTATTTATTTTTTATTTCAAAGCATCCATTGGAGCCCTTCAATGTATATATATGTTTTAGCTTATTTTTTCTATTCTACTCACTCTTTCTTTTAAATCTTGGATTGGGTCCTGGCTGGTTTTGGGTATTTTTTCCTTTTCTTCCTCAAAGTGTATTTCCTGGTAATGCTTTATTTTAATGTTGGTTAAAAAATGATTTTTTTTCTAAACTAATATCAGTCTTATTTAATAAAATGGTTTTGTTACACCTAATTAAAGAAATAAATTCTCTTATGAAGAAAATTAACCGAAAACACTTGATTGCATTTTTTGTTTTTTTTTTTGTTTTTTTTTTTGTTTTTTTTGTTTTTATATATATATATATATATATATATATATATAATGGTTATGATTAAAATTATCTAATTTTACAATTAGAGAACCTTTACAAAAATTGCTTTGTTAATTCAATTAGGAAAAGATTTAAGTATCAAGGTGGTGGAATTTAAAAAAATAATTTTATGCTACTTATCTGCCTCACTATAATTTCAATTTTTTTTTTCCAATTTTATACTATCTCATAATAGTTGTTATATTTTCATACATTAAATCTAACAATTAATTTTGGGACACAATTAAATATTATTAAAAACAAATTGTCTTTTTTTTTTTTTTTCCATGTTTGATATTTTCTTATTGGGTTTTGATTTTTATCTAATTTTAAGATATATTGAAATTCTGGAAAATCTTCAAAATTGTATCTTTATCTAAAATATTTTAGTTCACTAATTTTATTCATAATTTTGTTTTAAATTTTACTTGTTTATTTTACTTTAATTTGATTTTATTTTGTATGTTTCTTTTCAATATTTTATATTGTTTTTTATTTTAAATTTTAATTTGAACTTGAAGATTTAATGACCTAATTGTGTTTTTAAATATCAGAAGGCATACCCGAATATTATGTTAGCTAATTAAATGTATATCACATTTTTAAAAATGTGAATGACTCATTTTCAAATTTCAGTAATTATGCAAAAGCTATCTTTTTAAAAATAGTAAAATAAAAACTGACTTTCTAACTAATGAAAAATGAACATAAGGAACACACTTTTTTTGTTCATTCTTTGTCCATAATGATTGAGTTATATAATTTGAAATTGTACTAATAGTTTGATAACTGTTTGATTTATTTTGTTAGTAAAATTCATATTTATCACAATATAGAAATCAAATAAGCAGGAAAAATAGATATTAGTTTTGTATGACACAAGGCCACAATTATGGGACACTTTCTCATTGAGCTGCTAGTCTAGCTTGTTAACCAATTCACTATGGTGAGGTGTTCAGTTATATAAAATCATTGATGTGCCATGCTAGGTCTTTCAAAGCATTTTTTTCTTTGGGTAAGAGGGAATACCTGATAATATGCCATGAGTCTTGTAACCCATAAGGGTCATACAGGTATAGTTTGATGAATCCCACCTCTCTTCAGGTTGGTTTTGTATTCAGTTTTTTTTCTCCTAGTTTCCCTATCAAGGATAAAAAATTCAGTCTGCTCTATTTGTGGGTTTAAATTTAGAGATTATATTCAGCAGATTGTAGTGTCCAGAGAGATATTCATACCTTCAAGGTTATTAGGGAGAAGAGAACATGCATTAACTCAATTGGAATTGAACTTGAGTTTGCTGATTTAAACATTTATTAATGGATAAAACAGAATTTTCTTTTTCTTTTTTTGTGGGGGTGTGTGGAGGGATGGGTCTTTTAAATTCCCTATGCCTTGATCATTTACTTTTACACAATGAACAAAGTGATTTTTCCCAAGGTACACAGGGACTATCTCAGCTGGAATTGGAACTTGAATCATTAGTTTTTTCTATCGATTAGGGCAACTCTAAGCTACTATAATAGTTGAATGCTTCAATGTAATATTCCAATTTATCATATTGTCAAATTATTTTTCTATTCAATGTACTAAGCAAGAGAAATTGACAGTGATTTCCATTTTAAAACCAAAGGCCTCAAAACATTTTTAGCTTTCATCTAATTTTAATGTTGGAATATTTTTAATATCATTGAAGAATTATGTTGTTTACAAAGCCCTCACAATATTTTCTTTTTCAAATGAAATAAATATGGCCATTATATAAATCAATTCACGGTGTATCAAGAATTACCTTTTGTCATGCCGACTGTTTTGTACTAGAAGATAAAAAAAAACAAAAACAATAATAAAGTTAATCAATTGGAAAATCATATCTGCTAAATGGTATTTTCTCATGTTAAAGATCCTTAATGATCTGAGTAGATATGAATCTACAAACATGAACAGTCTTGCACTTCTGAAACATCTCTCATGAAATTATTTCACGTATAACACCAATGTGGTGGAAGAGTTTCCTTCTGGTTAGGATGGGGGAGATCTAAGCTAACCATTATATGTTTTCCTTTAAAAAATAAATCATGCAGGGAGCTTTGAAGCAAATTATGACCCAGCTATTATACAATCATTGTTGTCTAAAAAATGACTAGAAAACCAGTATTGAAGGTAATATGTAAAAATAAAAACCATTGAAGGAACAAGTGAACATTAAACTATTTCCTTAGGAAGTAAATTTGATTTGAGCAAAAGTAAAAATAGATAGATTATTGGCAAACTTGGACCTTCATGCCTGCAAAATTTCTATTGATACCACTATTATTTTAATTATCTTCACTCATTTGCAATTCTTATTGTTTTAACAGGTGATTAGAATAATTGTAATAAAACTTAAATATATGAAAGTGAATTTATACATTTTCTATGTTCTTGGGAATTGTGAACAAAAATAATAAACACTATTAGATTGTTTGTTGGAATGGCTGGTAAAACATCAACTAATTGCCAATTAATAAGAGTTTTATAACTGGCTCACATATTTTAATAAATTAGTAAGTGTTCATAAATTTATGAAAAAAAAATTCATTTTTATTTCTTTAGAAATCAGTAAATAATAAATATTTCATTGCATTAGTTTTAATTGTATTTTTAGAATGTTGTAAATATAAAATTATATATTGATAAAAGACAAAGTAATTTAATAACATATTATTGGTATATAAGCACCTCAACATCATGCAATACTGTATTCTCATATGGTTATTATATATGTTACCTATCCTTTGATATATTAAAGCAGGAACACTGAAAAATAAAAACTAGGCATAGAATTTAAAGAAGTGGAAAAGAATCTCTCATTTTTATTATGAATATTAAAATTTGTAACACATTTGCAAAAAAGTAGTTAATTTTATCAGGTATAATTATATTGGTTCATATCAATGAGAGAGGAATTATTTGGTCACTTGATTATCTTCTTTTGCAAATAAACATTAACACCGGTCATCATTAAAATAGAAAATTTGTTCTGTTCTTTTAATATGACAGTAAGTCTTGTGCTGTATTTAGTAGATAAAGTTCATGTAATACACTTACCTTTTACAATACCCTGATTAGAATATATTGAACTGAATTGAACACTATACTTTTTATGTTAAAGATATGGTAAATATTCTATTTTAATATTTCTTGAATGCTTTCCCAGCTGACTTTTAGCTTAGTGCTGAAATCTGTTGACAAATGGTTAAGGAAGAGATTTAAATACTGATATTGAAAACAGTAATTTGAAAAGAAAATGAACATCTAAACTTTCAAAGCTGTGAGCTTAATATTTTTATTATTAGAAACTTTCTTGCATCAAATTGATGAAAAGTAGGAAGTCTTTCAATTCACATCAGAGTTAGGATCAGTGTTAATTTCTTGCTATAATAAATCTAAAATAAACATTCTTAATATTTATACTGTTTACATTGTTGGACTGTTGTCCTCATTTTCATTGTCATATTCATGGCATTTCGGTTGTTATATAACCTGGCCTTCTACAGCTAATATACATAGGAATTTCGAACCAAGCTCTTTATATCATCTACTGTTGTAGATTGTTCTAGTTTCACATGCCATGCCTTTTCTGGATATCTCAGTTTCAGTTATTTTCTTTTAGTAACTCAACTGTCTAAGTTCTGCTATGGCCAGGTGTTGAACTCAAAACTTTTTTGATCAAATCACTGGATTACTTCAACCAATGCTTTTCTCCACTGGACCATGTGTCTTTGATGATATGTTTAATACAGAAAATATGATAATGTATATTTCAGCAAAATTTTTAATTGATATTAAAAATGACAGGGTTTTTCTTTTTCTTTGTTTTTTTTTTTTTTTTTTTTTTTCATGTACAGGAGAGTATTTGGCTCCAGTCACTGTAGAAATTGTCCAAATGTTAGATGTATGGTTGAAAGCACACTATCACAGACACAAAAACAGTATCTATAATCTCGACACCTAAACACATGCTCTATTGTATGTAATCAAACAAAGTTAGCTAAAAAGAAACCAACAAATCTTTGTCATTTTTCATGTAACATATCTCTAAAACAGCCCTTAATATAAATACATAGTCATATATAAGGTTTGTTAGAAATGTATCTATTTTTAATCTTTATAATTAGTTGTGCAGCCTTGGTCTAATCTTGTAATAAAGGGCATTACTATATATATGTTAACATAATCTACTGAAGATTTTTTCAACTTTTCAATCTGATTGTACAGTATGTGATATTTACATTCACAATGACAAAGTATGTAGATTCTTCAGGTATCATACAGGTATTTCAACAAAATTAAGTGTCACTCATATCTATCAGCTTTGCTACTCTCCTGATTTGGCTCACTGCCACTTCTGGTTTTTCCTAGCGTATAAATCTGCATTGAAATACTGTGGAAGGGGTTTGGGAATAAGTTTGATATCACAAAAGAAGTACTTTAAAAGAAAGTAAGGCGCTATTGCCATAAATACTTAAAAAAAAAATTTATTATTAAATGAGGAGGTGTTTTCTGGGTAAACATTGTATTAATATATGCATTATAAAATTTTGAAATCTAATGGCAAGCAAATTCATAAAATAAGAAGTGTCAAATGTTTAAGATTTTTATATGTAATACTGACTTCTGTTTTAAAATTAGTGTATATCAAACAATATTTGCTTATATATATATATATAGAGAGAGAGAGAGAAAGAGTTATGCCACCTATTGATGTATTTACAATTATACTGCTCAATGTATATTAAAGCAAACAGAATTTCTGGCAATAAAATGCTCACTTGTTATCGTCTGCCTTCTAATACCTGTTCTTTTATTGTTCTCTCTAAGTATTCTTTTTCTTATATTGTTTCTCATTCAGTAACCCCTTGTGTCACATTGGCTTTACTGCCTTGCTTGGGGTGAAATGATGAAAAAAAATGTAATATCTTCTGATATAAATGAGTATCAGAATGTATATTTTATACATGTTTATATTGAATCATAAAATATACATTTTGTAATAATGAGTGAACAATTAAAAACACCATGTCAATCTATAAGTATTATGAACTTCAATTACTTTACACACACACACACACACACATATTTATTGTTTAATTACTTAGATTTCGGTCATAATAAAATTAGACCAGTGCACATTTGTATTAAAGTGTTCAATAAAATTATATTGTAGAACTTATATTGTCTTCAGGTGATTTGCAATAACTGATTTTATCATCTCCCCCCCCCTTAACGCTCACATGATGGGGAATTTTTTGAATGCGTAATTTTTAAAATTACAAGAAATTAACATTTTCATCCATGGTTATATGAACCTAATAGGTATTTTTTGGTATGGTTATACTTAGTTATAATTTCTATTCTTTCATTCAGTAATTCATTTTTGTTTGGGAATAACATAGTAGTTAACTTTTCTTCCTGGCACAGTCTACATATTTTGCCACTGTTGTGGCTTGGCTGTTTTGACTATACTCTGTGATATGTCTGGGTCTTTTCCATATTTTGATTTCACTTTCCATACATGGCTAGCCAATTTTGTACAGTTTTTTTTTAAGTTTTCTATTTTGAATGTAAACTTGTGATTGAACAACCTGGTCTTAAAGGTGTCTTTGGTTGAGATATATATATATATATATATATATACACACACACACAAGCATATATTTTTAAATTAATAATTTGAAAAAGGTGATCATATTGGGAATGTTCTTATGGCTTGGAAATTTTCAGACTATAACTGTTGTTAATTATAACAATTCCTTCTTATACTATATATAAATGGTAGATTGAAACTTGAGTAACATATACAAAAGAAATATTAACTTTGAATAAGGACCAAATACAGAATTAGTGCATGTATTAATATGCTTTTTCTTAGTTTTATACCAAATAAATTTTTGATAAGATTTTAAAATTATTCAAATCATTTCCAAATTAAAAAAGAAAGCAAGTCACATAATTGCTGACTTTATACACTCTGGTATTTCTTCATGTGCCATGACCCTTCAGGACATAGACAATCATGACTTTACACAATTTCCTGTTTCTTGTTGCTCTTAAAATTTATTTTTCTGTTATTCATTTACTTTCCTGTTTTGCTATGCATTTACTCAAGCTCACTAAAGTATGTTATGCATTTTCTTTTGTCCTCTTTACATTCTATATGTCCAGTCAGTATCAGATTTTCTAAGCCCTCTTTCCTCATGCTCATGAACCCTCAACTGACATCTTCCTGATAAATATTAGCTCTCTTTTTCTGATTTTCTGCAAAACTTTGTCTTTGTTCACATGTTCAGTCTATGGTATCCTTACATAGTGCAATATTTTTTTGCTTTAAGTCTCCTCTTCATCTCTGAAGAGATCGTCCAACACTTACTGCCATACAAGAGGACAGCTATCACATAGAAGCTCAGTACACTTTTCCTTGTTTCTAGCAAAATTTTCCTAATTCTTGGTACTCTGCTTAGCTTTTGGAATGATTCCTTGGCTATCCTTTTACACCTTCAGATCTCAGTGTTGTTCTTTCTGCACTTTGTTAAAACGTTTCCCAGATATTTAAATTTCTGTACATGTTTGGTTTGGGTATCTCTGTATCTGCTTTTTACACTTTCTATGTATTTTTCCTTAGATTTGATTCATTCAAGAATTTGTTATATTGCAATTTAGATACTGCTTTAGTCTTTTTAAATTTTTGTAGTTTCACTCTTATCTTCTATATCACTGGAAGATGATTGTATCTACAGTCAGTACTTGTATATATTTTGCAGTGTAGATCTGCATTCCTGAATGGCTTATTGATAGCTATATAGTTGATCTAGTTTTTGTTTTTCTTCTGGGCTTTTCCATGTCCATATTCATCTTGGGTGTTCTTGAAACCAGGTGTTGGCTATTATTGGATCATTTGCCTAGGCAAACAGAAGTGGCAGGAAGTGACATCACGGTAGCAGTAAGAATGACTTTCCAACAGTTTTAATGACTTAAAGGATCATTTTTTTCCCCAAATTTTACTTTTCATGCTTATCATTATGAACAGGTAATTCATGAATAAAATGTGTTTAAAAATTCTACTCAAGATCAAAGAATTTGTATTCGTTTCTTAGTTTTTCCACAAATTCCATATATGACGGCCTGTTTGAAAGTAAATTTTAAATGTCATTTTTAAAAAGAAATCTACAAATGACTTTTGTTTTTATTTCACAAGGAAATTTGTTTAGCAGAAAACTGGTATTTCCATGCATTTTTTTTTCTAAATGAAACATTTTCATTTTAAACTATTTATATTGTTCAGACAGTTGTCCTTATCTTTGCCATATTCACATTTTAGCTGTTCTAAACTCCAGCTTTCTTCAGGTGATATTTAGTGGAATTCATACACTGATGTCCTCAAGGACACATGGCCCAGTGGATAAAAGCATTGGTTGAAGTAATCCAGCAACTTGACTCAAAGAGTTGTGAGTTCAACACCAGGCCACAACAGAAGTGAAGAAAAAACTTGGAGAGTTCAGTTACGAAAGAGAAATAACTGAAACTGAGATATCCAGTAAAGCCATAGTATGTGGACAAAATAAAGGGTTCAAAATTCCAATGTAGATCACCTGAAGAAGACTGAGAGTGCAATGGCTGAAATGTTCGTAATATGACAATAAAGATGAAAACAACAGTTTAAACAACATAAATACCTCAGAAATATAGACAAACATTTTCAGTGTTTTAAATCTTTTCACTATGCTTTCCATTGCTTGATTTTTTTTTTTAATACTAATTTTAAATATTAATGTTCATGGGTTTAATTTCTGAAAAGTAAGTTAATTTTTTTCATTTGGTTATTCATTTTCTTGGATTAACTCTTTATCTTTTTATTATTGGTTATTATTAAAATCATGATAAAATGTATACTCTAATTATATAAATTTAATAGCTGTGTATGTTTTGAAGAAGTCTACAAGATAAAATAATTACTGTGGCCAATCAAAATATTAATACCTTTATTTTATTGATTACTGATTCTGTAATAAGACTGCAGTAAGAAATTTTATTCTTTATAAAAAAACAAACATTTCTTGAACAAACCTAATATTTACTTCCTGTTGTGTGAATCATTTGATCCTGTAAGGTGTATGCTAATTATATCCAAAGAAGAGGAATTATTTTTTAGAATTTGTACAGTGGTTTTTTTTTTTTGTTGTTGTTGTTTTTGTTTGGTTAATGATTCTTTTTTATTTATTTATTTTTGCTAGAAAATTGTTTCTTATTTTCTAGCTAAAGGTTTTTGAATGCCTAAAATCTACACAACTCTCCCGATTAACATTTTAATTCTATATGTAGTGATACTGTTGATTTGTTGGTTTTCACAAATAAGTAAAACAATGTAAGACTTAATCAATACAAACCAAAACAACTATCATTTGTAAGGCCTGCTAGAAAGAATATATTGGAGAAACCTCAAAGAGTTTAAAAGATATATGAACATAAAAGAGACATTTAAAATAAGCACTCTAACCACAATTTTGACATAAAAAATGCTACTCTAATTAAAAGAGAAAATAAAAATTCTCTAAAACAAAAATAATGAAAATGTTTAAAAAGTGCTTTAACCACTAGTTCATCCACAGTAAATTTACATTCAGGTTCTTATGTTTCACCATTCTTAGCAGATTTTCTGTTATCACAATGTGAGATATTTAATAACAAAGATGACAAAGAAAAAAAATATATAGATGAATTTGGCTAGATTGCAAAAAAATAAAAATTTTTAAAATTTTTAAACTCCCAGCATCTCTTATTTGTGCATGTGTAATCACAACATAAACAAACCCAGTCCAATGAACTCCTAACAGATAAAAAAAATTTTTAAAATTGTCAAACATTTTTATTTTTCAAAACTGTTCTTGATAGAAATAAATTTATATTGTTATCCCATAAATAAGTAAATATGAATAGACACTTAGTTTTTATATTGCATGTAAATATTCTCATTTTACAAACAGTTATTAGAAATGATAAATGGACAGTATTGTTAACTTAATACTTATAAAAGATACTTGATACTGAATATTTTTCATTGGTCTGTTTCAAACAAATTGGTAAAATGCTTAAAATTTATTTAATAGATTTAAAAGTGAACAAAACTGTTAATTTATATTGAAAGGGATGAGATAAAAAATATGAGTTTGAAAAATATAGACTTAAAGTATAAATATTTACTGTATAACTTATTTTGAGTTTACAATTCTTTTGTGAGACTTCATTAAAACAGTTTAAGATTTGAACTCCTTAAAGTCCACCTTCCTGTTTTTAGGATGGTGAGCTTTAATGGGTTATTGGTAGAGACCTATAATTAATATCAGATTGGTATTGATTGGTTAATTAAAGAATAAAATCATATGTAATTTTTATTACTTTTTTTAAATACATGGACGTTTTACTTTTCTATTTTTATTCATGAACAAGTCTCCCCCCCCCCTCTCTCTCTCTCTCTCTATATATATATATATATATATATATAAAAACTATAAGAATATTTTTAATTTCATTTTGTTAATATACAGGAGCTTTAAAATGTTTTAGAAATTGAGCAGCTGTGTGCATTGTCAATATGAGGTTTTTGGGGTGGGAAGCATAGTAAGTTCTTCAACCCCAGTTTGTCTAGCTTAGCTTTATTATTCTGCTGCCAATAGAGAAAATGGGTTATTCTCAGACCTATTTCAGGATAAGTACAATCACCATCAGCTGTAACACTTGTTTCCTGTGAAGGATAATGTATATTAGCAACCTTCATTTGGTATATTACCAGTCTGAAAAAGTGTGTGGATTTTTATTTCGAGATGAACTGGCTCAAATTTGGCGGCTAACTATTGATTGACCAGAGTAAGTAAAAAAGGGGGGGGGTTAACTATTTTGACTACTTTTTTTAATTTAAAAAAAAAAAAGCCAACTTTTGTAATCTTGATACAATATATGGTCTAAGAATGAGCTTGTTTTTACTTTATAGTTAATTTCTTTGTGTTTTTGTACCAGCAACAGAAGATAAATCTTTTATATTGTCTTTCATGTTTAAGGATGATAAATATGCATGTTTTTTTTTGTTTTTTTTTTAATCATATCACCCCGAGCAAGGCGGTAACGCCACTGATGTGCAGGGGTCTACGTAAGAGTGAAAAGATTGGAAAAGAGAAAGCCAGTAACCACATCCTAAACAGGAAACAAGGGATGAGCCTCTTCACCTGTTCAATAGGCATAGAAAGAAAGGAACAGCTTTATTGATATAAAATAAACTAATGCTTAAGATTAAGATCTTTCCATGTGTGTATGTTTGGTCTTTAGGTTGGAATAAATTTCAATATAAAATTGTAAATATATGTATGTACACTGTTTCCCAAGAGTGTAAAACTTTGGATTTTCCCCCCACTTTTTGTCATGAAAATTTTGAATTATTTCCAAAAATTATTGACACAAAAAGATTACAAATTTTGAAAAAAAAAAAAATGTAGTGACCTAAAGAACAAATTGCAGAACTCAAATCAAAACATGTGTTCACCTAAATATTTATTACATCCAACAGCTGGTATATAACGTATCTGAAAATATCTATTCTTCAAAATAAAGTATAAAGAACAATACTGAGTGGTAACAGGTTATTAGGTGCCATCAGAACATAACTCCTGATGAACAAACTCATTTTCTAAGTATTGCTAATAGTCAGACTAATCTGTTAATAACCTAATTTTTAATTAAATTTGATGGGGTGAGTATATTTCATACTTATGTTTAAAGAGTGGGTATAAGATTTTATTTTGACATGCTTTGCCATAGAGGAATAATTTATAAAAGTAGTCTCACACACTAATGAATCCAATCTTTAATGGATACATGTGACTTTGTGTCGTACTAAAAAGAGGTATGTAGATGTTGATATGGGTGTTTTTTTTTTGTTTTTTTTGTTTTTGTTTTTTTGGCTGAGCCTTTGAAGTGATGATAAAAGTAAAATTGTCTCTCCCTCTTTTTTTATTTTATATTTCTTTACTTGTTTATATTTGAGAAAATTGCAGTTTGGAGCTCAACAGGAGTAAATTTTCATATTCATGAAAAAAAAAAATTTTTTTTTTTCTTCTCTTACATATTAAGTAATTAGAATCAATTTTAATCGTTATAAATTTATATTTCTGGTTTTATATGCATTAATAGCATTTTTGTTAAGGTTTTAAATGTAGCAATTTGATTATAACTAGAGACACCTTGACCTGCAGTTTCATTCGCTATACCCGAGATTTTTTTTCTAGTTAGTGTTAGAAGCTTCAGTTATCAGGAAGTCAAGAACATATTTCTTTATCTTATGTACTTTTTCTGAATTCAGCAACATATCTTATAAAAAAAATTCATCCTTTTTTTTAAAAAAATTTCTTTTATTTTTAATGGTGTCTCATAAAAATTAAATAGGCTCAACTTGCTTTGAAACTTAGTAATTTTAATTTTTTTCTCTGTATTAAATAAATTTTTATTAATGAAGTCAATATCTTTGATTTGTAGTCTGTAGAGTTTTTTTTTTCTAGACAATCATCAAACTGTATTCAGTGTCTGTTGCAAAAATTTTATTCGTGTTTACATGCCAAAATTGCTAGCAACTGCATATTTCTGCATGTGTGTGTGTGTGAAGACAGTTTTAAAAGACAGCCGACTAGATTTCTATTCTGCAAGCTTAACAGTGTAGATGTTTTTTTTTCTTTTCTTTTATGTCCTGCATCAAAAAGGTCATTTATGTGACTGTCTTCCTGTGTTTGCAAGGGAGATGATAAGCGGGAAGGAACATGAGAGCAACTCTGTTCTATTCTGTTATTGATCATCAGCTGATATCACACTTGGTGAGGTATCTTGCCTTGAGAGCTGCTGCTGTTGCTGTGTGGCTGTCATTAATCCAGCTCTGAATGAACACGGTGCCATGCTCTGTTGTCTTAACTTCAAGGCTGGGATAGACAGCCAGCCACTGCAACATACTGTTACTACTGCTTTGTTATGTCATGACTTTGTTATCGCTATTGAAAATGCAGGGTTATTATTGATAAACGTAGTATACACTTGTTACCTGGTCTCATTTTGTTTAACTTTCAACAGCAGCATCAAATAAAATGGATAGCACATGTAACTCAGAGAAAATAATTGTTTAATCAAGATGTTCTTTAAACAAAAGTTTAGGAAGGAAGTCCCTATCTTTCAAGTCAACTTTGATCTTTAAAAAATAAATGTAATGCCAATTGATATCTTCTGTCTTAATTTTCATTCTATTATTCTCTCTCTTTAATAGCATTTTTAATTATTTTTTTCTCATACTAGCACTCAGTAAATCTTTGCATCTTTGTGGATTTATTGCCTTGCTTAGTATGAAATGACTTAAAAAAAAAAAGTGGAAAGAGCAATAACAATGGCTTTGAATAAACTATTTTTCATGAAAAATTAGATAGAAAAATTTTATAAACTTCAACCGAAAGTAGCAGTGGCTGTTCTGTTAATGAATGCTGAATGTTTCCTAATAAAGGAAATGGCTTATATTAGAATTACTAAATTAAGTTTACTCACTATATGCAATTTTCATCATAAAACTTATTCTTTGTTTTTATATATACTTTGCTGCCCAAATTTATTTGACATATACAAGCTATAAAAAAAATAGATGAAGTCGTCATACCAGGTTTATTCAATAAATATAAAATATATTGAAGCAAGTTATCAGTATTCATTCATGTCTAACAAAATTGTTTGCAATCCCTTGAAGTAGAATACTTTTGAAAAGCTAAACTATCACCTGGTTCACACTCCACCCACGTCTATTGTACAGGTGTAGAGGCTCATCCATTGTTCCCTGTTCAGGATGTGGTTTCCAGCTTTCTCTTTTCACTCTCACGTAGCCCTCTGCACATCAGTGGCGTTACCGCCTTGCTCAGGGTGATATGATTAAAAAAAAAAAATAAATAAATAAATAATTGATTAATGGGAAAAAAAGGGGTTTGAAGATTTGAAACTCTTTTTCTTGAGTTTGAATATAAATGTTAATGCATCATCAATTAGTTTTTAAATATAATTACTCTATATATAAATGTTGACAATAGTTTAAATAGAAAAAATGTTGGAATAGTTATCAAAAAAATAATTTAGGTATTTGTAGTGACTTTCAGAAAGCTTGCATAATACTCAGTGATAAGCAATGAAACTCTTATTGGTTTTATGGACATATATTTGTATGCTCATTCAAAAGAATGTGATACAAGGTTGTTTAACCTTTTAGAAATCTGCATTATTTGCTTCTCTTTGAAATGCATTCTTTTTCAAGGCTTTTAATTAGAATATTCTTATTGTTAATTTCACTCAAATTTGTTTTCTGTTGCCATAATAGGATATGACAACACAACTATGAAATTCAAACAAATTCAGATATCAGTCACCTTCAATGTAGGATAAACATTTTTGTACAGCAAATGAAATCACATACAGAGTGATAAAGGTTAAAGTGAGTTTTTGGTTAGCCATTCAAAATTTCCTCAAGCTTCCTTGTCATTCCTTTTGGGGATGTCTTAAGTACTAGGATAATGACCCTAGCCCCAGCCTGGGTGGATGTTCTCTTGGGTTTTGAGCTAATATTAATTTAGACATACCTCACCTGACTTTACACTTAGTAAATCATTATATTTACCTGAAGTGTAATGATTTACTAAGTGTAGCTTAGATGTGGCACAAGGCCACAATTATGGAACACCCAGTAAAAATCGAACTCACTACTCAGTCATAATTGATCTTGCAAAACAACCTTGCTATTACACCATGTTGAACTGTTCTCTTGTTGGCTGTATGAGAGTAGATGATATTCACTTCATTTAGATATGTAAATTTTTTTTCTGTACATGAAAGAACAAATTGGTATTTTATTTGTAAAATTTGATTCTTAATAAAAACTCATTAAAGAAGTCATTAACAGTAGTAATAGAGTATAAGATTTGGTATAGTGATGGCAATGTGACTAGATTTGTGCTTGCTTTAGCCAGAACATTTTTTTGGCCAATTTGATTAAATCTTGTCTATGAAAGACAAGTTTTCAGGCTGCACATGACAACATCTTACAAAAAATTGAAACAAAAAGGACTCTGATATTTAAAATCAAGAAGAGTTGAAATTTCTAGGGCACATAATGAGGAAAAAGATTTTTAAAAATTTCTCACAGGACATACTGGAGGCAAGAGGGATAGAGGGTAAACAGCATGTAACTTACCTAGCGAGCTTGAGTAAATGGATGGCAGAACAGTTTAGGAAATATAACAAAAAAACATTTATTAAGAGCTAAATAAAAGTAGATAGGTTCATGTATCGCTCAGTTCACACTCCTCTCCACATTTTTGAACAGGAGTTGAAGTTTATTCCTTATTTCTTGTTTAGAATTAGGTTTTCAGTCCCTTCTAAATTTTTTTTTCATTTTCAGTAGCTTCTTGTGTCTTAGTAGCAGTGCCTTGCTTGAAGTAAAATAAAATTAAACAAAAATCCTACAAAGAACAGGAAATTGTGAATAGCCATGATTGTCAATGTCCTGAAGAACTAAATATGTATCCTTACCTATGTATACATATTTTCTAACAATACTTTTATCTTTTATTTTGTAATGGCAACACTTAAGACAGACCAGCAACTTGGATGCAGTTATCTTCTCATCAGATTTCACATGACTTCAATACAGAAATCAAATGTTGTCCAATCTCATTTTCTCACTGGGTCCATCCATGCTTGTCATAATGATGAAGTCATGTTGCTAGGTAACACCTATTGTATTAGGTAACTAGGTGGAGCATAGAAAAATAGCATGGTTACTCCACATTAACCAGACCGGTTTAAAATAGTTTGATATTATCAATATATATTGACTAATTTTGTTTTCCTTTTGATGTTCATCTGAGTTGAGTGCATTAACAATGCAAAATTCCTTTTTCCTTGCATTTTATGTATGACAACCAGCAAAGCATGGTATTTGTATTTTCATTTATTTTATTTACGTTTTTTTTATTTGTAATTTTTTTTTTTTTTTTTTTTTTTCCATATAAAATATTGGGAGTCAGTGGGAATATGTGTTATCCAAAAGTTTAGGGTAATTACAGTTCACTTGGAAGGACCTTAAATATATAAATTGCTCTCTTCATTCAAATTTAAACACACACACACACACACACATACACACTCTACCACCTACATCAATGTTTCTCAACCTCTTTTACTTCAGGGTACCCTTGTAGAATAACTAAAGCCCTGAGGTGTGCTAAAAATTTTAATAAGGAAAAATTAGTCATGAAACTTGAAAATAAGAGGTCTTTTGAAATAACTTTTTTTTTTCAAAAATACTACATTGTATATTTAAGAGTATAGTTTTCACTTAAATAAATTTTTGAAAAATCTTTTTTTTTTTATATATATATATATATAGGCCTGTAGTGACTGATTTAAATTCCTTGAGGAAAGCAAAAGGGAAAAGATTATCTGCTCTTTAAAGATTAAGGAATTTAGCATACAGTTTAAAATATCAAGTGATAAAAGCATGGATTAGGCATGGAAGCCTGGTGCTTGGTGTCTCTATTGTTTTATTAAAAAATAATTGATGAATTACACTTCTGTTAACTTGAGGTACACCTGGTTACCTTTCAGGGTGCGTTAGTGCACCAGAGCACATTGGTTGAGAAACACTGATCTACATTGAATATGGAGTTAGACTCACTATCAGTTCTAGTAGTCTTTGGAGTTTGGATAAAAAATTCCTCAAATTTTCATTTAAGACCCAAGTAATTTATTTTTGGCTATTTGGTAAGTGGAGTGGGGATTGAAGAGATTCACATGCCATCAAATAAACCACTTTATGAACACTAATAGATATATATCAAGTGTGTAATGAAAATGCGATTTACATTATTATTAGATACATTTTACTATTAATAAGAATTGCTTTACATTTTTTATCATTTTAAGAGGAATATTTTTTTTTTTACTGTTGATTGTATAACTTGAGGTGTATAAAAAAAATAGCTTTTAACAAAACTTCTACTCTTACCTTAATCTAGTAAACCCATCTGACTTAAATGTTGCCAATCATATTTACCCACTGATTCATGCTACTTATTTCATAATGACCTGTGCACTGTGATAAAATGTAACAATGAAATTAAAGAAAAATTAGTTGAAATAAAAAAAAAAAGCACTAAAATACTTAATTGAAGAAATGAACAACATAAAATTTTTTTAATGCGAATCTGATTTTAATTTGATTTTATATTAGATCTTTCCACTTTTCCTCAACAAAATTTCTTCTAAATCAGTTTGTAAAATTGACTTATCTTATTGACTAATGTTTTTACAGTCCTTGGAGATAACCAGGATATTTACCTATCCTTATTATATAATACCATAATATAAAATGTATATAATAGGTCTTTTATGCCATCAAATACAGTATATTTTGGATAATACTATCCAAATTCATTCAAATAGTATTCAATTTGGTTTGGAATTGTCATTTAGAGGTGATATTTTGACAGTTAATTGCTAGTTATTTTTATAATAAATATATTTATCCTAATGGAGTAACAACTAGATTTTATTACCTACTAGATTATTTATAAAAAAGTTTCACTTTAAAAAGATTAAAAAAATTTTTTTTAAGTTAACGTACCTTTCTTTTTATGATGTTTTACTCTGTTAATTTGTAAAGTGAATCTTATAACAAAGAAGGAAACCAAAAACTCTGGTTTCAGCCTATTTCAAACAAATGTATTCATAGGGACATGCTTTGCTTTGAAGTAACATTAAACATTGTACATGCAAATTGAACTTATCATTTGTTCTAATATTTTGAATGGACTCCTATTGTAAGATTGTATGGAATTTTTTAGAAAATGTAGATTAGTAAGTATTGATATTTTTTAGCAGTAAATAATCAGGGTTACTGGTTTGTATGTGGAGATTACATCAATTTTATTTTGATAGACAATTCTTGCTCTGATGGTAAAAAAAAAATGAACATTTTATATAATTATCATTAGCTATTAGCAAATTGTTTGGCACTAAATGACTTGTAAGTGTTGATGTGTCATAAAGCTCTATTTATCTTTTTAAATGAATTCTGTCTTACAACATCTATAATTAACTAATTAAAATATACATCTCATTTGTTAAATGTATTTGAAACCAGTAAAATCATCTTACAATTACTCAAATTAACTTAATTACTCCTCACTCTCTCTCTCTCGGATTTCATTTTATCAATAAAAATCAGCAGAAAGATTGAACAAAATAACAATATATATAAAAATAATGTTTTTAGGAAGGTATATTCCTTGTTATAATAGCTCTATTATTTTGGTAATATTTACGTGTTATATTAGGTGCATCAAAAACTTTTGTAGCTTAATGATTAAAAAAATAAAAGCACTTATCTACAAATATTTTTCATTATAATCTTTGTCAATGCACTCAAGTAGTAAATATTAATTATATAAATTATAAAGTCAGAAGTTTTTATTAAAAATTAAGTTCTTAACTATGTGTCAGGCTAAAGATGTACTGATCCAAATTTTTGTGTTTCAAATAAAATTAAAATATATATGCTTTGGGGAGTGGATATGCACATATATAATGTGCTGAAAAATCTCATCTGTCACTTTCTGATGATGATTTTATTAGGTTTTGGGAAGTAAGTTGGACCAAGAACTTCTTAGCACTCTCATCAGCTGTATAATCAATCTCTCTCACATACACAATTAGTTTTTGGTCATAATTAAATTAGACTAGTACTTAGTTGTATTAAAAAAGGTCTAATATAATTGTAGAACTTTTGAATATTTTTTTGTTTGGAAAGGAGTTATTTCTGTGACCTAGTTTTAAATCTTTTAGTATCTTTAGGCGATTTGCAATAACTGATTTTACCATTTTTCAAATGCTCAAACAGGGATTTTTTATGAACACACAACTGGAATTTTCAAACAACCAAAAAATTTTCAAAATTAGGGAAGAGTTATTTAAGGATATTAAAACACTTTCATCCATGTTTGTATCATCTTAGTAAGTATTTATGTGTATGATTACATTTGAACATAATTATCTTATCTTACATTTAGTAATTTTTTTTTTTCTGGGAACAACATAATAGCTAATTTTTTCTTCAGGCACAATCTGCCTATGTTGCCATTGTTGTATGGTTTGTCTATTCTCACTATGTTCCAAGTTGTATAAACAATTTCTAAAGAAATAATGGCCTTTTTTTAAAAAATTTTTTTAATTTTTTATCCAATCTAACAGGTTTTATCTTTTATTAATTTTATCTACTGACTTGAAGGCAAAAGTAAATAAGTATACTGTTTAATAAATAAATGGAGCGTCTACTCAGATATGAATATCCACTAAAAACGTTTATGTAAAAAGTATATAAATATTTAATGTGAGACTGCAAACTTAACCTTCTGCAAAATGTATACTGTGTGAGATGTTCTGAAACAACCTAATTTTTAGATTCAATCAACTCTTGTCACTGGCTATTTTGACCCAGTGTTTGTTTACATATCCAGTACAGGTAAAGAGAATCAGCTGTTTTAATTTTGATTTGTGTTAGAGAATATTTGTACACGATAACTGATATGAAAGCTATTATATATATATATATATATATATATATATATATATATATTCACACGCACACACACACTTTTGGGTTAAAACCTGCACAGTTTACTGAAGTAACTGTTATGTTTTCTCCTGATGATACAGCTATTTTTAATAGAAACATTTAAGTATTATAAACATGGTCATTGCAAAGGTCTCCTTGGCCCCATTGAATCTCTAATACTGCACCCCTTCCCACTCAAAATCATCTCAATTTTCATAAGGTAGTATTTATGTAAAATACAAATTTTATTGTAACCTAATTATGTACAATAATAGATCACATGCAATATAGGGGAATAATTCTACTAAAAAAATTGAAAATACAATGTATTTAAATAAAAATTAGTTATCTCATAATATCAATCATTCTATCTTAAATGAATCAATGTTTTACACCAATTTTAAAATTGAGAAAATATACAAAATGTTAGGATTTAAAATTTTCAATACTTTTTATTAAGTTTAAATGTTTAGAAATTTTATTGACTTGTGTATATTGAAGTTGATACTTAGATTTTATTTTTTAATAATGTATATTTAGGGGTTCAAATATTTATATTCATATACAACCCCCAACATATTTAAGGTCTCTACTTGTGATTATAATCTTCTTTCTATTATACTCTACAAACTATCATACATTTTTTGATACAAAAGAGAAAAAAGTCTTTTATGAACAGTGAACATTCTGAAATCAATAATTGTGGGCCAAGTATTATTTAACTGCACTTGCAATGAACACACATCAACCAACTGTGAAAGCATTCAGTTACTCAGCTTCACATGCATTTTGATTTAATCTCTGCATGTCTTTGTTGCATCACAGTATTGATACACTTTTCGATTTTTTTTTTTTAATTTTAAACAAGAGGATTGACTGCATTTATTTTCTAATTAATTTAATAGGTAGCACTTTTTAATTGATGTTGGTTGAGAAGAGGCCAAAATGATTAAGAAAAAAAAATAAAAAGCACGTTCTCAGAAGAGCTGTATTACTTACCAGCCTTACTGTTCGTTGATGCTTAAGGGACTTGGGTGTTTATAGTTTTTAGAATTTAATGTAGACTAGATTTTTGGATAGTGGTGGTGATTGGATGGAGGGGACATTGCTTACAAAAGTAAAACATTTCATCGTTTGAAGACCACTCATCGTTTTTTTATTTTTTATTTTAAATAGTTCATAAAATATTTTTCAGTTCTTATAGATTACCAACCAAACTCGGTGTGGGGGTACTATATGCTATCAAATTTGGTAATATTTTTATGATTTTTTCTTTTTAATCATCTGTTGTATATGATGAAAGTGATTTTTACCACATAATCAGTATTTTAACTGACAATAGGAGTCAGTGTCTGTCTCTAGTTTGTATGATTTTTAACACAATAGTAGCAGTATTTTATTGTCAGTTATTTGGCCTGGTAGAAGAAAAGAAATATTTCATTTTTATATATACACACACACACATATATATATATATATATATATATATATATATATATACACACACACAGACATACATGCACGCACACACATCAATCATTGTTTATATCAGGATTCACTTCACTGCTGCCAGTCTGATGTCAACTGTGTAGGACAGGGAGGGGAGAGAAAATACATGATCAGTGCTTATATTTGAACACTGGTTCTACTAGAGTTTTGCATATAGGAGAGCCAGCATTCGTGTAAAATCTTTGTCTGTCTCTCTTTTGCATGCACATAGTTCAAGTGCTGTTTTTCTGACCTTCTACTATACACTGACAGTAGTCATATCCTGTGTAATCACTACATGAACATGTGATGCTCTTTTATTCTTTCTCTCTGGATTTTGACTGGGTCATCTTAGTAATGTATCCCAAATTTCAACCAGGACTTCTATTCAAATGGGACTGACAGGTTAGTCTCCCCACCCAACCTTTCTGTAACCATTATTTACTCTTCTTGAAATATCTACAAAGCCTTTACCTGTTTAGTGAATAAAACGTAGTGTTTGAGAATAGCAGATTTGACACACTTGAGCCACCTCATTTCAAATTTGCTTTCAATGCCGGTGGAAGAATCATTTAAATTTATCAGATTAAAAATAATTTAGAAAAATAAAATAATTTTCTTAATATTTATTGATATACACTACAAATATTTTTTGAAGCAACAAAAATTATTTTTATGGTTTTTTTCCATCTATATCTATTTTTTGTATTTTTATTATACAATTATATTTTAACACCATTAATATTTTTTAGTGTATGATATATAATATACTGATTTTTATCAAATTTATTTTTGTGATTCCCACTATACCAAAGTAATTTAGAAGGTGTAAGTTAAATAGAAAATTCATTTTTGTGAATTGTTAATGTTCAGTCAATTATTATAATTCTTTTTACTTGCAATGATAACTTTGTCTAAAGAAAGAGATCCATAAATTATTTAATGAAGCATTATCTGTCATTACTAATTTTTAGTAAATACTTTTTCATGTTGTTTTTTGTTTATTGTAATTCCTCACTGTCGTTTTTACAACTGTTAATAAGCAATGCACATTGTAAATAGAAAAAAAAATATAACCCCTTCTTTTACTAAAGAGCTAACCTCTGGGATTAGAATTTTTCCTCATTCTTTGTTTATAAAGGGTTGAAAATGGCTATTTCCTCTCGCTAAATTTTATTTGAATTTACTGATATATATAAAAAAAACCTTTATGTTTTGATTTGATCTTCTATAAATATTGACTTATGGTCACATCATGTTAGAACACTAGTTTGTGTGTGAGCATGGAAGTTTAGCAACTTAGTTTGGTCAGTACCTAGATGAGTGAGCACCTGAGGAATACAATTTCTCTAAGCTTGGATGTGTGGATGGTGTAATAAATAATAACTCAGAAATGTTAATTGGTGATCCGAGTTCCAATTCCAGTTGGTTTTGTTATATTCACTTTCATGCAAATACATCCTTTGAAATACCCTTTCTCCCCCCAGCTATGGGTTATTTAGTAAGGCTTGTATCACTAAACCATTATCATCTCCAAAACCTAAGAAATTCTTACAATTTAAAAACGTTTTCTGGCTTTAAATAATCTGCAAATTATTAATAAGTAGTAGAAAACAAATCAATCTGCAATTATTGACTCTAATGTGTCAATTGATAGAGCAGCTGTTATGGAAAAAATGGTTTCCTGATTGAAAAAAGTTTGTTTCCTAAAAGTTTATTCTATATTTCCAATCAAAGCTGTTTTCTAAGAGCTCTAGATCAGTGGTTTGAAGAATTGTAAATGAAAAACTGAAATTATGAAAGAAGTACTGTTTAAAAATTAATAATTCATCATCTATATTATAAAACACAGTGTAACAAATATATTTATCAATCATTCAGTCTGATCTCCCCTATCTAGTAATGAAATATTCTAATATTATGGTAGCTGGAAGTATGATTCAACATGACTAAGCAAATAAAAAGTAGGTATGACCAGGCTGCTAATATATTGGCTTTTATTTCTTTTGTTTTAGAAAAAAATTCTTTAGTATTTTCATGCTTAATGATTTAAAAAGTAAAATTATTTTTTAAATGTGAAAATAGTTAATTGTATAGCTAAGATTAATATTACCAGTGCAAAAAGTATAACTAATGCGATTGCAAAATTACTGAAATATGGCCATCATTTATTGAAAGCATAGTTAAACTTGAAATTAATGTGAAAAGTATTGTGCTTAAATGATAAACTTTCCTTAAATGTGCTCGGAGCATTTCTCCTTGCTTGTGAAACTTCTTTCTTTCCTGTTAACTGATCTTCAAAAGTCAGATTGCAATGTCAGATGTCATCTTTTGTCTCTTTGAATCTTTTTCTTTCATTATCTTCATGTTTCTTTCACTTTCAGTAACCACTTGCATCCTGGTGTCTTTTGTTAATTTGATTAAGTGGAAATGACTTTAAAAAAAATCAGATGATTTGATAGTTTGGATGTGGTGGGAATCATTTTGAAGGTTTTTGTTCTTTCCTCCCCACATGTAACAATTTGGACCAATTTACAGCTAATTGTAAATCTTCAACATGCCGTATCCCTTCAGGTTGTTGTCAATCATGGCTCTCCATAACTAGCTGTCCTTTGTAGCTTTTAGTAAATTTTGTATTTTTAGTTATTGGCCGAATCCAATGGAAAATCTGTAATGTGATCGATCCTGACTTGGCAGCTAGGATACAGTCTCTTTCTCACCGACACAGTGTGGCTTCTCTGTCTCTCTTCTACAGATATCTTCACGGCTTCTGCTCCGATGAACTTAGCTCACTGGTACCCCCTATATACGAATTTTCTCAAGCCACAAGATTAGCAACTAGGTCCCACCCTGTTACTGTGAAACCAATAAATTGTAAATGTAAATTCTACTCCAGCAGTTTCTTTTCTCGCACTTCCTGCCCATGAAATTCTCTTCCACATACTTGCTTTCATGACAGTTACAATCTCCAAGAATTTAAATATAAAGTCAATAGTCATCTCCTGTCTCACTAACTTACATTCTCTCTCTCTCTCATGCTTTTCTACATCCACCCCACTCACATCAGTAATTTCTTTCCTCTCCTATTCTCTTCCTGACACCCCCTGCAACCTCATAACATTTTTCCTATGTAAACCCCTGCACAACAGTGGCAGTAAAATGCCTTGCTTGGGGCGACATGATTATTTAAAAAAAAAAAAAAATTGTATGTCCTGTGACTATCAAATTTTCCAAGCTTTTTTTCTTCTTCATATTTCTCATAAATTTCAAGTATCTTTTTTTGTTTCCATTTTCTCTAAAGCTTCATTCACATGTTTGATTCATGTTGTTCTCAAAATCCTTTGTATATTTTTGTTGCTTCAAATATTTTCATCTTTTAGGAGTTAGTTTAGCATTTACTGCCATATAGGAGGACTGATGATGTAACTGTTCAATACATGAACTTGCATCCCTTTTCCTACAGTTATGGAATGTTGATCTGATTTGTTGCAATAGAAGCGACTGTAATTAAAATAAAAGAAATACTAATTAATAACAAATAGAAAATTGATTTGGAAATAACATCGATTTATGAGGTTATATAGAAAAGATAACAGTTGGCTCTAGACTTGAAGAAGTTAAGTTTGTTGCCATTGGGAAAGTATTCACTTGGTAGTCTATTCCACAAATTAAGTTTTAGAGGATATGCTGTTCAAATTTTACTTTCTTAATGAAATATGATGAGAATATGAATGATTTTTCTTTGTAGTAATATACTTGAACTACAAATTGCAAATAAGTACCATAAAGAATATTATATATATTAAAAAAAAAATCTTGAAAACAAGTAGGGGTACTGAAAATCTTTTAACCTGACCTTAAGTATCTTGATGACTTATTAAGAGTTAAACTAGATAAATAATATACAAGGTGTTTTGAACTACTGGTAAATGTTGGTGATTACTTTTTATTTATTTCTTTTATTTAAGTGTAGCATAATGGGGGAAAGTACAAAGCAGCCAGTGAGGATTAAACTCACTATTCAGTAGTAACTGTTCTAACAAGACAAGCTTGCTAATCATTACACCACATTGTTGTCCAGACTACAGTAAATATATGGAATAATTTGATATCTATTTCATTGCTTTTGTTATTCTCTTCTTGGTCAGTCCAAAAACCTTTAGGTCCTGTTTAGTAGATTTGGGTCTTGTAAATCAGAAGAAGTCTGTGACTAGATTTCTTTGACATGATCAGTTTCTTTTCTTGGCCTTAGCTGAAAGGTCTTTTCTAGTTTTTGGAATGGCTACTTGGTAAAATTGCTGTTAAAATCGTTTGTTGTTGTTTTGTTTTTTTTTTTTGTTAATAAAAAATAGTTATCATTGGAATTTGTTGCTGAGTATTGGGGTGCTTATCGACATTTCCTTCTGTCTGAAATGAGTTTTATGTAAGATCTGAATAGACATCTGCAGCCACTACAGGATAGAGTAGGAAGATTCAGAAAATGGAGAGCTTTGGCTTTTCTTTCTGCTCTCTTCTATTTGTCTTCTGGTGTTTTTGAAGGATGGTGTTTTGTCATCAACTACTCTTCTTGAATAGGTTATTTTTGTTATAGAAATAAATCTTTTATATAAAATACTAAAATGCTTACTGAAGTTTTAGATAAACTGGGAACAAAAAGAAAACTTAAACATCGGGAAGAAACAGTTGAAATTTCTAGGGTACGTAATGAGGAAAGAGGACTTGGAAAATCTAATACTCACAGGAGAGATTGAATGCAAGAGGGACAGGAAAATAATGCATAGCATAGTGAACTTGAATGACAGAAGAGTATTTAGTAGAAATAATTAAATTTATTAAGAGCTACAAAAGACAGGAAATTGTGGAGAGCTGTAATTATGTTGTGAGATATAAAGAAAAATTAAAATGTAAAATTTGGTCTAAACAATTTTTGTTACCCTAATTGTAAGTTGAGTTGAAAGAAGTGCAAATCGGAATATAATACAGAGAAGTACAAATATTTATTAAAGTTTAAGACTTTTGTAAAATTACATTCAAACAAATCAGTGACCATGTAATGTTTTTTTTTTAATCCCACTTGTAAAAGTTGGGAAATTAATTGATTGTATCATCTTTTTGCTTGGAGCTTTATATTTTATATGCCTCTGTTTCAATTTTTTTTTTCAGTCAGGGAATTGCTGAGGAGAATGAAGACCCTGAACAACAAGAACACATTCACACAAAGTTAGTATCAGCACAACTTTCTCAACTACAACAACACTTTATAAATTTTTTTTTTTTTCATTGTTTTTCTCCAAAACTTTTTTTTAATGTTTTCATGTGAATATTGAATATGTACTATTTATTTAATTACACATAATAAGTTTATAATTTTGGACATAAATTCAATGAGTATTTTGTAACTTTTTTTTTTCTTTCTTTCTTGTGCTGGGATTTTTTGTCTTTGCCAAGATTCTTTAAAAATTTGCTAAAAGAAGGGTATTCTTTAAGTTATCTATATTTCAAAATTTGCCACACAAATATGTTTGTTTGTCTAATTTTTTTTTTTTTAAATATCTATGCTCAAGTAGTTCCTGATTTTTACCTGATGAAAAAATCTTTCAGCCTTTAGTCCTTGTTAGAAATAAAACCCTTTTTTTTTTTTTTTTTTGTTGCCTCACCCCTTATTTATTGGTGACTTGTGATCTTATATTTTTACTTGACTAACTGAAGATTGGACAGCATGATTTACTAAATTGTTAATATCTGCATATTGCATGGAAGTATGTTTTTTTTTGTTATTTTTATTCTTATAGTTTTAATGATTTTATTTATTGGTGTTACAAGCTAAATTGAGATTTTTCTTAAAAAAGGTGTTATTGAAAATCTTAAGTAATTATTGAACTTTTGCCAATTCTTCCATTTTAACATGTAACAATTTGAAAAAGTATTATTACAATAGCTGATAAATTTGATTGACTCTTGTAAATGATTAGATTATGAACATATTTAGTTGAATTAGGATCCCTTGCACTAGTTTTCAAATATATCTAATACAGAAATTGTTTTCTTAAAGTTATTAGCTCTGTGATACTATTCCTGACTGAACTAAACATGAACAAAATGATCAAATAAATATATTCTACTTGTACCTCCAAACAAATCAATGTCACCCCACTACTCATCTCATCAACAATAACCAATAATGTAGTCATGTCCCATGTTAGTTTTCAAGTTTCTTCAGACCACCATGGTTAGCATCTAGCTGACTAACTCATTAACGTGTAGCTCATTTGTTGCTGGTTTTTGATCTCAGAAGGTGAGAAGATAGCTGATGAAGCAAACTGAAGTGAAGGTAGTTCAACAGCTGAGAGTTACATGAAAAGAATTCTTTGGAAATAAGAATTAATTTGTATTATAAATGCAACGATTTGGTTTATATATGATTTGTTGCGTACAGTGGTTTTAACCCTTTCCACTTACTGTTATAATCAAACGACACTGGGATCCCCTTTGGAATCTGAAGTTTTTGTTAGTAGTAACTTCAATTCCTAAGTTCTGGTCTTCAGGCCTGACACAAAGTCTTGGTCAGGAGGTATCAGTGAACAGTGTGGATTCCAGTAGCAGGAGTGTGGGTATTATGTACAAGTTGTCCAAATCTCCTGCTTGTGTGGAGTCCTGCATCTGGCAGTGTTGGGGATTACTAGAGTTTGCATTCGGTTGTCTTCCACTTTTAGCATTAACCTTTTACTAAAATTCCATATTCTCAAAATATTTTTACATGTGGTTTTTCAAATTTGATGTTGTCCAGAGATCAGAAGATTCAAGCTGCCCTTTAAATCCAACTATCTTCATGTCTCATCTCACACCATCACTCCATATAGGCAGTGATAATCTCTCTCTTCCTTCTTCCACTGTCTCAGCATCTAACCATAGCCCACTCCAAGGGCTGGTACATTGTCTTTGTGATGAATCCAACTTCCAGATGGCATAGGCATAAACAAAAGGGATGTTCTCTCCCTAATTTTTTTTTTTTTTTTTATCAGCTTCTCTTAGGCCGTGAAAGAATTCTTATGGGTGGAAAAGAAAAACTAAGAAAATTATTCCCAATCATTTTACTCACAAAGACAAAAGTTTATCTTAATCTGTTTCTGCATCTTTTTGTTTTTACAATCCAGACTACACAGCTTTTTTGTACATGGTCAAAATAGTAATTAATTTTTCTTTGTATCTACTATCTGAATTGATGTTGGATATAAAACTTCTCTGGATGAATATCACAGAAGTTATAAGAAACACTTCAGGCTGGCTTTTATCTTTGTGGGGAATATTCTCATCTGTCTGATTGATTCAAAACAGATGCTTCTTTTCTCTGGTTGTTTTTTTTTGTTCTGAGTGATCTTTAAATGTTATTTCAGTGACCACCTGAATTTGTTTGACAATATGTTTTTCTATTTGACATCTTTTAGAGGATACATTAATAATATCTTATTGGCGGGAAGTGGGGAAGGTCAGGTAGTCTTGATTTTGCTCAATCTTGCAGAATTCCATCTAGTTAAATTTGGGTTTGATTCTTCTTACAATTATTTTAAAACATTAATTTGAATGCATTTCATTTTTACTTTTCTTAATTTTGAATCTATCATCCTGTTAGTAGACTCTTTCCTCTTTTTTTTTTTCCTTGTTTTTTTCATTTCTTTTTATATCAACTTCCAGTAATCCCAGTGTCACAATGCCATGCCAATACCTCATAAATAAGTGATTATTCTGTTTTTATTGCATGGAAAGACAGAAAAAGCTTATGAGAGACACTATTTGATTTCAGTGAGAAAAAGAAAGGAAGGAATCAAAATTCAAATAGGAAAGCTGTGAAATTTTATGGGTACTACTAGTAATTAATAACAAAATAAAATTATAACAATATACTTTAATAAAACAATTTGACAGATTTGTTCATACTCTAAAGCACAGAGCAACCTTAGCATAACATTTTTATTCTTTTACTATTGAATTTTAAATGTTCACCTTGTAGCTGAAAAGAAGCACTCTGACTTCTCTTTGGAATAGCCATTGCTGCCATTCTTGCACTTTAGAACCATTATTAAGTAGAATTGGTGAATTGTTTATTTCTTTGGTAGTAGTAGTAATAATAATATGGGTAACTAAAATTTTGAAATTGGGTATGTGGCTGAGTAGTTAGACCATGAACCCTTGGTAGACGGGACCCTTTGAGTTATGTTAGTGGCTTAGAAGTTGTCTTGAACCTTGGTTGCGAATCTTCCTTGAGATAGTGTCTCGTAAATAAAAGCACCCAAATGTAGGGCCAGCAATCTATGTCTGCATTAGTCATCAAAAGGAGGTCCATGACATCCACTCACAACACCAGGGTCTCAGTGTGTGTGTGTGTGTGTGTGGGGGGGGGGGGGTATCATCAATGCGTTTCTGACCAGCTATTGGTTGGTCAAAGGATAATGACGAAAATTGTGAAACAATGTGAAAGGGAGCACAGGATTTTGTTTTCTGTTTGTGTGATTTTAAAACTTCTGTTCATGTATTGGTAGGATTAATCAGATGAATCCTGAAGCTAATATTTTTGTGAGAGGCAGAGGTTTACAAAAGTTTTCTGTAAAAATGAAACAAATTTTGTTTTCTATTTTATTGAAATTTACTTTTTAGTTTATACTTCCTTCTACCATGTTTCAAGCAATTTCAGAACTTTTATCTATTTTAGCAAACATTGCACTGATTGATAAAAATTTATAAAATTAGATAAAATCTTAAAGCTTTTTATGATGTTTTTAAAAATTAAATTTCTCTCTTCCTCCTGCCTCTCTTTCTCTCTCCTTTTAAGAGAACTCTATAAAAATGGGCATAAATTATAATACTTTGAAAGTACAGTATCTGGTGAACATGGTAAATGAATGAAAACTCCGCAGCCAAGCTGTAAAATTAATTACCAGATCATACAAACCTATAATTGTCCTAATATAATCAAATGAATATTTTTTGATAACTCAATATTACCATAAAATAGTTTCTTCATTAATATTGTTTATAATTAATGTTAAATTTTGTTCAAAGTAGGTGTTTAATGTTTTATACATTTTCACATCAAACAATATTTAATACTTCATATATTCAGCTGTAAAATTATTTATGAATATTGATTTTAAAGTTGATAATTTGAAAATTATCAGTTAATAAAAACCATTTTTAAACTTTTTTCTCCTTAGCATTAATGAAACCATCAGTGAATCTATGGAATCTCTTGATGAATGTAAGTAAAATATATTTTCTTTATTTTTGTTCTTTCCCTCTTATTTATAATTATCTGCAATTAATATTTTATTTAAAAAAATTATTTAGTAAGGTTAATGAAAATGTTACAAATATTAAAAGTATTTCAGTACTCTAAAAAAAAATAGAATACTCTGTCATGCTAAAAGTTTAGGGATAGGAGCCAAGTATTATGTTGGACCTGTTCTTGTCCACTTGGCAATTCTGGTATGGATAACAGTGTATTATCTTGTTTAAATAACCCTTTATTATTGGTATACATGGAATCCATGTACTGGTGTATATGGTCAGTATGCAGTGCAATGTAGCAATTGCTAATCAATAACATTAAGACAGACCATTAAACTAGAAAAGTTGGTTTGTTGTATCCTGCTAGATAATTTTTCTCACCAGAATCAATTTTATATATTTATAATTCTACCATTCTTTCTTGCTTTGAATATTGCTTCCACATCTGGTCTAGTGTTCCTGCTATATATTTAGAGATTCTTGATAAAATTTTTAAAAAAATCTGCAATATTATTGATCCTGACTTGTCATCTCAGCTTCACTCACTTTCCCAAATGTAGCTTCGCTGTGCCTTTTCCATAAATATTTTCATAATTGTTCTGATGAAATTGTAATTGTTCTCTATATCTAGACTTCATGAATTTAAGCACAGTACTAGACTGGCAGCAAGGTCTCATCATTTTACAACTAAAATGAATAGCTGTAACTAAGTTCTATGCTAACAGTTTCTTCTATTGCACTTCTTGTTTGTGAAACTCTCTTCTAATCTCTTGCTTCCCAGTCAACTTTGATCTTCAAAAATTTAAATGCAAGATCAATCATTATCTTAATTTTTGTTTGTTTAATATACTTTTTTCTTCATATATTTTTCTCATTCTCTCAACGTTAGTAAACCCATGCTTCTTATTGGCTTTATTGCCTTGCTTGGGGTGGAATGATTAAAAAGAAAAAAGTCCAGTGGACCCAACCCATGTCATGTGAACACATCATTATGGAACCATGACTAGCCTGCATGTTTTTTTTTTTTTTAATCATATCACCCCGAGCAAGGCGGTAAGGCCACTGGTGTGCAGGGGGCTATGTAAGAGTGAATAGATTGGAAAAGAGAAAGCCGGAAACCACATCCTAAACAGGGAACCAGGGGATGAGCTTCTACACCTGTTCAATAGACGTGGGTGGAGTGTGAACCGGGCGATAGTTCAGTCTATCTACTCCAATTGAAAAAAAATAAACAAAAAAGAAAGTGAAAAGATTGGAAAAGAGAAAGCCGGAAACCACATCCTAAACAGGGAACAAGGGATGAGCCTCTACACCTGTTCAATAGACGTGGGTGGAGTGTTTTCTGTTGATAACTGGGATTCATGACCTCATAGGGTATGCACCAAACCATGAACCCTACCATTAGTATGAAACTACTAGAATCTTGTGTTAATGGACCATATTGCCATTCCTCTCGGGTTCAATTATTATTGTCACAAGCCAAAGTGAGACACTGTCAGTAGAAACACTCTGATTGATCTCATGGTCCATATCCTATACAATATGCATATCCAGTAAACTTTAATATTCTTATATTGAACTAACTTATTGATATGCATTTGGCATCTTCTGCATTGGATTTGATTTGAGCAAGCAATTCTAGGCAGACACTTCTGATGTCAATCATTAAATAGCACTGCATTGTCCAAAGTGCCCAGAAATCCCTTCCATTATGAATTCTTGGTACTTTGTGACACTCCTTAGATTGTGATGTCAAATGTTTACAGCAATTTCAGAAATGTAATGTCCTATCTATTTAAGAGCTAATATTATGCTCCTGTCTACGTAACAGTATCATTCTGGTCTATCTGGATATTTCCATGACATAAAATCTGGTCATGCTACCTGCAATCCTATAACTAAGGGAAGTCAAAAAGATAAGAGATGACAGTTGACATTGCATTTAAATCTTTGGAGATTACAGCTATCAGAAAAGCAGGAAGGGAGTTCCACAAATGGGAAGTGCAAAAAAAAGTAACTATTATGGTAGAAGAGGCAGTTAAATTTAGCTATTTTGACAGTAAAAGGGTTTGACTTTGTTTCCACTCTAGTTGCTCTAGTAAATTCGTGTAGAGGGGGTACCAGAAAGCTAAGCTTGTCAGAGGAGTGGAAGCCATGAAAATATTTGTAGAAGAGACAGAGGAAAGCCATATCTCATCATTGAGAAAGTGACTAGAGTCAAACTGCCAGGTTAGGATCAATTACATTGCAGATCCTTTTTTGAATTTTTTCAAGAAGTCTGCAATAAATAGCAGGGGCACCCAACCAAACATGACAGCAATATTCAATACAAAGGTGGATGGTTGATTTATATATGTATGTAAGATGGGTTTAGCTATTGATTCAATATAGTCACGCCACTTGAGGTCGGCTTTGAGAGTGAGGCCAAGGAGGTGCAGTGTATTGCTTTCTGGGAGACTAGTTTGCTCCATACTGATGGTGGATAGGAGAGATTGTCTATCATGGTTAAAGGATAGGAGCTTCATTTTGGAAGCATTAAAATTTTCAAGCCATTTTTTACTCCAGCCTACCACAGATTGGAGGTTCACTTCAAGATCAACAGAGAGGTGAGCTTTGTTAGCCTTGGCAAATTTCTTACAGAGGTAGGAGTAAATGGTGATGTCACCAGTGTAAATGCCTACTTGGGATTATGTTGCATTAGAGAGATCATTGATGAAGACTAGAAAGAAAAATTGGACCTAGGATAAAGCCCTGGTAGACACCCACATCTGTATGATAGGATCTCAAGGCATGCTCTTTCAACATGACTTTCATTATACCGTTTGATAGGAACAATCAAATCGAACAAGCAACCAATTATGCCATAGCCCTGTAGCTTGCATAGAAGGGTAGCATGTCAGACACTGTCAAATGCTTTGGAGATATCCAAGGCAACAGCTTTAGCTTCACCATTCATATCGAGATTCTGGCATATGAATTCGGTAATGGTAGTTAGCATATCCATGGTTGACTTGGTGAAGCAGAAGCTGTACTGTCTGTCGGAGATTAGGTTATGGGCTGTGATATATTGAACCAATTCAGTATTGATGATAGTCTCAAACATCTTTTGAACAAAAACTTCTTGGGCATCATTTGCAAACCAAAGAAGAAAAAAAGTATGGTGGTTTGTCATGATGTTGAAATAAGTTCTATTTTCAGTCAGATCTCAAGTAATGTCACATTTTTCTAATATTTAAAGACAGTTAATGTGTTTATTTATAATTTTCATTTTGATCTCAATCTGAACAAATTTAAAAAAAAAAATTTAAGCAGCTTGCACAATACTTGACAAGCCACTGCTGCTTACTGAGGATTGTGCTGACATTCTTTCAGAGAAGTTCATTTGTTTTGAGAAACAATCTGGTTTGGATACTCAATTCTTTACTGAAAAGTGAAGATTATTAAAGGGTAGATAATTATCTGCTTCCTAATTTACAAATGATTAAATTGTGCAGCAAGAAAGAAATTAATGAAAAGAAACTAAACCTGAAACTTAAGAATAAACATATTGTGTAATTACAATTTACTTTTTTCCCTATAGCATCAGCAGCTGAAAGTGTGGATCAGATTGTCTTGGAAAATGATCCATTGTTACGTATTGAAGATGATGAGTTGGAAGCATGGAGTATTTCAGTTGATAGGAAGGTAAGTCCCAAATTCCTGAAGTCTAAAAGTGTTTACAAAAAAGTTTTAAAACCAGTATTTTCTGTAAGTGTGATTTTCATGTGACAGTTTACTTACTACAAACTTTTGGATAACTAATATAAGTGGTGATTTAATTACATCGTTTCTTAACAATTATACTTATTCCCTTCATATTCTATTGATAAGAAGTAAGTTCCTTTCAGACATCTTCTTTCTTAGAACTGCTGCTTTGTGGAACACTCTTGGCAGGATGTTTTCCTAATCACTACAATCTTGACTTCAAGGCTAGGGTTAACTGTTTTTTTGTTTTTTTTTTCCTGCATAACACCATGAACATATACAACTCCACACAATAACCTTGTAACTTGAGAGGATTCGTATTAGGTGAACATTAGTGTGAAAAAAAATAGTCTCTATCCTGATTCCTGATGAAAATTTCCGTAGAGAAAGTCTGTTTGTTTTAGATTCCAAGAAATTTTTATCTAAAACAAACAGACTTTCTCTACGGACGTGCCGCATGTTGTGAACAAACACACCACGTGATGTAAACACAAAAAATATTCGGACGCTATCGTGAAATACGTTTTTAATTCAAATTTAAAAATCACTTGGACCGAGGATGGTCTGAAATATAAAATATAATAAAAATAAACATATACTGTTCAAAAAAAGTACATTTTTAAATTCAAAACTTTTTATTAATATTCTTTCCTATACATATTAAGACAGTATACGTGGATGATCATCACTATATATATATATATATATATATATATATATATATATATATATAATTGTTCAATAATCATATATAGCAGATGCATATGGTTGGTAAAGGGAAGTTTGTTTTAGAAAAAGCAAGCATAAATCAACAAAGAAATATAAATAACATATGAGGGCTGGTACTCTAACATTTTGTGAGACTTATTGAAAGAACTACTAGCAAACTTTTTAAACTAATGACTATTTAAAGAAATCATTCACAACATATCATAGTCACTTCAGAAAGGCTGAATCATAAACAATAGGGAATGGAAACCAAGGCCAGGAAAATAACTGAAAGAAGGCATTGAATGATGACAAATCTTCAAAAATTTGTATAAAAAGGAAATATATTCAGGATTTTTTTAATCTTCATTATAAAAATTGCATGAATAATTGAATAATTTCTTGAGGTAGATAAGATTTTGTCAATTTTCATTGTAGCAAATTCATGACTGTCACACATCAACTTTTCATTGGCTACTGTATTTTAGGCGATGCAATTTCTTTAAAAATAATTATTTTATTTTATTTTATTTTTTTGGAGAAAATTTGATGAGTTTAAAATCTGAGGGTAGGGAAAAATTGTAAGACTTTGTAGAAAAGTTCACTACCTTTGACTGGAAAACAAATTATTTTAATACTTATTTTCATATGTGCAGTCTCTACAAAATCTGGTACAATCCAATTTCATGAATGTTTATTATATTTAAGTATATAATTAAAAATGACTTGAAGTTATACAGGTAAGGGCCCAAGATTGAATTCATTAATAGATTTCTGTTTTTTTTTTATTTTTTAATTTAGCTACTAATTGTTGTTGCTCTATTTTTAATATTGAGCAATTTATTTGCAAAAAACCTGCCTGCTTTGGATGCATCATCCCTCAGCAGTTGATATGTTTTATTAGGTATAAATAATCTTTATTATTGAAATATATATTTTAAATATGCAATTTAAAATATATAAATGGAGTAATTTCAGTGAATTTTTAATAATATTGTGACAAAAGCTATAAAAATACAAGTGGGCCTGTGTCATAAAAAAATAATGGCAAAGTATGTATATCAGTATGTCTAAAATAATGGCACCATATATTTTGATGTAACTACTATTGAGCATTTTACATTAAGACATAAAAAATAATCCAAACCGCTGAGTGTAATAGGAGAGAAATGAGTTTTATTTATATATTTGAATAGAGTAGACACCTAACACCTTAGAACCCCTTTTGGCCAACACATCATCAAAGGTGTATGTTGACAAAATTTTAAATAATGATCAGGACACATTAATGTAATGTTATGGAAGGGAAGATGGAACGCATTTAAAAACAAATTTTAATAAAAGATAATTAAAATGTAAGTGGTGTGTAAACAAAAATTTAAAATTTTGCCAAAGTACACCTTTGATGATGTGTTGGCCAAAAGGGGTCCTAAGGTGTTAGGTGTACTATGTCTACTCTGTTCAAATCTACACTTCTTCTGTGGGTACAAATCTCTTTTTGTGTGTGTTTGTGTACATAAATATATATATATATATATATAAAAACTTATCGCTATACTCATTTCGAAAAACCCTCCGAGTATATACACGGAAGGAAAAAATGGTAATAAAAAAAGAAAGAGCTAAGCATTTGAACATCAAGGTACATAGCCTAAAGAAAAAACCTAAGACAAGAATGCCCTCAATACACAAGCAGAGCAAACAAAGAGCCAACGAACCTACCAAGGTTTCACCAACCGGATCTTCAGGGAGCCAACCTTCCCTGAAGATCCGGTAGGTGAAACCTTGGTAGGTTCGTTGGCTCTTTAGGTTAGTTACTATATATATATATATATATATATATATATATATATACTAGCAGTATAGCCCTGCATTGCTTGGGTGTAATGAAAGTATTAAAACTAATCCATGGTCCTGGAGCTCAGACTCTTTGGACGTTGGCATGAAAGACTAAAAAGCAATAGTTGTTTCCAGTTAAAGCGAAACCGTAGACTGGAAGAAAAATGAATGGATGTAAGTCAAATTTTGATTTCCTGGTATCGCTATCAAAAAAGTTTTTTTCATCATAAACTGAATTTTGAAGGCTAAATAACTCCTGAGTAAATGGTATCATGGCTGAGACTAAGAACTACAATTATACCTACTTAAAGCCAAACCCAAAGCAAAAGCTAAAATAAAAGGGCTGAAAAAAAATACAAACATACAGGCAGATAAACAGACACACACACACACACATAAACATCTTGCCTTTTATTTTATATATATATATATATAATCGATTTTCTGCACTATTATAAGAACTGCAATATTGAAACTTCTGAATGTCTTTGTCTATGAGTGTATCAAATTTGATTAAAATCGGACCACTCCTATAACCTGATTTTTTTTTGATCAGGGATATCTCAACACAAAACCTAACTAAGAACACTTGCAGACGCTTATAGTACAACTGTGTAAATTTTCAAGAAAATCGGTTCAGCCGTTTCGGAGTCTATAGGTAACGGACACACACACAGATAAAGTTCCATTTATAAATAAGTTTTTATATATATATATATATATATATATATATACACACACACACACACACACGCACACAGTGGCTTTTATTATAGCACAGAAGATAATATGTCTATTGAAATGAGTCACATCTTTTATATGTATCCTTTGTTTTCAAGCCAGTATCTGATGACCCTATATTTTGTTTCTTTGTAAATATCTTCTTTTTTTTTTTTTTTGTTGTTTTGTTCTGAATCAATGCTGATTAGAAAAACAGTAGGAATAAAACATTTTTTATTTATTTCAATTTTTTTTTTTTAATGTGTGTGTTTATAGATTCTTGATAAAATACAAAGAAGAATCTACAATGTTATTGGTCCTGACCTGGCATCACTTTTCCACTGCTGTAACATAACTTCCAGTACTTTTTTCTAAAAATATTTTCATGCTAGTTGGTTTGAAGATTTTTTTCTTTGTGGTACCTAGACTTTATGAATTTACGTGTACCACTAGATTAGTAGAAAGGTCTCATCATATTACAGTTGAAATGGCTAGATATAACCATAGGTTCTATGCTGGTAGTTTCTTTTCTCACTTGTGGAACTCTCTTCAGGCTCCATGATTTCCAGTCAATTTTGATTTTCAAAAATTTAAATGCAATGTCAATAATTATTTTCTGTCTTAACTCTTGTTCTTTTATTATTCTCTCTCTTTAACATTTTCTTATCATATTCTCTCACATTCAGTAACCCCTTGCATCTTTACCTGCTTGGGGTAAAATGATTAAAGAAAATGTTTTAATAAAATTTGTGAAATATGTTACTTTTGTATTGAAAAATTTTATAATTATTTTCTACTTCATAGAGAAAAGCCACTGATATTCTCAACTAAATTTTATTAAAAAGCGGACTTGAACACTCATTAAAAGTAGTTTAGTTTTTAAATTACTTATTTAGGAGTGTTGGCAATTTACATTTTATGTTATTCTACCTGGCATAGTGACCATGTGGGTAATTGGGGACAAGGAGAATTGTAATGTTCTCAATTTGTACAAAAATGCTTTCCAGCTGTAACAGTAAGTGGCTTGCTATGGTTGAGTTACATAACAAGAAATAGTGTTGAGAAAACAGATCTGCTGTTAGGTAGAATGTCAAAGGAAATGAAAAATTTAGTATATTTGTTCTCATTAATTTAGAGATAATTTTTCTCCTACCTGCATATAAATTGAAACCTGCTTATGTTTACTCATTAATGCTCACCATCTTGTTTTTGGGATGAGATACATTAATGAGTTAAAAACCATTTAATACTGGATTTTAATGTTAGGTTTTTAGATTAACATAAATTTTATAGTCACCATTAATAGGTTAATGAAATTGACTATAAATTAAACTATTTTTCTTTTTTAAATTCAGTCATAATATATTTTTTTCCTTTTTATGAAGCTGCAGATGGATATAGCGTAAAACATCTTTGTAGGCAGATAATTGACTTTATAATACTTGTGAAAACATTGGTTTCATATCAAGAGATTTTTTTAAAATCATTTCACCACAAGCAAGGTAATAAAAACACAAGAGGTTAATGAATGTTTGAGAATATAAGAAAAATTATTATTAGATAAAGGGGACAATAAAACAAGAATTAAAAAGACAATGTATTTATATTTGTGAAGATTAACCTTGACTGGAAAGCAAGGAGCCAGAAAAGATTTCAACAAGTGAGAAGTGTGATAAGAAGAAACATGCCATATGTGATACATACTCGGATGATCATGTCACTTTTGAGACATGACTGACTGTGCAGAAGATTTTCCCGCAGTAGGTTGCTATTACTTTCTACAGTGGACTGGTTGCCAACCAACGCTATAGAACCCAATTTGTCCTGTTATTTAGTAGTGCACTTACATTCATAAAGTCTAGATGACATAGAGGAAGGTTCATCAGAACGATAACCATGAAAGCACTCTTTACATTGTTCAGACTATTGTCCTCATCTTTACTGCCATGTTTATGACATGTTGGCCATTATATGCTCTGGCCTTCTTCAGGTGCTAGGAATTTTGACCTGAGCCCTTTATTACGATCACTGGGGTATATCATTCTCATTCCATGTGCAATGCTACTTCTGATAGTGATGTAGTTATCTCCCTTTAACTTAACTCTCTAAGTTATTTGTTCACCACTGCTGTAGCCTGGTATTGAACTCCCAAATCTTTGTCAAGTCACTGGAACTAACCAACCAAATGTCGTAGACATGACAGTAAAGGACAATAATCCTAACAGTGTAAATAATGTAAATACTATCTCATCTCAGGAGCATAAACAAATACTGTTAAAGCATTTATAGAAAAGACAAAGGGAAGCTGTTATAGCTTTTATACTTATCATATGAGATGGCTTGTAAAATCCCCACCTTCACAAAAAATACTACCAGTACAGCATTATTATTGAAAAGGTTTTGGCTGTTGTATGTTTTGTTCAAGTTTTTTCTTCTCTACTGTAGCTACATATTTTAATTTTAAAAACATTAAAATATTTACTCATAAAAACAACTAAAATTTGTTTTCTTTTATGTTATCTGCTGAAATAGGGGTGGTCTAATATAACATTTTTTTTTCTTTCAAGAAAATTTAAAGCATTATTCAAGTTGTTAAGGAATTTAGAAACAATCATTTTCTGTCAAGTTTTTGTGTCTTATTAATAATAATTTTTTACTTTTGTTATTCTTTGAACATGTATAAGGAATAAAGTATCCCCAGGAAAGATTTGAACTAACATCCTCTTTCCTCAATAACTTGTGATATTGACAATTTATTTACTGAGGTGAATATGAGGGCCTTCCTACTAGGCAAAACTCAAATTTATTCATATAACCATACCTTTTTTTACTATTTTTGTCGGATTTTCTTTGCAACTTAGTTTGTTTACACCTGGTAAGTATAGTAGATATAATATCCTTAAGTTATCCAATGAGATAAAAAAAATAACAATATGAAAGCTAAACTAGTTCAAAATAATTAATGCTGAATTGATGAAATTTGGGGAACTCAAGAATTAGGTTTACTTGAAGGCTTGATTTCACAAATGAAGATTTACAATGGTTTTTCCATGTCTGTTGTTAGATGATTATTGTAGTCTGTATGGGAGAGGTATGTTTTTTCATATCAACTGTAATATAGGTCTGTCAGCTGACATGCTCTGACCTTACAGAACTATTTTTATTAGATTTTTTTCTTACTCCTGCTGAGGAAATTTGCCTGATAAATTCTGTGTCTCCTTGTCACCAGGCCTCTTTTCCACTGAGAGTTATTGAATCTACAGCAGATGGGGTCATTTTCAAAGAGTCCTTGTATTTTGTCAGTGTGACTTTATCAATCTAGTTCTCTAGGAAGGTCTTTAGAAGATGAAAGCTCTTCATCATCATTGTATAGCCAGTCCATAGCAATTATTTTTTGTTGCATTTCATCAATATCTTGAGATTCTTAACAAAATCCAAAGAAGAGTCTGTAATATTATCAACCCTAACCTGGCATCTTGTCTCCAGTCACTTTCTCACTGATGTGACGTGGCTTTTTTTCTGTCTTTTTTACAAATGTTTTCAAGATAACTTCTCAGATGAGCTTATTTCTCCCTGGTAAATCCAACTACATGAATTTAAACATGCTACTAAATTTGCAACTAGATCTCACCACTTTACTCTTGAATTAGCTAGATGCAACCACTACTTCTACTCTAACAGTTTCTTTTCTTGTACTTCCACCTGCAGAATTCCTTTCCTATTTCTTGCTTTCCCTGATAACTACAATCTTTAAAAATTTCAATATGTCAATTGTCATCCTGTTCTTTTTTTTTGTTCTTTCCTAAATCCTCCCCAATCTCATTTTTATCATTCTCTTCCCCTTTCATGTATTTTAATGACATTATCACCTTGCTTTATGGAAACTATTAAAAAAGAAAAAACATGTGTAATCCTGGCTGAATTGGTCTTTGATGTTAATTAGATATAGCTGCTGTTACAACTGCCGCTATGAGGATATCAAGAACGTAATTATTCTAATGTAGATATTTTCAGTATAATTCATATTTCTAGAGTACATATTCACAGTTAAGAGAAAAAGTATTTGATATAAAAAGTATTTTTTCTTTTGAGTTGATCTTTCAATCTTTCACTGAACTGAGATTCTGTAATCTTTCTCTTTTGTTTTATCTTAAACAAGTGGGTACTTGATGGCAAATTTGGAAAATCCTAGAAGGTTCTAAAAGTTTACATTGTTTTCGTCTCAGTTTTTCATACTTTTACAAGATGTTATTTTGTCTTTGTTAAAAAAAAAAACAAACCACCGGGTTTCACTTACCATTTTATTTGATATAAGTTGGCATTAGTAGTAGACATCTATCAATGAATAATGGGACACCAACTACTTGTATCTAGGTTTTAAATGTGTGTCAGCCGTTGTTAGCAATGCTGACCTATTTAAGTCTAACCTTAGGTGGCTCTGTTGTACATAGTTTCAGTTTAGATATTTAGTTTTGATTCAAGCCCATGAACAATCTTCATTTTTAGGTAAGTTCTTTGTATGTTTTTCATCAATAGCTTTCTGTGTGTCCATGTGTTGAATATATTTTTATATATATATATATATATATAACTTTAGGTATGTAGCAAGAATAACAAATACTATCTCATAACAACTGCAAATATGAAGGTTAGAGTTAATTAAGCAGATAAGCCTACAAGTACTTCATTTGGTAGGTTGAATTCCACAATTATAAGTAAGAAAAAAATGTGTCACTTTGATGAAAAACAAATTGTTATTGCCAGAAAACTAAGTAAAGCATTGTCTTAAATTCATTTATGAGTAGCAGTACTTCAAGATAAAAAGAAAATTCCCAACTATTGACAAGATATTTGAGCAACCAATACTTATCGATGTAAGACGTAAATGAAGTATGACCCAACAGAAGGGTTACTGTGGCTCAATTTGCAAATAGCTTTAATCAAATTGAAGGAAGAGTTGTGCCACAACTTACAGTAAATTGCTCTGTGTTATATGTGAGGTTTCATACCTACAGACCAGTGAGAGTACCTAACAATGTCCATTGCTGAAACAGTCTTGTATCAATAAAAGAAGGTGGTTTAGTCTGATGAGTCTAGCTTTCTCCCAAATAAGAATGTATGTGCATGCTGTTATTCTGAATAAGTGTTTGAACCAAGTTGCACTGAGAGAGAAACAAAATATTTGGAAACATTGTGATGGTTTTGGTAACATTTGGCTGGTAAACACATTTCTTTAATTCATGTGGAAGATACTTTGCCATGTACCACTAATCTCTATATTCTCATCAGGACAGCAATAGTCTTCAACAATGACAGTGACATCTTTCAGTAGGGCAACACACCCTGATACTCTGCACAATTTGTACAGAAATGTTTCAGGAACATGAAAAGAAAATTTCACTATGTTGATCTGGTCAGTAAATTTACCAGATTTCAATCCCATTGATCACTTGAAGGGTGTGTTGAACCAACAGTTTTTTTGCAGAACCTCCACCATATAATTTCTAGCATTTAAAGGACCTGTTAACACCCTGGTACTAGATTCAAGGAGGAACCTGAAGAAGTTTTGTAAGGTCTATACCTGATTGGATAAGAACTGTTTCAGGACACATGGAAGATCAGCACCTTAGGTATGTGGTTATGATTTGGTTCAAAGATATGTGTGTGTGAATAAACACATTTTTTGATTTTTGAAAGATCTTTTGTAATTTTGTGTGTTTGCTTGTGCATGTGCACAGAAAGTGAAATTGGTAAGCTGAATTAAAATTCTAGTCCATTCTGTTGCATTCCCTTTAACACCAATGCCAATGGAAAATACATGAATCCATATTTTCTTTCCTTAGTTATGGTTTAAATAGCATGACTGGACTCTCTAGTCTTGGGTGAATGAAAACTGAATTCAAAATTTTTTAAGAAAAGTAATCTGGAGAGACATGATTCTATTTATCCTATAGAGACATGCCATTTTTTTTCTTAAAGTCTTTTACTCTAAGGAATTTGTGAATTCCATAGAAGCTTTGTTATTGCTTTTATTAAGTTTTACCTAATGGGACACCATATCGTTGTCACCAATAAGGAAAGAATCAATTTGAAGTTTAAAACTCCACTGCCATGACATAGTAGATAGTCAAAATTTGAAAATCTAAGACAATTAAAAGAAGCAGTTAATTTTTAAGTTGACGTAATGAACTCTATTTGGGGACCACTAATTATGATAGAACAGATATTAGAAGTTGTGACCTGAAGCTCCAGTAAGACCTAAATATTTTTTTTCGCTAGGTATAGCAAACATACCCAGGTATATAACTTTTCAAAAGCCGCATTACTTTTCTAGTATATACATTTATGTATATACATGGAGTATATACATTTTTGTGTGGTCCAAGAGTGTTGTATTAGCACATCTGCTAATTCATTGTATTGTAATATAAACATGAAATCATGTTAGGTGGACATCTGGTATGCAAATTTTGTTGTATGAATATATCATTTGCCCCAAAAATCAACTCTACCTAGAATATACACTTAGCTTTTTAAATAAAAATTAAATTAAATAATCCAAATAAACTTTCATATGATTTTTATTAATTTAGCTATGGCTCATTGGAGACACAGGTCAAATTTCTTTTAGATTTAAATCCAATTTTTGTTCTGTGCTAATTACTAGTGCTAAAACTGTTTTATATTCTCTAGTTTTGACTTTATCTACATGACCATGTCCTATTTGTGCAGTGAATTGCTAGACTATCATCAATCGCAGGCAAGGCAATAAATTTACTAAGTGAATATGAGAAAAAAAAAACATTCGAGAGAGAGAACGATAAAAAAACAGGAATTAAAGACATAAGATAATGATGGACATTGCATTGAAATTTTTGAAGAGCAAAGTTAACTGGCAAGCAAGAAGTCAGAAGAGTTCCACTAGTGAGATGTGATAGAAGAAACTGTTAGCATAGAACTTAGTTACATCTAGCTGTTTTAATAGTAAAATGATGAGACCTTGCTGGAATCTAGTACTAGTCTAGATGCTATAGAGGAAAGTTCATCAGAACAATTAGCATGAAAATGTAGGATAGCCAAGACCAATAACATTGCAGATTCTTCTTTGGATTTTATTAAGGATCTCTAAATAATTAGCAGATTCACCAGTCCAGATGTGACAATAATATTCAGTGTATAGACAAATGATACATTTATAAATGTGTAAAATAGATTCTGGCAAGAATTTTTTTTTTTTTTTTTTTTTTCAGTAATTTATAAAGAAAATGGTCACCAAATATATGAAAACAATACTAGTTAATGATTTTAAATTTTAATTGAATGTTTCCACCAAAGAAAACTATATCAAATATCATTTGAAGCCTTGAAATTAAGTACTGAAGCTTTATTTTGTAGATAGTATATAATTGTATATAATTATTTTACAACTTAGATGTGATCCCTACCCTGCAAAACAAGGATTTCATAGACATTTACACTGTCTTGTCTTTTTTTTTTCTTGCTGTGGAGGTGTAGTGAACTGAAAACAAAAATATAATTTTGGAAACAAAGAATAAAAAAGTCCTTCTCTTTTGTGTGTCTTTTGGTGGTGGTGGTCTGGATACAATCTTTCAGCATTTCTAGATTATTTTTTTCTCGTATGCATTGCTTCTTTTTTCAAAACTGATGTATTCATGAATTGGTGTGTATATTTTCAGGTTGTGAAGAAGTTGAGTAGTAAGGAGATTAAGAGGCAAGATAATATCTATGGTGAGTACTTGAGGATTAATTTTTACTTGGTTTGAAATACTCTTATTTATTTATTTTTTTCTTTGTTCACATGTCACCTATCAAACTATAGATGCCAATCAGTCATCTCCAATGTTCTCCAAATTAACAAAAACAGACACAATCTTAAGTATTGATTTTGATATATATGTTGTATTTGTAGATCTATCTACAAAATATTTTTTTAAAAATCACTTAAGCTAATATTATTTTGGATTGGCAAGACCACAAAAAAAGTAGTTCATCCAAGCACTTTCCATGGAAGTTGCAGTTGATATAATTGTATTTTGTTAACAAATTTGGGATTTCTCAAAAGATTAATGTGTGCTTGCAGTTTATGATTCTAAATTCATCTCAGGCTAAATTTGGGGTAGGTTCAAACTGAACTCTTTATTCAATCTATGGTGATAGACTACTCTAATCTCCTAGCATGAGTAGGGAAATATCTTAATATTAGATAATTAATCCTTATGATGCCACTTTTACTATTTCTGCTGAACTAGAGTTTGAGACATACATTGAACATAATACCAAGCAAACTGCATACACTTAAACATGACTTATATCCATTAGATAATTGCATTGTAAGACAATAAGGCAGTGTAATTCTACAGTCTTAAACCTTGTCGCATTTTTAAAGATAACACAAAGAACAGATTTGGCACTCAATAACTTTATTGTAATATCAGGCC